>JAVRXN010000008.1:57126540-57459620 GCA_033556935.1 Timema podura
CAAAGATATTTACTTTTTGTATTTAAAAGTTCGTCTATAAAAGCTGTAAATATTTAGGCACTATGACAGGGTGTGTAATGTATGTTATATGTACTGTTTAAGATGTTGCTAGTTTGTAAGTCGTGTGTGGATATAGTATTTGTGTGTCAAGAGAATTAATTTCAAATACCACCATTACAAGTAATAATAAGATTAAGTAAGCTTTAGTGATAGTGTTCTGCCTGGTTTTTACTAAAACACAATACGAGTTGGTCTAAGAAACATTAAGAAAAGGAGGAATTTTAAGGAAGTTCTACAGCATTTGAGAATGATGAGGATTATGAGTCGTATTTTTTGTTTATACCGCACCCAGTGTAAAAGATTGGCACTATGCCCTCTCGAATCAAAGTGAGACATACTAGCTGCACCACCTTTTACATACTTGGGAGACACACAAAAATTACGGTATTTTCAAAAGTGGGTCAAAGACCTGGATTTTTTATTTTAAATTAATAATCATTTTAATATTATAAAGCAGGTTAGTAAATTTCTTTCTATTAAATTATATAAACCCTTAACTATAGATAATATTCTGATAAGAAGGATGTTTTAGAAAACTCAAACTTCTTTGCCGTCAACATTGATAACATTTTAAGTGTTATTTTATAAGAATTGATACGATCTATAGAAAGTGAGAGCTGTAAATCACATTACTCGACGTATGAATGTATTAAAGTAGTTTTGGTAACTTTTGTATTTGTCAGATAAGGTCCTTTTACCAGAATCTTACTATAGTGAACAAAAATGATGTACTGTACATCTTACGCATTGCGTTCGTTTGATAATACGGTACTAGACAATGGACCCTATTCCTCTTATTATATATTTAAAAAAAATAACAAATATCCCACTTTAAAAAGTTATATTAATTTCCTATTGTTCATGTAATCCTGCCAAATATCAGGATTCTATGATGCGTAGACGAAGGAGGTAGTAATTTTGATACCCGAGGAAGTAAATAAATAAACAAGCGAGGTTGATATAATCTTGAGATAAGGAAAAGCTTTTTAAAGAATTTAGTTCTTGTATTTATATTCGTCCATCTAAAGGTGTCCATGTCAGGGCCAGCTACTTACACTTTTAGGGAATCCCGAGTCCTGTTTCAGGAGCCGGAGAATATGATCCCATCTCTCTCGGTCTATGGAGAGTGTTGGAGAGCGGTAATGAGGGGAGAGGGTTGAGGTGAGAGTGTAGGGAACGTGAATTAAAGTAAGTGTTTTTGTAGTTTTTTATATCAAAACTTTATTTGGCAAATTTAATAAAATATTTCTCCAGTACAAATTTAAGAGTTTAATTTTCTTTACAAGGTGATTTCAACAGTTGTTGAATATCTCTCAAGGTTGTCCTAGAATTTGATGACAACTTTTTCTCTTATTTTAAATATCTTCTCATTTAATGTTACCACGCCCATGAGAGATACTCAACAACTGTTGATATCTCCATGTGAAGAAAACTAAACTCTGTGTTTCTACTGGTGCAATTTTTTTTTTTTTTTTGCAGAAGAAATTTGTTTGCTATAAAAACTCAAAAACACTTACCTTAATTTGTGTTCCCTACACAATAATATTAATTTTCATCCCCCCTATATCGTTAAGAGTCCTGGGTTTTATTCGATAAAGGTTGAATTTTCACCTGCGATACTAGACTTCGTGTAAAAATGTGCACCTCAACGTTCTTGAACACGTTTAAGGCTTATCGTGAAGCCGCCATGTTGGCCTACTCCAAATAATTGGGTACTATTCTTCTCCCTCCTCGCCACGTCTTACTATCCATCCAGGATGTACGCATTTTAATCACGCTAGTGATATAGATGTGGAAGATAGAATGTTTAGGAAATGTACGCGCAATTGCATGGAGGAGAGTAGAAAACATTTAGGAAACAACACTCTCGGTACACCAATCTGTCATTACAGCCCCGACCTCTCTGTATCCAGCAAACAAAACTAAGCGAGACATTTAGTCCTCGTGCCCACCGATGCGGGAAATGTTATTATTTGTGGCGTCCTTCTTCCATCTCGAGCACTCTAAATCTTTATCTTTACATGTTCTCGTTTTGTAGTACCAAATTATTGTCCCTGTGGCGGAGAAATAAATGGGTTGAAAAGTGACAGTGACTTTTTGGATGGGAGGACTGACTTTTAACGGTGCTTTGGGTCTCTTTTGACATCTAATGGCCTGTTAAAATAGTATTTGTCCATTTGTCAGTGAGAAGATGTCGGCAAATTGTATTAGGCTAAAGGTTCATCCCACTCCCTTTTAAGTAATATCTATAAAATGTTTTGGAAATGGCAATGAAAATCATTCCATCATTTTTATTTGCCATTAAAAAAAAATATTTTTACTAACAAACTATGTTTGATCTGATAAGTATTTTCTTCGAAAAGGTAACAAGTAGTTAACTAATATACGTTGAACTTTCTTTATTATTTTGACCCGTTTCAGCGGCCGAATGATCTAAGCTACAAAGGTCCCCAACCTTTTTGTACCTTAGAACACATTCAAAATTAACGGTAGTGCGACGGACACCAATTACTTTTTCAAGGCAGATTTACTAACTCCCGCCAGGCTCAAGAGGTCAGCCTCAACGCTATACACACGGCCGGTCAACTGCCATGTTAAGTTTCCAACAGCGATTGTGATGTTACATGTGATTGTGGGTAATACTCAAGGCCGTAGCCATGGGAAAAGGGGGTTTAACCCCCTCAAACTTGATAAAAAAAACTGCTTTATTTGCGGTTTTAACAAGACCAAAATAAAGACACAAGGAAATATTTAACTACTCACCACCATTTTTATGCTTAGGTACATTTAAAAAATATATATTTACTGTGTGTTTATTCAGGCAACAAAGCTGTCAAGATATCTACAAAGGAAATAAAAAGTATTAGCATGGATTAGTGAGTGTGGGGAGAATGATGGAAGGGGGTATAAGTCTTTGAGACTAGGAAAAAGCAAAACCATTCAGTTTGAACCTATTATAATTGTAGTTTCGAGTAATAGTACACTTGGTAAATTAGCCGGCAAATAAAGAGGAACGAGAGGGGAGCTTTCAAACACCAACTTCTTGAGAACAGCATACCTGGAGATAAGCCACAAACTTGATTTTTGTCGGAAAAGTGACAGATTAATACTATTAGTCAAGAACTTTTCAGCTGTGGTCAAAAAGTGGCGGGCAGACGCAAAAGGCTTGGCGGGCACCATGGCGCCCACGGGCATAGGGTTGGCCCCTGGTCTAAGGCGTCACTCTCGTGTTAGTCTGGCCTGCTGATGACGGTGAGATTGGGGTTCTAATCCAAGTCGGTTCTACTGAGGGTGGTTTTCCTAAATGGTTTCCCACTCTCTTTCCACGCAAATGTGGGTAGATTACCTCTAAAATACTTCCTCCCTCATTCCTACCCCATTATAGTAATGATCATGAATGCGTATAACCTAAACATGTAGTAAGAGGAGGTCCTACAAAATATGTGTAGTATATATTTTGTCTGAATTTTGTTTTAGCGAATTAAATCAACTACAATCTTAGATGAGTCAAGAGCACGTCTACCTACTGAACTAAGTGTCCCAGGTTTGTCTAGCAATATGGCCGAAAATGGTATTATTAGTGAAATTGGGGGCTTCACTTTACACAGTGATGAATAAAAGGTCAGGGTACTGGATGATGTATCCGTTCTAGGATTAAATTAGTCTGAAATTGTGTGATGATGTCATCAGTCGGTTCAGAAAGTGCACATCAAATAGACAAAATATATGTAAAAATTAATTGTACGAATCTACCGTAAGTATTTTATTATAGGTTTTTTTAAAATAACCAAAGATATTATATTCGGTAAACAACTACTTGGTAAGTTTTTACTCATTAAAATAAACATGTTATTTTTATAACTTGAAATTTCAAAAAATCAGTCATCAGTAACCTTTCCCCAAAGATTTTTTCTTTAGCTAAAATGAACTGACAATATTATCGATCATGTAATACACTTCATAGTTAGTAATTTTAACCTTTAAATGGTGAGGTGGGGTCTAGGAGACCCCAGCAGCCCTTTAAATTTCTGTGAATCCCCTTCCCCTCATGCTAACATCTTGTCCCCACCTGACATTTCCTGTCTCAACATGCTCTCACTGTAACTCACTTTTCCAGTCAGTTTCCTTCGTGTGTTTGGTCAGGAAAGACGTCTTGGGGTCCCACAGACCCCACCTCACTGCTAGTGTTCGGATTTTTTCAAATATAGTTTTTTCTAATATTCTGGTATAAATGTCGCGCGAACGGGTAATCTTTCGAAGTGATGATCCACAGTTTGCTAGATTAATTTTGGAGGAGCTCAACAGACCACTGGGTGATGAGTTGCCTATTTCTGATTTGGAAGACAGTGACAATGATGGTGGAGATGCAGATTTTGTTCTGAGTGATCATCAATCTGATTCGGAACAGAGTGAGGTGAGTGATAGTGAATCTACCGATGAGGATGGTGAGAGTGTGCCTCGTGATGTTTACAGAGGGAAAGGTAAAAACAGAATTCCGTATGTTTGGGGAAAACAAAAACCAAGACACAGAGGTAGGGCACCTGCCCATAATATAGTGAGTCATTTACCAGGATTGCGGAACGAAGCCAGAGCACTATCTCCAGGAGATATAAATCCTCTAGTGATGTGGGAACTTCTAATGCCCAATACTATGTTAGAAAAAATTGTGAATTTCACAAATACTCAATTAGAAGCATATAGAAGTAATTTCCAAGACCCGAACCGTACTGACTTACGCAATGTAGACCTGGTTGAGATGCGGGCTTATCTAGGTCTACTTTTGCTTTCTAGTATATCTAAATCCGGAAGAGAAAGCATGAGTTCCCTTTTTTCGGACGACGGGCACGGAAGGGACATTTTTAGATGCACCATGTCAATGAAAAGATTTTTTATATTGACGGTGTGTATTAGATTCGATGATAAAAATACTCGAGAAGCACGGAAACAAGAGGATCCAACTGCAGCTGTAAATGAAGTGTGGGCTGAATTTCTTCTCAATTCCCAGCGGATGTATTGCATAAGCCAAAATGCCTACGTCGATGAAATGCTCGTCCCCTTTCGCGGAAGATGCAAATTTCGCGTGTACATGCCTAATAAGCCGGCAAAGTATGGCTTGAAAGTTTTATGCCTTACAGATGCTCGGAACTCATATCTTTTCAATGCGTATTTATATGGAGGAAAAAATTCAGATAGCATTGGCCTAACACATGAAGAAAAAAAATTATCTATCCCCACACAGTCAGTTGTCCGTCTTGTAAAACCCATAGAAAAATCGAACAGAAATGTTACATGTGACAATTGGTTTATGTCTATGGAACTCCTAAATGAACTAAAAAATAGAGGCCTAACAGTTCTTGGAACTCTAAGGAAAAATAAACCCGAAATTCCGAAAGAATTTTTACCCAATCGGGGAGAGCACCTGGAAGCAGCTTATTCGGATTCACTAACGCAGCCACTTTAGTGTCCTACGTCCCCAAGAAAAATAAGGCTGTGATTCTTCTAAGCTCCTGCCATCACGATGATAAGTGTGACGAAGTTTAAGGTAAACCGGAAATGATAATTGATTACAATTCCTTCAAAGGAGGAGTTGATAACCTCGATAAAAAATGTGCAATATATTCTTGCAATAGAAGAATACGGCGGTGGACTTTGGCATTATTCTTTGCTTTATTAGATATTAGCGCAAATAATGCCTATGTTTTGTACTCTGACAGTCGGGAACGGAGTCAAATGAATCGTTTTTGTTTTATTAAAAAACTCGGCTGTTTTTTGATAAAGGAACATTTGGAGAGAAGAGCAGTAAATCTCAGACTTCCCCGTGAGCTTCGTCAAAAAATCCAAGCAATATCAGGAATAAAACCGGAAGATCCTGTTCAACACGGGGGCCCACCGAAGAAGAAGAGATGCTACACTTGTCCCAGAAACAAAGACAGGAAGACAGCAAATTTTTGTGTTAAGTGCAACCAAAATATTTGTGGAGAATGTTCGCATGCCATATGCAAAAACTGTGTGTAGGCATCGAGTGCTTTTTTTTCTCTCTCTCCCTCTCTTTCTTTATATTGTATTTATATGTTGTATTTATCATTTGTCTTTCTTTACATGTCTATTTCTTCTATATTGTAGGCTTCTCTCTTTTTAATTCAATTTTTGTCATTTTTACACCAGTATATATTAAAAAAAAGAAAATTGTGAGGAACCTCAATTTGCCTTTCGTAAAAATTTATTGCTTGGATGTCATTGAGCATATTTCATAAAATATTAATCTAATCTATTTTATTCATAATTTCCTTTTTCATGGGTATAGTAAGCTGACACAAAATTCATTTATTATTTTATAATTCATGTTTTGGCAATTGTTACTAAATAAATTGTAGAAGAAAGATTAAATATAAAGTAAATTTATTAGTGTCAATTATTTATTATTAATTTTATATTATTTTAAATTTAACCAGTTTCTTATGGTATTGGGTTGCAAGAACACGTATTAAAAGGTTAATGACCTATAAAAAAATTTGGGCGTATATAACAAAGGAATTAAGTCTGGGGTCCCCTAGACCCCACCTCACCACTTGTGATTGTAAACTTCACCTCACTAGTTAAAGGTTAAACAAAATCGTTAGAGCAATTTTTGAAAGATTTTCAGTTTTAAAAAATTAACTATTTATATTCTGAAAATTGAAAAATGACACCTGGACGGAAATCGAGCCCTGGACCTTTGGATTAGTACGCCAATGTTCTAACCACCGAGATATCAAGGAATCGTCCCGTGCCCAGGGTCATTCTTCAATCGTATTTTAAGGGAGAGTCTATGATGGACCCCTTAAATATTTTTTCTCTCCAGAAAACAAGTAAACAATGTTATTTATCATGTAAAAAAACTCTAATTAAATTCATCAAAATTGTTAAATCCATTTTAATAAATTAATGAATTCTCAAACATCAGTCAGCAGTAAACTACCAATAATGTTAAGAATTGAATCTAAATCCCGGTTTAGAATTGAGGAAAAAACACCTAGATATCAATTTTGAATTAAATCCCCAGGTGCAAACAGAATAATTGTGAGAACCACATTTTAGAGTTCATCGTCACACAAAACGTCAAGAGGCGGTACATCTTCACGACTCTTTCTTTCTCGCAACCTCTCGGAGAGAGAAATATTGTGATCGTCATTAAAATCTAGTTCTGAATATTGATGTATGTTGCCGTTTTCATGACGCCTTGAACAAGAAACGCCTCGGTCCCGGCACAGATTTATCTGATTGCCAAACCCTTCCTTCACCTCTGACAAGACGTGTATTATTCTCAACTTGTGAATGTGTGGAGTGCCAGGCCTCCACCGTGGTTCGGATTCCACGTTAAACTGTAGGTCCTCCATTTCATCTCACACCTACCATTACACATTAGCGTAAGTGCGTATAACCTGAACGTGTAGTAAGACGCGGTGCCAATAATAATAATAATAATAATAATAATAATAATAATAATAATAATAATAATAATAATAACAAGAAACGGTGGATTTCACGATGCGGTTTATCTGAGTGTCTGTATCTCGTCCTAGAGACGAAACCATTTTACCGATCAGGCTAGAGCTTGGTAAAGGTAGACATTTCAATAAGGTTCCCCCATAGTTGTTTTTTTAAATTGGCTAATCAACCCTAAAATCAAGGGTAGTTTACTCAAGCAAGAAAATAGAAAAAAAATTTACTCGAAATACGCTATAAGGATTTGGATTAAAATTCTTATCTATAGGCACTATTTTACATCGTGAACAAAATTGCACATCTTATTTTTCCGAAAAATATTACTATCAGGATACTTTATGAAATCCAATTTTGAACATGTCTTCGCAAATAGAAATAACTTTTCATCGCAAGTTGTAGGACTATTCAAAATATTATTATAGATACATTTTTTATAAAACTGATAATTTCTGCACTATAAGCAGATATGTTTTTTAAAATGAGGTCTTGGAAATGGCGAGTTGACTGTTATGCTCTTTGGTGAACAGATGTATTTCTTTTTACTCAATGTGTTTCTTTAACAGTGTATATTATTAAAATCCATGCTCCTTTAGTGAGATATGTTATGCCCGTTTCTTCATTATATTCATGCAATAATTTATATTCGCAAATATTACAAGCCTTAAGTAAATATCTCCATTTTTAGTAGGTAAAGGAGTTAGAAAGTTACGTGGTGCACTTGGTAGATAAATTTAATTATATCTTGAAGAATCTTATCTGAGAGTTGAAAAAGGAATTAATAGAATTTATTTTCCACTGTACCTCACTACCGGTTTGAGTTTTACGCATATATATTAATTACGCCAGTTAAATAGGTTGTAGGAAGGCATAAGATATATAAAATGTTTCCATATTCGCGTAAAGTGAGAGTGAGAGACCATTCATTTAAAAAAAAACACTCACACTACCTACGGCGGGAATCAAACCCCATCCTCCCCATCACCAACAAACCAGACTATCTACTTTAAGGAACTCATAATTCATAATTCACGCCCTGTAATATATAACTGTCACGTGGGACAACTTTTGTGAATGTTGGATATTCGTCATATATATTGTAATTGCAATCTAATTGCAATGAAGGCTACATGAAATACCGAATCACTCTATTCACTGTCTGAAATCTTTCTGACCCCACAAATTCTAGGAACGCCTGAAACATATACTGTAATGCATGGCACTTGTGTCAAGTAAATAGTATCATGTTTTATCTTCAGGCTGTACCACCCCAACCAATCTTCAAGAAGGCTAAATCTATGAGAAACTAACACAAAAGCAAGCAGACAGACACTGGCGAGTACTTTTTGACTTCCTAATAGCTATTGTTCAGAGTATTAAGGCAATAAGTCCTTTTGTCATGTATAATCGTCGTTGTTTCTGGTGATATCAGCGTATGTGAGTCGCGATCTACCGACTAACGGAAATGATGCCATGGGTTTCAACATTAGGATCATGTTGGTCGAGATAAGGCGCATAAAACAAAGACGCCAAATATAGCTGTCTCCGTGAACGGTTGGTTGTGTCCATGGTTGCAAATATCTTAAGTAGATATTCCCTTTATTAGTCTAGACCAGTGTTCATCAAAGTGTGGTACGCGTACTTCAATGGGCATGTGAAGGATTCCAGGGGGTGTATTCGACATGCCCAACCTTTTTTCTTTTTTTAGAAAGAGGAAGGGAGGGTGGGCACCGCGTCTTACTACACTTTCGGCTATATTCACTGAGTCTTATTGCTCATAAAATATTTTTGTTGACAGTAGTTTTACTAAACAAATTAACTCAGCTTTTGACTTTATGTCATGGACTTTTGTAAGCCTTTATTTTCCTCTGTCGTGGCTTTGTTCAGCTTAGGGGTCATCCATAAATCACGTAACACTATTTTCTTACCTTTTTAGCTCACCTCCCCCATGTAACATTATGTATACATTTAGGTTGACACCTCACCCCCTTACCTGCGTTACGTAACTTTTCTCACCAAGAGTGAATGTCATTAACTCACAGGGAAGTTTTTTATGAAACTAAAAAAAAGGGACTCAGATTTAATACTTCTTAAAATCTATTTCAAATCCTGAATATAAATAATTTCATAGAATATTATTATTATTACTATTATTATTTATGGATAACTGCACATACAAACAAGCCTTTTTAAAAAATGATGGTCAGTCTTGCAAAGTACAGTTTGAATATGTTACCTTTCAAGTAGCAATAGTACACACAGAATGTCTGTGAAAGCTTACAACAGTATATAATACTACAATGCACTCCTCACATGATCTAGTCAGTTAGTTTAATATCACATGGTTTAATACGGCTTTGCAGCCAATACGGGGTCAGAGACAAGAACTTCATATTTAAACATCCACATCATCAGTCTACATGGGAGTGAGCCAATCACTCATCGATTCGATGACAGCGATCGACTCAAATGGGTGAAACTTCACCTGGAACTGACAAGCCCATTACATTTCTTCAAAGCCAGTCAACGTGTTCAATTAAATCGGGGCCTTGAAAAGCGCACAGCAGCTCTTTAACGCGTCGGGCGACAATCCGAACAGGCTTCATCCTAGTTGCGTCCTGTTTCAGAGTACTTTCAGGATGAAGCTCTTTAGTATGCTCTTCTTTGAGGTAAAGTATTTGCCGCAATCCACATACGATCGTCCCTGGAGATCGGCCTGAACAGTCGGGCAGTAATAATAGCGGGGCATACAGAGGAATCCACCTCCAATGTGCTCTATGGATACAGATTTCCTTAAAAGAAAGGACGTAAATGTACTTTTATACCCATACTCTGGGATTTTCAGAGAAGGTTCCCTGCTTCAGTGGGTACAGTGGAATAACTAAGCCATTAGGAAACACTTGCCGCAGGCCGATTCTAAATGGTTTGCAGCATGCTGTGTCTTTTTACATTTGACAATATATAAAAAGACAACAATGGTTCAACGTGTGTGCGTTTCTGATGAAAAAAAAAAGTTAAAATAATCGCAAATTTCAATTCATACTGTGAATAAATTAAGATAGTAGTTTTGATCTACTTGATTATATTGACTTTCCTGCACATGTTCCACATAACAGTCATATGAAGGAAAGTTTGGTACATCATTTTTCGGTACAAGGATTAATGTACTCGGTGTACACTTGGAATCCATTGATAGCAAGTTCGTTCCACAATTCTGCTAGTCATACTCTAAATTCTTAATTTCAAACTTCTGATCAATGGTTTCTCCTCTCTCAGCGAGATTTGATCCAAACTTGTCATATGGAATGACTAGACTGGAGAGTACCCGAGTGGTACCATATCAGCTCAACTCTGTTGAATGCACTCCGACCAGGAGCATTGGCGAAACTGTATAGTACAATGAGTCCAAATCAAAATATCTAAAGTTTAAAATTTTGGATAGCGTGGGCGATGACATTTGTTGGTGTATCAGGTTTTCATCTGGTCGCATTTAAATATATATGCATATTTATGTATACACACACACACAAACACATACACAGATTTATCACAAAGGGAGGAGGTTAAGGCTTAAACTATGAATGATACATTTTACAAAGTCCTCTTTAGGTTGCCCCAAATACGTTATTTTATGTCTTGTTAGCTTTTGGCACAAACATACCTTTTAAAAATAATTAATGATATTTGAAGCTTTCCTTATCATAACATGCTGCGGGTATGAATAAATAACACTATTGATGGACTCCTCAAACCTGTCTTGAGATAAATTCTGTACTTTTGCTTCGTTCCATTTCCCTACAACATATTTTTGAGACTCTTCCTCTTCTACTTGACTTATTAGAAAAACAAATGCAAAAGTAAAGTAGGGTGGCAAATAACACCATAATTGATTAAGCACCCAGTTGACGCTTGTAAGGTAAATCAAAATTAGTAAAGTATAAACTAATAATTTCTGAAGTTATTTAAATGTTTATGATTAAATGTTGAAGTTTTTTTTTTCCTGTGCCCGTTTCTTTAACATTTGGAAACATTTCGTTCAAACCCTTGGCTGTTTTGGGTAAACTTTAGCTATAGCTGTGAGCTAAAACTTTTAATTTTGTCAGATGTAATTAAAATATTTGTAAGTACAAGTACCAGTAAGTAATAAATGAGGCACGACTGCCATTCGTACCATCTTAATTCGTGTTCTTACGGGTGGTGCTCTGATCTGTGGCCTCACGGCACACCTGAATCGCCGCCGCGGTACACCAGTGTGCCGTGGTACACCAGTGTGCCGTGGCACACCGTTTGTGGATCACTGGGCTACATCAGCCCTAGCCTACGAGTGACAGGGTTTTATAATTGAAGATAAATATCGTCCTTGTTCTATTAGTGATAACGTCCAGGGGTGTAGTGGAACAGGAACGCGTGGGTGCGCCATTCCAGCACGGCTTTTGGTGGGAAAATATTCAAAATAGGTTTTAGTAAAGTTTTTTTACCGTGAAATTCCAAGTTAACTAATCGATCTTACATCAATATTATAGTAAAGCGTTTTTTCATACTATGAATTAATTAATTCTGATAAAATCTATTGTGGTCTATGCGAATTCTTGGAATGTTAGGGGAAGTGTGCTAAATAAGATTCTGCCTTAGTAACCATTAAAAATTCTCTAAATAGCTTCCAGAGGCATGTATGTTTGTGAATTTTTTTTCACCTACGGCGGCCCCTTCAACTTTGAGGCTGCTAAGGCTGGCACTGCTAAATTTACGACTACACCAATGATAAATAACGTCTGACAGCCAATAACACACTTGCCAGCACCTATGGACACACAGATAAGGGTGTAAGTATTGATTGTTTTCCGGTGACGGGAAGGACAGAGCTAGAATCCCAGCTAAATATACTGAGATATATTTTTATTCATAGCTTACAGCTCTCATCATCAATAAGTCATCAATCCTGCGATAACCTGTGTGGCCGCATGATCTAAACAAGGCATAACTCTCGTAATAGACTAGACTGCCAGTGACAGGGAGATCGGGGTTCGAATCCCGGTCGGGTGTACTAAGTGTGGTCTTGCCAAAATTATTTTCCACTCTCTCCAAGTGAATGTAAGTACACTTCCTTTAAATGCAACCTTCCTCATCCCTACTTATTATAGTAATTAGTACATGCGTATAACCTGAACAGCTAAAAAAAAAATTCTTACGATTAGTTTATCATAGCTCTTCAATTCTCTCCTACCCTGGGCCAAATTTGTTCACATTTTGCACCTTTTTCTATCAACATGTCCCCTATCTGATTCATGTGTTCCAATCATGGTATCCTTGAATTTCTCCTACCACTCTACCCCTAAACAAATGTGAATAGACTTCGATTAGATTCTTCCTTCCTCATCCTTATACCCTTATTGTCAATACGCTGATATAGGCCTATCGGACGGGTAGTAGGACACGGATTCCACGGGATAGTCAGAGCAAGCAAACATTTACTTCAAAAATATTGCGAGTTTGTGTACAAGTGTCTTTTTTCAATATTTATTTAGAGTATGTTTTCGAAAGACACGTAATCCGAGTCACATATTAATTGTCATTATTAGGGTTCAGATGTGTAATCTTATGCCCAAGTAAAACGTGAAAAATGCTCACAAATATTCCATCATAGATTATAAAAAATTACTTTTAAAATATTATATAATAATGTAACTGTTTCCTGAAAATAGTGAATAAATATTTTAAACTGTACCTCTATTTTTATTAATAAGTACCCGGTGGTGCCCGGAGTAGCCGCGTAATGCTTTTCTTTGCTTCATGTATTGATAAAATTGTTATCAGGATACGATAAATTATTAAAATAAAAACACTTTTAAATTTATATTACATCTTCCCAATGAAATGTGCTAATTTAGTAATTTCAAATGTGTTAATTTAGTAATTTCAAATACCTATCTTACGTTTGAAACAATGTTGCCTATAATATTTAATAATACTAACAGATGTACTCGGCGTTTCTTTGCTTTATTCATACAGAAAAAAACATCATTTAATTTCTTTTAATAAATTTAAAAAAATCTAATCAAAAATTTAAAATTTCATCTTTTAGGTCTACGTGTTTATGCACAGGGTGTACTTGTTTTAAAATTTCAGCTTCCAGGTCCACATTTTTATGCACAGGGTGTACTAATTTTAAAATTTCAGCCCCCTGCGTGGGGTAGATATCGTGCAATGCTCATGACAGGCAGACAAATTCTTAATTTTGTTAATATAGATAATATTTATTGATACATTTGTTATTAATTTAATTATTTATACATAAACTTACATACAATAATTATATTATTTTATATATAACTACATACGATGTATAGTTAAAATAATAGGATTTGTTATTAAAGGCTACATTTTACTTTACATCAATTATGGTTTCCAGACTATGGTCCGAGTCAGTTTAAATAAAGGCTAAATGAACCAATTAATCAATAAAAATATAATCGTTTACATCAATTGAAAATATAATTTGTTAAATATATCAACACATTATATTATGTTTGAAATACATATATTTTTATATTAGATAAATAATTATCAGTTCAGTTAGATGCTACGTAAATATCTAGTCAACCTATTAGTCATTATTATTTCACTTTTTAAATATTAGCAGTTAAAAAATATATTTTAGAAAATTCTTCTAAATATGTACTATAATCCCTAAATATGGTTTTGAATATGTTCCAAAACTGAAAATTCCCTAGATACGCAATTTTATATAAAAAATTAACTATGTATTCTGTTCAGCTTTAAATTTAAGTTAAGATAAAAAATGAAACTCCATAGTATCCTAGGCTTAGTCAATATTTTGAGTTTGGTTGGTTAGATACTTATATATTTAATTAATTTTATAGTTGAAATTAAACATCGTTGCATCCTTTTATGAAACCATTCCTAGGAAAAAAAAATAGAAAACGAGGACGTGTTTAAAAATTATAATATGTGTGGGCACAGGTAATAATGAACGACCGACAAAGAAAAAAACCTCAACCTATAGTAATGTTTTGTGGGGTTTTTTTTTCCACTCTTTAACAAACAATACTTACCTATTTTGTATTCTCAATGATCCTAACGTGAAGACGCTAAACAGTGTGAAATCGTGCTCCCTCCGGAGACGGTGCCTCAAGCTTCATTGGAAGTTTTTAACATGTTAGTAGATGGCGTCATCTTGTCGGGAATGCTTCCACAATAACAAAATCATCTTCTTCGCTTTGTTTACGTTTTTCATTTAATGAATGACAAAAGTTGGTTCGAAAAAGTGATTTGTAGTTACTATCTGATTGTAGAGCCCTACTTCTAATTAGGTGCTCATTAAGATGCTCATTTAATTAATCATTGGTGAAAAAGTTATTATATCAATAAATCTAAAAATCTATTTATTTCAACACTATGCAGGGTGTCGTAGAAATGGTTTTATTAATTTGGGAATACTATGCTACATACTAATATATTATTATTATTATTATTAATATAATAAAATATAATTAGATTATTATTATTATTATTATATTATTAATAATAATAATAATGTTCCTAATTTTTCTATCGCCGCGTTCTACTAGTTCTTCAGGCTATGAGCATATATACTAATTACACGAATGTGCTAGAGACGAGGAAAGTTGAATTTAGAGGAAGTTTACTCGCATTTGCGTGTAGGGAGAGTGGAAAAAACACTTAGGAAAAGCCACCCTCAGTTCACCCAACCAGGATTCGAAACCCAATCTCCCTGTCAGAGGCAGTCCAGATTATTACGAGCGTTACGTCTTTGTCTATTCGATCACCAAACGGTATTATTATTATTACTTTTATTCTAAGAGAACAGAAAATCTTGGAGTTATTTGAGAAATTTCCTTACAATTAAGAACTTTAACTATACGTTATTTATTGAAATATTAAAAAAAACACCTTTCTTTTTAATTGTTTTTATATAAATAATTGCAATGGTTTTTTATTTTAATCACTATACTTCACTGTATTGAACTTAGTAACTCCTCTAATAATTTAAATTGATGCTTAGCTAACGGCGTTCAAATCAAGATTAGGCAAATGTTTGAGTAAGATTCGGTTTTTTGAGCTTTTGATGACGTCTGCCCCGCTTGGTTACTTCCAAATCGTCTGCCTTTATTTTTCCCATTATTAGTCGACTATTATCGACTAGTGTTCAAAGCACAAACATTAAGCAAATGGTTTGACTTGCGTCCTTATTTTTAATTATTTACGTCAATTTATACACCTGCTCGTCAGGCGAACCAGTTGGCAGAC
Organism: Timema podura; assembly: GCA_033556935.1. Taxonomy (NCBI): domain Eukaryota; kingdom Metazoa; phylum Arthropoda; class Insecta; order Phasmatodea; family Timematidae; genus Timema; species Timema podura. The sequence goes on from JAVRXN010000008.1 coordinate 57,142,372, forward strand.
CAGCATTTCCTAATATGACCACTCAGGTGCAATGTTTTATGTATTGTAACACTAAACAAATGGCCTGACTATTTTTTTGTCGTTGGCTCTTAGATTATAAGGGAACTGTAGGTTTAATGTAAGATAAATGTGTTGCCATTTGCTTATAATTTCAAGGTCATTCGACCTTGAATGCTCTGTGTACTAAGGTAATAAGCTCTGTATACCAAGACAACTAAGCTCTGTGTACAAAGACAACTTGCTTTATGTACCAAGGCAACACGCTCTGTGTACCAAGGCAACACGATCTGTGTACCAGGACACCAAGCTCTGTGTACAAAGACAACAAGCTCTGTGTACCAAGGCGACAAGCTCTGTGCAGCAAGACAACAAGCTGTGTACCAAGACAACACGTTCTGTATATCAAGACAACAAGCTCTGTGTACCAAGACAACACGCTTTGTGTACCAAGACAACAAGCTATGTGTACTAAGGCAACAATTTCTGTGTACCAAGACAACAAGCTCTGTGTACCAAAATGTACAAAAAAGCTCTGTGTACCAAGGCAACACACTCTGTGTACCAAGACAACAAAATTTGTGTAACAAGACGACAATTTCTGTGTACCAAGATAACAAGCTTCTGTGTACCAAGGCAACATATTCTGTGTACCAAGGTAACAAACTCCGTGTGGCAAGGCAGCAATATATGTGTACCAAGGCAACGTGCTCTGTTTTCCAAGGCAAATGCTCTGTGTACCAAGGTAACAAGCTCTGTATACCAAGACAACACACAAGCGCTTTGTTTATCAAGGCAATATGCTCTATGTACCAAGGTAACAAGCTCTGTATACCAGACAACAAGCTCTGTGTACCAAGGCAACATGCTCTATGTACCAGGTAACAGCTCTGTATACCAAGACAACAAGCTATGTGTACCAGCAAGCCTGTGTCCAAGACAAAGCTTGAACCAAGGTAACAAGCTCTGTGTACCAAGGCAAGCTCTGGTACCAAGCAACAAGCTCTGTGAACCAAGGCAACACGCTTGTGTACCAAGGCAACATGCGCTGTGTACGAAGGTAACAAGCTCTGTATACCAGGGCAACACACTCTGTGTACCAAGACAAGCTCTGTGTACCAAGGCAAAAAGCTTATGAACCAAGGTAACAAGCTCTGTGTACCAAGGCAACATGCTCTGTGTACCAAGACAAGCTCTGTGTATCAAGACAACAAGCTCTGTGAACCAAGGCAACACGCTCTGTGTACCAAGGTAACAAGCTCTGTATACCAATACAACAAGCTATGTGTACCAAGACAAGCTCTGTGTACCAAGGCAATACACTCTGTGTACCAAGACAAGCTCTGTGTACCAATACAACAATCTCTATGTGTCAAGGCAGCAAGCTCCGTGTACTAAGACAAGCTTTGTTTACCAAGACAATAAGTTCTGTTTATCAAGACAACATGATGCTCTTTGTTACAAGGCAACATCCTTGACCAAGGCAACACTCTGTGTACCAAGGTACAAGCTTGTATACAAGACAACAGCTCTCTGTACCAAGGCATCAAGCAACACAATCTATATTTTTTAATTTGTGTCTTACTATTTGTCCGGTCTGTACGTATTTAGCTAGACTAATTGACTAAGAATGAGGAAGGTAGATATAGAAGAAATGTACCCAGATTTGTGTGTAGAGAGAGTGGGAAACCAGTTATGAAAAATCAGCCTAGGTACACCCAACTGAGATTTGAGCACCGACCTCCCTGTTACCGGCAAACCAGACTGTATGAACCTTACATAAAAGTCTGCGTGGCCACTGGCAAGGGTGCCAAGACATTGAATGAATAAGTTTTGTAGCTAAGGGATTACTTTCAACAACATCCTAATATTTGATTACTAACCTAATTTGTCTGTGCTACTGTTTTGCAAACGGCTTTACGTTACTTTAAAAACAGACTGTACACATAGAAACTATTACAGACGCTTAGCAAAGAAGATTTCAAGGTGAAGGTTTGAAAAAAAAAAAAGTAGATAACTTTAGTCTTGAAGGAGAACTTTTCCTAGAAAGCTCACTTCCGAGTATCACTTTTCCTGCAACGTTTAGTTTGTCTCATGGTAAGACCCCTAATCTTCATACCAAACAAACACACACACACTCACACATACCTCTCTCTCCCTTCTCTCGTAACCCCCTTTTTTTTTTGTGAGACGTCTTCTACTGCTCTACATTTTAGTTTCTTTGTCAAGGTCAACAGTACATATTCCTCTTCCATTCCTCCTCTCCCCTTATTCCCTAACGAAAACAGTCAAGGAAACTGGGCCATTACATAATTCTTCTTGCCAAGCTCTTCTTAAAGATAGTCGGTAAAGTAACCGTGTGGACCAATAGCTACTAAACAAAGTGTTTTTACCCTCCTCTCTTCCTTGTCGATCTTCTTGGACGGAGAGTTTGTTCTGTCATTCTTGAAGCTGATGCCAAGATGAAATCAACAACCTATCTTATTACGTGTTCCCCCCTCGAACTACAGGCTGTTTCAAAAACCTTGCAGTGCCATTTGTTTATCCAGAATGGATGAATCTATATTAGGATTCTAGGAGGAAGAACCGAATCTGACGGTTTCAAAAACTACTAAAACTACTTTCATATATTCATACGTGGAATCATGGGATCTGCAACTGTCACTTTTGATAGATGGTATCAATCGCAATATAAAGTTGCAAAAATATATTTTAAAATGTTACCAATATTGACCAGAATTCTACCGAAGGAACCGGTTTTGGTGCGAATGCGGTTAAAAACGTCTTGTCTGGTCAGAGGTCAGCGATCGAATCTCGACCGAAGATACCGAGGTAAGAAGAATCCAGAGTAAGTGTAGCAGCATTTGCACGGAAGGGCATTAGAACCCCAGTTAGAAGAAAAAAATATCTCATTGCACCCAGATAGGATTGAAACTAGGACATCAGCCCATGACCTTAATACCAAACGAGTATATAAAACGTGCTACCGACCTAGTTAGGATTTCAGCTAGTAGGGAATAAACATAGCTGAGCCAATTTTATAGCGAGTAGACATATCTGATAGCTAAAAAAAGCTACTATATCCAATTTACCGCGAGCAGAGGTATGGAATTTTAAAACTAATAGCCCTGTGCACAAACATGTGCACATCGATGATGGAATTTTATAAAAAATTCTCTACTTTATTATAAACTGGGTTGCAAGAAAAATAAATGGCACGGTGCACCGCAAAGATTTTCTCCCACTTTTATCTTAAAGTAGGCATTTACTAAAAACTCTTAAAATTTGTGAAGCTAAATAATAGGTCCAGATACATTGTTGTAGAAACACTACACCAAAGATAATAAATGAAATAATATACAATGTTACTTACTAACTATTCTATGGCACTAAGAGCTAGGAACACTGTTACTAACTATTCTATGGCACTAGAGCTAGGAACACTGTTACTAACTATTCTATGGCACTAGGAGCTAGGAACACTGTTACTTACTAACTATTTATGGCACTAGGAGCTAGGAACACTGTTACTTACTAACTATTCTATGGCACTAGGAGCTAGGAACACTGTTACTAACTTTATGCACTAGAGCTAGAACATGTTTAACTATTATGGCACTAGGAGCTAGGAACACTGTTACTTACTAACTTTCTATGGCACTAGGAGCTAGGAACACTGTTTACTAACTATTCTATGGCACTAGGAGCTAGGAACATGTTACTAACTATTTATGCACTAGAGCTAGGAACACTGTTACTAACTATTCTCTGGCACTAGGAGCTAGGAACACTGTTACTTACTAACTATTCTATGGCACTAAGAGCTAGGAACACTGTTACAGAAAAATTGAGAAAATTCCACCAAAGAACATAAGAATAAAATTCATTTTCAAATACCTGAATTAAAAACTAAGTGTATATATTTGCTCGTAGCTCAGATATTATTGGTTTTATAAAAAAAATTAAAATAAAAGTTTTTTTAAAATCTTTAATAGTAATACAACTTTACAATGATGAGTTATTTCGTATCTCAAACAGTTGAGGAGAAATGATGAAAGTTGGAAAATTTCCTCTATGTAAAATATCCTCAATGTAATTTTCATGAGAAAATAAAGTTGGCATATTGTTTATTAATAATAAACATTTTCTAAATATAAATTTAATCAAAATTGTTAGAGTGAATTTCGAGAAAATTGATTTGTTCTGTTTTTGCCCTTCAGTAAAATAACCATAAATTTAGGGTTAAATATCTGATTCCAAAAACCCATTGGGGGTCTTTATGGAAATCCCAGATACCAAGTTTTTGCCCAATCGGTAAAATAGTTTTGGCTCTAGCCCGAGGTACAAATAGACAAAGAAAACCAATTTTTTTTTTGTTCCAAGGGGTCATGAAACGTCAACATTTATCAAAATCTCGAGTTCTATTATTTTGACGATCACAATACTTTATCTACGAGGTGTCGAGAGAAAGGAGAAAGTAATAATGAAGTGGTTTTTTTTTCTGTCTGTTTGAAGAAAAGAAAAGCATCGCCCTGGGTAACCACTCAATTCATTGCACGATAACTCCAGACAACGCTGGGTAACTTTTGCTATTTATCAATACCTATAAAATAACACTTAGTAAAATAATATCATTGTTGACCGTAAAAAATATTACGTTTGTGTATTCTAAATGTGCTACTACGCATTTAACTATTGCTATAATTATGACTGATGAATATATTTTAGTGTTGGAGTGTTGGCTATTTAGTGCTAACGTGTTGGCGGTTAACGACTTGAACTCACGTGTGGCTCGCTTCAAGCTACCATCTCTTTTAGTAAAGAATAAAGAAACAACTGTTCAGAAAAAATAAAAAAACCTAACAAAACGATGACCAAGTTTTTTTTATCAGTTAAGAAGGAGGGTTGTGTGAGGTTCACTTTTATTTTCGATTTGAAGTGATGTCGAATCGAATATATGACAAATTCCCAAAGCCAAACAATGTCTGAACATTTTATATATAAAAAAATGGTTTCATAGCGTATACATTTTTTTATACTAGTTTGTTTGATTTAAAAAGTACACATTTCAGCTCAAAATTATGAATAACATTACTAAATTATTCAACTTTCTATTTAATTACTACAGATTTTAATTATAATAAATCAATTAAAAACTAAAATTACAGTAAACCATACAGATCTTCTCTTTATTTTATCTTAAAATAGATACATTTAGTCAAACTCGTAAGGTTTGTGAAACAAAATAAGAATCATTGTTGCAAATATAACTCACCAAAGAACATAATAATTGTAATAATATTTATTGTTACAAAAACAGTGAGAAAATAGGAACATCTTTGTCCACCAAAGAGCATAACAATCTATGTCAATGTCAAAAGTGCTCAATAAAAAAATATGTTTGCTTATTGCTTAAAAAAACTATCAATTTCATAAAACTATGTTTCAGATAAAAGATTTTTATTTTAATAATAGGCCTACAACTTTACAGTGATTATCTATTTTGTATCTTAAATGTTTGCGGAGATATGATCAAAATTGTAAATTTTTGTTTATGTAAAGTACTCTTAAAGTCATTATCATGGGAAAATTATTAGAGTATCAATTTTATTTGTAATGTCTAACAATACCTAGATAAAAAATTAATAAAAATCGTTCAGGCGGACTCGGAAAAATTCGATTTTCTCTCTTTTTGGCCTTCAGTAAATTACCCTTAGTTTGCGGGTTAGATATCCAATTCCAAAAACCCATCAGGGTATTCCTATAAAATCCAAGTTTCACCTAGATCGGTAAAAGGGTTTAGGTTTTAGGTTGAGATACAGACACACAAACAGAAGACATAGCAAAAAAAAAAACTTTTTTGGTTTCAGGGGGTCATAAAACGTCAGCATTTATCAAAATCTTGAGTTGGATTTTTTTTTGACGAACACAATATTTATCTCTCCGAAGGGTCGAGAGAAAATAAAACCTGAACATATATGTGTATTTTATTTGCCAATACCTTTAATGGCAAAGCTTCGTGATTATCAAACCCAACTTTTTTTTTTCTCTCGAAGTGAAGTTTAAGTCGATAAATATTCACGGTTTTTGACGGAAACTTTTTTAGTTGTTCCGCGTTTCAGAATCCGTCCGAATAGTCCTTATTTACTATCACTAATGAGCAAGTGATGAGAAAGGTTGAATGTAGGGGAAATGTGCCCAAATTTGCGTGGAGGGAGTGTGGGGGGAACCTATTTAGTAAAAAACCACCCTCAGTACACCCGACCGGGATTGGAACCCAAGCCACTATTTCAAACAAGAAATAAATAAGCCTAAATTTAAGCCACGTGTCCACTGATTATCTTTTAGAATATTCATTCTATAGTGACCCGAATATGTTCGTCCATGTTCTTACACCGTATTACCTTGGCTAAGAATTGTACTAAAGTGGTTATAATTTAATTATTAGGGAGTACACGAGTGGTTCGGGAACACTTTGATCAAGTTATTCCAATCAGTAACACTTAAGGCCCTTGGCCCTGTCGAGTGCAAGTCTAAAACCTATTTTGTGGGATGGTGGGCGGGCGGGTGAAAGGCGTGGCGTGGCTGCACAACCGACCAAAGTATCCTTCCGCACCAACAAGAACAGATGGATCACGGAAATCGTATATGGCGCTAGCTACTAAACAGATCTTGCGGAAAAATCATACGTTTGGAAATATCAGTTTTCTCGAGAACGAGTAAAATTTTTATATTAATATTTTCAACACACCTTCTAAGATAATGTATCGATGTTTATTAATTGTTACTTTTCTTATTTTTTGCTATGCAGACGGCAGTTTTCTATTGAAAAATGTAAATTGGATCGATATTTGATCAATGGTAAAATGATAGAGGAGATGTGTATATTAAATGTATAACTTAATCAACATGCTTATATTCTTGAAAAAACCGTTTCCAAAAATAAAATCGCAAAACGATAAAAATTCTTGAAGATAACCGTTTGTTACGATGGCTCTGCATTTCCGTGACAAATGAAAAGGGCCAATCGCCTTAAAGTGCTCGCATAGGTGGACACGTGGACTAGATACTAATAAAGCGTATCGATTATGGTTATTTGATGATGGGGAAATCAGAGTTCAAATCTCAAAAGAGTGTGGCACATTTTTTTTCTTAACTATCCCCACCTGCTATGGTGGCTGCATGGTCTAAGGCGTCACTCTCACAATAGACTGCCGATGACAAGGAGATTGGGGTTTGAATCCCAGCCGGGTGTACTGAGGATGGTTTTATGCTAAATGGTTTTCCACGCTTTCTCCCCGCAAATGTGGGTACATTTCCTCTAAATTCAACTTACCTCATCCCCAACTCATTAGCGTAATTAGTACATAGTTGTATAACCTTAACAGGTAGTAATTAATACGTGGTGCTAAAAATAATAATAATAAAATGGCTCTCCACACTCCTCTAAACATATTATGGTACAGTTCCTTGGAATATACTGTAAAGCAGGTGCGCGAGACTGACCCGCGTAGTCCTATTAAATTGCCACTTGTCCCCGCACACAACACACTGCGCTGACCCAAGCTACATAAACGCCGAAATCACTGATTCTCTCCCGGGCACGCCAACCCATTCACTGGACACGCTGGTTCACACAATGAACACGCTAGCCCACTCATTGGACAAGCTGGCCCACACACTGGACACGCTGGTCCAGACACTGGACAGGCTAGGCCACTCACTAGACACGCTGGCTCACACAGTGAACACGCTAGCCCACTCATTGGACAAGCTGGCCCACACACTGGACACGCTGGTCCAGACACTGGACAGGCTAGGCCACTCACTAGACACGCTGGCTCACACAGTGAACACGCTAGCCCACTCATTGGACAAGCTGGCCCACACACTGGACACGCTGGTCCAGACACTGGACAGGCTAGGCCACTCACTAGACACGCTGGCTCACACGTGAACACGCTAGCCCACTCATTGGACAAGCTGGCCCACACACTGGACACGCTGGTACAGACACTGGACAGGCTAGGCCACTCACTAGACACGCTGGCTCATACAGTGAACACGCTAGCCCACTCATTGGACAAGCTGGCCCACACACTGGACACGCTGGTCCAGACACTGGACAGGCTAGGCCACTCACTAGACACGCTGGCTCACACAGTGAACACGCTAGCCCCACTCATTGGACAAGCTGGTTCACACACTGGACACGCTGGTCCAGACCATACACTGATCACGCTACCCATTCCCTGGCAAGCTAGCCCGGAAACGCCAGCCCATTCACTTGGCTAACCTCTACTCAGACTGGAAATCTCTGGCTATCACCTATCGTGGATATATTATAGGGGTCACAGTTGAGAGACTGGAATCCTCCATTTCTAGAATAGCGGGATAGAATAAAATGAACCCAGACTCTTCCATACGTGTCCCTTTTCTTTAAATCACGCTCCCCCCCACTCTAATCCCCCTGATAATGAGACTGGCTGCATACCAGATAAACAAGGATGGAGATAGAACAAAGAGTGCAGTTAGGATAAACAAACGAGAAGTGCGTCAGTTCAGCTGTCAAACACTAATCTCGTTACACTTCCCCCTCCTTAAGTCTGTGCGCCCCCGAAACAAATATAATTGATCTCAGGTTTTGCCACAATCACGAGAAACTTGAACGTTACTGAGAGTGTCAAACTCTTGGCGGTCTCGTTTCTCTGCAACCAGGAGATCTAAGTCACAACTGTTAGGGTGTCTTATAAGCAGAACTACTAAGGAAGACGTGCCCAGTGTGTATCTTTGGTAAGCCCTACTGTAGTTCCCGTCTTTCACCATTGTTACTCCCCAAACTACAGTAGCCCCATGGCTTCTTTGGTGCTGACTGACAGCTGACGCCTTTGAAAAGCTACCAGACCAAATTATGTATCCCTACGCCGAACCATATGATCTGCAAAAAACATGTGTTTAGCATCTGTCACTTCTGACAGTCAACATTTAGGTGTATACCTAAATGTTAACTGTCAGAAGTCAGCTGTGAACTGTCCTTTAGCACCAAAGAAGCCATGGGGCTACTGTAGCTACTCTTCTTTTGTTTCAATTAGGCTTCGGCCCTGACCTCTGTAATCATTCTAGTAGCGAGACTGGATGCATACCTGCTAAACAAGGAGGGAGATAGATAGAACAGTGAGTGCAGTTAGGGTAAACAAGGAGGGAGATAGATAGAACAGTGAGTGCAGTCAAAGTAAATAAACAAGAAGCGCGTTGGGTTCCACTGTCAAAAACTAATCTCGTTTAAATAACCTAGTCATCCCCTACCTCACAAATACGGATAGTCCATACGTGGTAATGTAAAACTAAATCCAGATGTTTGGAAAAATAAACTAATATATGTTTAATTTCCTCATTTTTTTCAGTGCTAAATAAATATAGTGGAGAATAAATAAGTTTGGGACCACTATCTCCTCCAATTTCTTTACATTCCTACATTTTACCTGCCTTCCGAATTTCCTTTGTATATGAAAAAAGAGAAAAAAAAGAAGCTCTTTTTGTGTTTTTTATGGTCAATTTCACCGTTGAATATCCACATACACATATACATTCAAAGATTTCACTTCCTTCCAGTTGCCCTTTGGCAGATTGAATGGCCAACCTTTTTTTTTCGTATTACCCCAATTTACCCATATTTCTAAACTTGTATGTCAATATTTTCAAGGCCAAGGTTAACCATTCTTCCCTTTTTTTTACCAAGCCATCGTAGAAAAAAAAGTGTACAGTCTTACTAAAAAATCAAACATATTTTTTGTGTAGGTATATGACTATATAACAAAAAAAAAAAAATTGTGCGTTGCATCGTACTATCGGCTATCCATATATTTACACCATTGAGGTAAGGAGGAAGAGAGTTTAATTAAGAGGAAATGTACCCGAATTGGTTTGGAGAGAGATTTGGAAACAGTTAGGGATAAACATATTCAGATTCCTTGAACGGGATTCGAGCCCAGATAGCCCCTTTTAGTGGCAACATAGTCTATTGCTTGAGTGACGGCTTAGAGCCCTAGAACATGGGACCACTAAAGTGAGTTTTAACAACAGCTAAAATGATCAAAGAATTATTAAAAAAATGCTTGAATACTTCAATATAATCAAAGATTTTCGTAAAAGTTGTTTTTTCTTGTGTTTTTCCATATATTTAGTGTTCAAGCATTTGTTTATTTTAATTTCTATAGCTGATGTTTATATTGTTTATGTATTATTCTGGTGTCTGATTAATATTATAAGAGAGAAATAAAAAAGGAGTATTTGGCCGAAAGCAACACAATCATATAAACTCAATTTGTTTGGAAAGGCCTTCAACGGTGTTGATTACCATTCCCTCCTTTCTATAGGGTTGGGTACAGAATAGTAGTAATAGATAAACTCCCCTAAAATAACATCCATATATATATATACACACATGTACATACCTAATGGGTTTTTTTTCACAAATTCGTCTACCACATCTAACCACGTCTTACATGGCCTACCCCTTCCTTTTGATACACACACTCTACCTTCGTATATTTTCTTCGTCACTCGATCCACACTCATCCTCTAAACATGCCTAAACCAACGTAAGACACTTCTTTCACACTGATCTATTAGATTCCCTTTCAACCGCACTCCTTCAGCACCCATTCATTACTGACTCTGTCCATACGAGTTTGTCCATATAAATTTCTTAGATATCTCATTCCAACCGCATTCACCTTGCTCTTATGTTTCTTCTGACAAACCCACGCTTCACATCCATAAAATAATGTTGGTGTTAACACACTTTTATATATTGCCATTTTTGCCTCTTTCGATACTACTTCATTCTTTGTCCAAATACATCTAACTACTCTCCGAGATGCAGTCATCCATCTGTCGATTTAATCATCCATTTTTCCAGAATATTCTGCCTAGATACACAAAATCATTCCCATGTTCTAACAGTTTTCCATTTATACCAAGCTGACAATCATTTCCTGATCCATCCTTATTAAAAACTATCACCTTAGTTTGGAGACATTTACACAAATATCCATTCTCTATGTCGCCACATTCAAACGATCAATGCGTTGGGCATCAAATAACAAAATAGTATAGAGCCGGTATTGCCAATTTAGTTAAAATTTGGTAGTTTTAAAATATTTTAATTCTTTGACAGGTAACAGCCTCAACTTGACCGATTTACACTATGATCAAATCTTTGAAGCCGTACAGCTTGCTTCTTTTCAAGGTAAACGTAGAGTACGCAGTGCTTAATATTAATCTACATAAAACTACAAACGATGAAATTTAATTTTCTTAAACAGCTCGGTCGATTATGACTAATTTTAATTTATTTTCAGGTCATATAGCTATCGATAGTGACGGCGGCCACTCGGTCGATATAACTTGATCGCGAGCTTAAGCCATATAGTATTTTTATGGTTAATATAATTTTTCTATTTAGCACCGCGTCTTACTACCCATTTGGGCTATACGCTTAAGTACTAATTCGACTAATGGGTTAGGAATTTGGGAGGTTGATTAGAGGAAGTGGAACCCGTATTCGTGTGGAAGGAGAGTGGAAAACCACTTATGGAAAAACCACCCCAGTTCACCCGAGCGAGATTCGAACCTCGATCTCCCCGTCTTCGGCAGTCTAGCTCAACATAAAACTAGCGCGTTATCCAAATACACCACCAAGGCGGGTATAGAAATAATACCCAGGGTTAAGTATAATAGTATTGTGCTAATATGTTTTGAATTAGGATTAATTTCTTTTGATGGTTAGAACCAGTAATGGTTGGTTTGAACGATTATATTTAATATTAATGTTTATAAATGTTTACAATATGAATCTGCCCTGTATTAGTTTAAAACTAAAGTTAGAAGCATAAACCCATCCAGACTAAGGAGTCAATATATTATATAGTCTTTTTTTCCGGTGACAGGGTGATCAGGGTTTGAGTCCCGGCTGGATGTATTAAGGTGGGATGGAAGGGGACATGAAAAAAGGTCTCTGTGTTGGCAGTTTTTATGGCAAAACATTGTTTTGGCTAAAATAAATAAAATGTTGCTCCAGTGAAAACAAAGAGTTTAATTTTCTTCACATCGTGACATCAACAGTTCTTGAATATCCATCATGAGCATAGCGGCATTAGATGACAAAATTTTTAAATAAAAAGAAAAAGTTGTAATTTAATTCCAGGACACCTTGTGAAGAAAATTAAATTCTATGTTCGTACTAGAGAAATATTTGATTTATTTAGACCAAAAAAAGTTTTGCCATAAAAACTGCAAAAAAACACTGGCTTTTTCTCGCATCCCCTTCCATCCCACCTTAAGGGTCCTGAATGGTATACCACTCGTCCTCCATGCAAATGCAGGTACATTTCTTTTAAATTATACTTTCCTTATCCCTACTCATGAGCGTAATTAATAAAAAGGCTAATAACCCGAAAGGGTAGTAAGACGTGGTGGGTAAACATTATTCTGTCAGTAAAATATGTATCACAAATAGAGGGAGGGCTGGGGGGGAGGGAATACCGTATTTGGAAGAAGCCATTGCACAGTTTTTCCATCAAATAAAGGGTCCGACCAATATCCAAGCTTATTTTGGGGCAGTACGTCAAGTCAACTATTGTTGACTTTAGGCTTGTAACAACCGAAAGTTGTTGAAGGTGACCTCCAGACTTCATATGCAACAAATAGACGTATTTAGCAACAGTGTACTCCACGAATGTGGGCTTCGGGAACGTTTTCAGACACTAGGGCTGCCCCTTTCCCTAAAAATTAATTATGTCAAAATATGATAGATTTTTATAAAAAATGAATCACAAATAAAAGTTTAAAAAAAACACTAGCACAATTACACATGAATCTTCCTCAGAGTGGAACATAAATTTTGCCCCAGTGTTGCCAACTTAGCTATTGAAGGATGAAAACTTAAATTGGCTGCTAAATCTAAGACTTCTTGAGAAAGATTCCAGGGGCAAAGAAATATTGAAGGGTTTGATATGTGTTAGTGTTTTTGTTCTTACTTTTATTTGCACTTGATTTTTTTTCTAAAATTCTATCGTATTTATCTAATTACATATATTTACTTGTTTAATGCACTTAATCTCATGGATATTATTAAAATAAAATGAAACCTTTTTTACAGTTTTGATGTTAAGAGGTTAATTCCCCGATTCTCTTAACTTGGCAATGTATCTTATGAGATAAACTTAATTTGTAATTTTTTAATGAATAAAAATATATACATTATTTTTGGTTTGAAGATGACTGGATACACGATTACTACGGTTTGATGTGGAATTTAAAAAGGATTGGTATCCAGGTTTTATTTTATTCGCGAAATAATTGCAAATTGGGTGTAAACCTGTTGTCAAGTTAAGTGAAACAAACTATCCAAATAAATGTATGTGTTTCACTTTTATTTCCTTAACATCCCCCCTCCACGTCCTCCCACTAATAAAGGGCAGAGTAACATTCAGGTAAACCACAAATCCATATCTCGTTCATCTGGCTATACAATTAACTTCAAATAAAAAAAAAAATTGGTTGCCCATTTTTCAAAACCAATTTTCCACCCTTTCTTATTTGAACCCTTAGTTAAACCTAGTATTTACCCCTACTCTAGAAAGGAAGTGTGTTTTGGCACGAAAATTAAAGACTAAAGCTCGCAGTAATTATCATGTCTACAAGACATGTCTAGGTATTTTTTTTTAACTTTCAACAAATCTGCCTCAGAGTTTTATTCTTGTTATAATAGCTATACCCTGATTTTTTACGAATGGACATAAATGAAAGCTAGAAAACATTTTTCTTAGCACCACGTCCTACTGACCGTATGGACTATATTCTTATACACTAATTACGCTGATGGGTTAGAGGTAAACACGATTGTATTTAGAGGAAAGGGACCTACATTTGCATCTAAGCTGTGAGAGGGAGAGAGGAAAACAATTTTTATGAAATAAATACCCTTATAGTACTATTACTGTTTCCAGCCTGTGGCCCGGGTCAGTTTTTTTATTCAAGCCATATATTTTTCCACTACCGGCTTGGCTAGGCCCAGTCATAGCTTCATATGCCTTATAATCTAACTTAAGACTAGGACAGGCACATATTCTAGTCCCCGGCCGTTAATTTATCAACATGAAAGGGTAAACCCACATTTCACCCATGATGAATTTTTCGGCCATGCTTGGAATCGAACTCGGACCCTTAGCTCAGTATGACAGACACGATAAGACTGACTACCCTAAATACTCTCATCAGCAGTCCGGTCTATTTCGAGAGTGACCCGTCAGCCACAAAGCGAGCTATAAAAAAAAGGTCATTAGTCTACTAGATATTATTAATAGCTATAAATAGTACTAATAATAATAATTATTTTTATTTAGCACCGCATCTTACTACCCGTTCGGGTTACACGCTTAAGTACTAATTACGCTATGGATTAGGAATTGGGAAGGTCGAATTTAGAGCAAGTGAACCCGCATTTGCGTGGAGGGGAGTGGAAAACCATTTAAAAAAACCCAGTTCACCCGACGAGATTCGAACCTTGATTCCCCGTCTCGCAGTCAAGCTCAACAGACTAGCGCGTTAGCCAACTACGCCATTGAGGTGGTAATTAAATAGTAAAAGTTATTATTGTTGACGGTAGAACAATGTGTTTGTATTTATAAAAGTTTCTCCAAGTTTCCATTCTAGAGGTATAAAGCTAAAATTCATCAAGGTTATGTTTGAAAACGAGTATCACGTCATATTTTCTTTCCTTACCCATTAGCATTTCTTTGGCTGTGCGTCTTACTACCCATTCGGGCTATCCGTATATCTACAAAAATGGCGTAGGGATAAGGTAGGTAGAACTTATAGGAAATGAAGTCGCATTTGAATGGAGGGAGAATAGAAAACTCTTAAGGAAAAATCTACTTCCGTACACCCTAACTGGATTATAGCCCCAACATCCACATCAACAGCAGTCAAGGCTATTACTAGAAGGACTACTTAAGCCATATGACCACCAATTCGTGACCTACCTTTTAGATTTAACACTGTTAATAACCCTGGATTTAACCATTTATGATTATTATTATTAAGTAAATTGAAATTAACTTATTAACATTTCTGTTATTTGTATGATAATTATTAAAATAATAGCCAACGCTAGTAATTATTATTTTAATTTAATTTTCATTTTTATTTATTGAAGTGCTGTGAAAGTTCAAAAACAAACTAGAATTGATAAAGAGTACAAATATAGATAAATAAATATTAATTACCATCGGACCCAGAATATTATAATTGATGATATCATGTATGATTAAAAAATATACAATATTGTACTAAGAAAAGCGGGGATTCAAGAAACATCCCTACCTTAATATTAGAGGATGTGCCTCAAATATAGATCAGAGTTTGGTTTTTTTATGATAAAAATCCAATTTCGGATATCTATGGCTAGTCCTTCATCCTCTATGGTCAGGGAGGCTGGGTTTGCACGTATAGACTATAGATAACTGATAGGATAGGAAAATAAAGACTTTCGAGATGCCCGAGAAGTCATATTATTACCTACATGATCAATATTAGTGTTTTTTTTCTATCATCGCTTCCTACTAACTGTTCAAGCTAGACAAATATAAAATGATAATTACTCTAATGGCATAGTGATGAGGAACGAAACATTTTAGAGGTAGTCTACCCGCATTTGCGTGGAAGAAGAGTGGGAAACCATTTAGGAAAGACCACACTCAATAGACTCGACCGGGACTCGATCCCCGATCTCCCCGTCATCAGGTCAGTCAAATGCCAGAGTGACGTCTTAAACCATTCGGCCACAGGCTATAAATAAATTTTGTACACCATAACTGTCACTCTTTGTTATTGTAACAATTAATACTCGCATCGATGAACACGCGGATTAAATGTCAAGTTCATTTAGTCTGGTTTGAAAGCTATGAATAAGTCAGGGTGGAAATCCTTGCTGGATGTACTGAGTGTTTTTTTTTAACTTCCCTCCACCGTTCTCCTTCAACGCAAATGCGGGAACATTTCCTCTAATTCTACTTTCCTTATTCGTAACCCCATTGGTGCAAATAAGAGGATAGCCCAGACTTTAGGTATGGTACACAAATACTAGCGTGAGAAATCAGCTACCGCTTTTTGACTCAACCTTTCCATTAAGAAATTAAACACACAAAAAAATAGATATATATTTTTTAATACTGTAGGATGCTGGAGATGTTGGGTGTCACGTGTGTTTTTTTTATTGTTGTTGTTGGTTGATTGTCGCTGTGTCTGGCCTACTGTGTAAATGTGTGCGGAGGATGGACAGACAGACGCAACGTAACACACACGCACACTCACACATGGAGACATATTAGGCTTCACGCAGGTGCTTGTGGACCACTCCGAGCACAAGATAGAGAGCACCTGTTCTCGTTTCGACAAGGTCTGTCGTCAGGGGTGTGACGCGGTACCACTCGTGAGGCCATCCGGACTGAGATACATTTCGATCGTGATCCGTGGGAATTAGGATCAATCCAAATTCTGATCCTCTCTTATTAAGATCCTTCAATATGATCTCGGGCGTAGGGAGGGGGTTTATATGGTTCAACACCCTTACCCCCCCCCCCCACAGAAATTTTCTAAAGTTGTTGACATGAAGCTTAAAGATGACCTTGTATCAAAATTCAAATAACTTATAGAGGTATCAATTTTTCAAAAATTTGCTAGTAAAGGACCATTCCAAATATTTTCTAGAGGTATTTAATTTTTTTTTTAAATCAGGTGAATATTAATCTAAATGACTTCTAGAGGTATTCGAAATAAAAAAAATAACTTGAAGGGGGCCACTCCGAATAGCTTTTATATGCATGTACTAATTTAAAAAAAAATCTAAGTGAGGATCACTCCAAATAAGCTTCTTAAAGCATTCAATTTTCAAAATTGTGTTGGGGCAGACCGCTATCAATAGTTTCTAAAGGCATCTAGTTAAAAGAATATCCAAGAGAGGATCATTTCAAATAGCTTTTAAGGGCATCAAATTTAAAAAATTTACAGGTGGAAGACCACATCAAATAGCTTCTAGAAGCATGTAATTTTCGAAAAAAAAAATCAAGATAAGAACACTCTAATTAGATTCTGGAGTATTCCAAATTAAAAAAAAAAATCGGGTATGCACTTCTTAAAATAGCTTTTAGAAGTATCAAAGTTTTCAAAAATTTGTTGAAGAGGGATTACTGCAAATAGCCTCTAGGAGTATCCAGATTTCAATTATTTTTTTCTAAGTAGCTGTTAAAAGAGTATAATTTTCTAATATTTACTGGAGGAGAGGAGGGTAGAAAGTCCCTAAAATCCCTTTTGTTATTTTCCCTCCCCGCTTTCCCTCTTTCACAAATAAAGTTCTACCATTTCTGTATAAAATAACAATGTTCTTATTTCTTAGGGTTTTATAGTGAGTCTTAACATGATATCATAAGCTTAAGTTTTGAGCGCCCCCCCCCCCCTTTACCTTCCCCACCCCAAATTAAATTCTCTGTAAACTCATGAATTTGATGATCCATTTTGATTAATATTCTTTAATATTACGATCCATTCTTATAAGACTAGTAAATATTTTGATCCATTCTGATAAGAATCCTCGATATTATGATCCATTTAGATTAATATTCGTCAATATTATGATCCATTCTGTTAATACTCGTCAATTTTATGATCCATTCTCCTAAGATTCGTCAATATGATGATCTATTCTCCAAAGATTCGTCAATATGATGATCCATACTCCTAAGATTCGTCAATATATTGATCCATTCTGATAAGACTCTTCAATATTATGATCCATTTAGATTAATATTCGTCAACATTATGATCCATTCTGTTAAGACTCGTCAATTTTATGATCCATTTAGATTAATATTCGTCAATATTATGATGATACACTTGATTTAATTGATATTTTGTTAAATCCTGATTAAGGTTAACCAACAATATAATTCATGTAGACTGGTGGGTCATTGCAACAATGGCTGCAGATTATTGCACTAAAATGTATTTTAAACTTTTTATTGGGAAAGGATCCATACATACACTAGGCCCTCCCCCACTTTACTTAGATATTTAGTTTTCGGTGTGTGATTTGCATAAAAACGTATATTTCCCCCTTCACGCCACTATGAGATCTTCAGAATGACCCCTCTCTCAGATCTCTATCTATTCGTTGCACCAAACCACTCAAGTAACGATTGAGCTGATATTATTTTTTTTAAAGATAGATATTTTATTTACCAATATACAGCTATACACAAATCATGGTTTCCATGGTGATGTAAACAAAGAATGATTGTACAGATGAACCACTGCCCACAAAGAAGGAAAATATGGACAATTCGCTAGGAAAATTGGTTTTTAGTTTTAGGCCATTATTTTTACGAGCATCCTGTTTCCCTAATATTTAAAATGAGTGTTCGTTTGTGCAAATCTGTTCAGTCATTTCCTAGTAATTTCTATTGCGAGAAACGGGCTTATCAAATAATACTACTAGAGAGAGTGATAAAATGTGATGGTGAAAATTAGAGTGTAAGTGTTTGAGTGTGTGATTGTGTAAGTGTGTGGGTGAGAAAGCGAGTTTATGAGACTGAGGATGAGCAATTGAGAGAGATCGAGTGAGTGTGAGTGAGCAAAAGTGAGAGTATGTGTATGTGTTAGAGAGAGAAATATTGGGAGAAGAGAAAAATAGTGTGTGTAGGAGAAGAGAGAGTGTGTCTGAAATAGAGAGAAAAAGAATATGTAAGTTAGAATGAGTGATAAAGTGTGTGAGTGTGTGTGTGTGTGTTAAAGAGAGAGAGAGAGTACAATTTTGGGAGAGGTATTGTGTGAAGGAAAGAGAGAAAATGTGAGGGTATGTGAGAGAGGGAGTTTGAGAGAGAAATTTATAGAGTGAGAGATTAGTTTAGAGAGAGAAAATTAGATTGAGAGAAAGTTGGGGAGAGTTAAAGAGAAAAATTAAGATAGCGAGTTTGAGAAAGAGAGAGAGAGAGAGTGGGTTTGAGAGAGAGTTTGAGATAGAGAGTGAGGTTGAGAGAGTGAGATTTATATAAAGAGAAAGTTTGAGAGAGAGAGCGTTTTAGAGAGTATAATAAAGATAATATGAGATAAATTGTGTGATGAAGAGTGTATATGAGGGTAAAGAGTGTGTGAGAAAGATTGATAAATTGTGAGAAAGAGAATGAGAAGATATTATATTAGAGAGAGAGTGTTTTATAGAGTGAGTATGTGTGTGTGTGTGTGTGTGTGTGTGTGTGTAAGGGTAGAGAGTGTGTGAGAGCGTGAAATAGTATGATCGAGAGAGAGAATGTGAAACTATATATGCGGTACTCAAACATTACGGTACTTTGAAATATCATTCCCTCAAAACTAGTTATCAACATGGAAACATAAAATTAAGCGGTAAATTGAAAACTTAGCTTAACTTATGTATTTGTATTGTGTTACTATTTGCTAATATGAACATCAAAACGCAGTATTTGAGTAAACTGAACATAAAAAACCCATTACTTGAAAAAAAATTAACACCAAAACTCATACTTAGATAGTTAAAATGGCTATTTTTTATTACATTATTCAAGATCATTTTATTGTTTTTGAGCTTATAATACATACCAAAATATATTTAAAGATTATTTTATCATGCGGGAAACAGAACGTAGACAATATTTTCAAGAACTTAACTACCTAACCTTTTAATTTTTGAATTATGCTCAATATTATTGATTTAAAATTAACGATAACAACATTCCAATAAAAAAATGTTTCCCCAGTTCAGGACTCTCAATTTAGATGTGTTATGACCAGCATCCAAAGATAAATTATATTCATCCAAAGAGAAAGTTATGATGTGTTTGGACCAACAAATAAAGATTGAGTTATTATTTTTTAGTCAAAGAGATATATTTTATTTGGAGATTTACAGTCATGCAGCAAATAACGGTTTCTATGGTGACTAAACAAAGAATGAAAAACTGAAAAGTATCTGTGAAAATTGGGTTTTCATGGAAAACTACTATTTTTCCCGACATCCTGGACTCCTAACTATTAAAATGAGTGGTCATTTGTCAAAATCTGTTCAGCCATTTCCTCGTAACTTCTACTACCGGAAATGGGTTTATCAAATTATATATAAGATTACGGTCAGTTTGTATTGGGACTAGTGTCCATCCACATTACAAATAACATTAGTTAGGGTTAGTTCAAATTAGTATGGTTTAGATAAGGATCCTTGGTTATTATAATCCATACAGAAGAATAACAAATTGGTTTTGATAGGGCTTTCCATCTTAGTACCCCGATTGCGTTATAGGCCTACATATTTTACTGTATTAATGAGGGAGGTAAAATTTAGAGTAAATTAATCGATATTTACATGACGATATCGTGTAAAGCCATTTTGAAAATGAAAAACCTCAAGATACAAGGCTGAAATTTGAACCTGGACATTTAGCCCAAGTGCCCACATTTCGGGTGAATCCAAATTAGTAAAGAGCATGATTAATGGGGATTAATGTAAATGTGGATTTTGAATCGTGTGTTGATTAATTTGAATTTGGATCAACTCGTATTAGTATCTGTCTCTGATTCATCCTGATTTAACTACATACATACCTAACTACGCCGTTCCCTTACAGGGTAGGCAAGAAACTGTGCATGTAGCTCCAAAAAAAAAACTTCGTACTTAATCCATCCTCACTAACTTTCTCTCCAATTCCCTATCCTAGCGTACTCCCTGAGTCATACATGCTCTTCAATTCATAAAACTCTTATTGCTCCCTACAACATTTAGCCACGTCTTACATGGCCTAACCCTTCCTTTTGATCCATACACTCTACCTTCATATATTTGTTTCGGGACTCGATCCATACTCATCCTCTCAACATGCCCAAACCAACGTAAGATGCTTCTTTGACATTGAATTATTAGATTCCCTTTCAAACACCACTCCTTCAGCAGCCATTCATTACTGACTCTGTCCGTACAAGTTTTTCCATATAGCTACATTTCTTAGATATATTATTCCAACCGCATTCGCTTTGCTCTTGTGTTTATACCGACAAATTATTACAAGTTTCAAATTGGTCCTTCTGGTTAAATAACAGAGAAAACGCTCTTAAGGATTTGTGGGTGGGAATATCAGGTTTGATATCAGAGCCAAGATAAATCATTAACAATAGTAACTGTAGAATGTGTGAATTTTGTCTAGGGAAATTATGTATGATAGAGTTAAGTATTTTGTCATAAGTAACCAGCAATGGTTCTTTTTTCTTTATTTTCTTACTTTCTCATGTAAAGAAATGATTCCAACAGTTAAAATGGTCATTCTTGAGATTATGATGGATCTTGACGTTTTATCTACCGCCGAAATAAAGAGCGCATCTTACAATAATTATTTCTATCCCAATGTCCACCTGTCCCTCTTTGTCTATAAATGGGGCTATCAGATAAGTCTCTTTCAAACTTGATATCTTGATGTAAGATGGCTATGCCTCAAAGTCAAATCGTAATTTACGTTTTAGCTCTAAAGTGAAGACTGATTTTTGAAAATTTTATGTTTTTCGAAAATGACTTTTATGATTTTATCTAGAATGTCTCTATGATTAGTGTTTTACACTATAAATAACAATGTATACTTTTTCTTTACAAAAAGTCAGTTTTAAGGAAGATTACTAATTTTTAAAAATTTTATATTTTTCAATTTAAAAAAATACATAACCACGTCTTACTACCTGTTCAGATTATACATATACATGATAGTTACTCTAATAGGTAGAGATGAGGATGTAAATACACTCATTAGCGTGGAAAGAGAGTGGGAAACCATTTATACGTTTATCGAAAATGACCTTGATAGTTGTATCCAACAATTTTATTGAATGAGTGTTTTGCACTATAAATAATAACGTGTATTTTTTTTAATTAATTATTTTACGAAGGATAAATGATTTTTGAAAATTTTAAATTTATATATGAGAAAGAATTACGATTATGTTATACCATCTATTTTGTTTATACGTTCCACGTCATGGCTAATGATGATTTACTACTTGGGGTAGGGGATGGAAGGATAACTTAGAGGATTGTTTCTCAGAGAGTAGTCCTCAGACCCATGGTAGTCCAGGGCGGCCTATCAAGTTTTCGAAAAATTAACCTATACCCTTTTTTTTACTTATTACAAATTTAACGCCATAAAAAATACTTTTAGACTGAAAATTAATGTAAACACACTTTGTATTAAAGATGATGGAGCTTGAATTAGCCTAATGGAATGTGTCAAGCTTCCTCTCCTCGCCTTTACAGGAAAGGGAATCTTACCCTTACGTCCCTAGAGGGAGATTACCTACAACCTACAGTAATTTTCTAGGAAAAGTATAGTTGATTTAAAATAAAATAATGTTTTAATGAGCAGCGCACTTTAACTTGCGCTAAGATCAAGCACAACTCTTAGTAAATTATTTTATAATATAATTTTTAAATGATTTAAAATTACTATGCCTTGCCATATAATTTTATTATATTTCGAATTATCGTTTGAAAAATTTATTTTCGAAAATCTCCTTTTTAAAACATTTATTTTGAAAAATAAAATTGACATAAATTCATTTTAGAAAAAGAAGTTTTAAAAAAACTTCTCGTTCGCAGAATTTCTAGATCGAAAAATTGGTTTTCGAAAAATTTATTCACAAAAAAATTATTTCGAAAATTTATTTACAAAAAAATATTTCAAAAAATTTAGTTACAAAAAAAATTATTTCAAAAATGTATTTACAAAAAAATTATTTAAAAAAATTTTACAAAAAAATTTTACAAAAAAATATTTCGAAAAATTTGTTTACAAAAAAAAATATTTCGAAAAATTTATTTTCACCTAAGTGATTTTCGAAAAACTATTAGTTAGAAAAATAGCTCTGTTGAAAAATTAGTTTTCGAAAAATAAAACTTCGATTAATTGAATTTCGAAAAATTGATTTTCGAAAAATTTATATTCGGTAAACTCGCCGGCTCCCCTCTAAATGACCCACTTTGTGAGACACGAGAAATGAGTTCAGAATATATATCTGAGATTATATTATGTTATGTGAGAGATTTGAAATGTTGTTTCTCATCATCATATCATCTTTAATATTATATGAGGGCATAAGTAAAAGGCAAATCAAAGTTTATCAACCTAAAACAAAAGATTTTACATATTAAATAAGCGATTGTATTATTAGAACACGCAATCGGGTCAGTGGTTGCGATTTAATAGTGGAAATTTTGGTGTTTCCAAGTGTCGTCACCATTCCAATTATAATTTTAATCAAGTGGTCGTAGTGGGGGGCTGGGAGTGTTATCTAAATACGTCATCCATTTTCATACTGGACCACCACAATGGCGTCATCGATTGTGATTTTTTTTAAATGGAAATTTTGGTTGTTTCCAAGGGTCGTCAACACTCTAATATAATTTTAAACTAGTTTTTTTTAGTGTGAGATTGGGAATAATTTCTTAATACGTTATTATTTTTCAGACAAACTCATTGGAATAATTTTCGAACAAATTGACTTGTGTTTGACGCATTAGGTAAAGTAGTATAACTCGCTTTCAATGAAAATCCTTGCACTCTATGTTATCTACTTTATAATTTCACATCAATAACAGAAGCATTAATTACTATTTAAGTTCCAAACATAACAAAACTAATGTGTTTTTATTTTCACTTGTGCAAGTACTTGCAGTGAATGCACCGAAATTACAGACAAAAGAAGTTCAAATTAAATGGTACGATGAATCGAAAATACTTTTCACTCTTTTATCTTAATATAGAGACATTTACTAAAAACTAGTAAGATATGTGAAACGAATAATATAATATGTTGCAGAAACACTCTACCAATAAACATAAGTGAAATAATATATATTGTTACAGAAACATTAAGAAAGGAGAAACATCTCTGTCTATCAAAGAGCATCACATAAAATTTCACAGTTCAAAGACCTCCATAAAAATATAGCATATTATATATATAGCTTATAGTTAATAAATTATTGGTTTTATAAAAATCTAATCCAAATAGTAATTACTAAATTATTACAATCTTAAATCCAAAGAGAAACAATATTTTGTATTGGTTGTTTTGTACTTAAGTAGGCATAATATAGTGTATTTTTAACAAATAAAACTTACACATAGGTAACATTAAACATTTTGGTTAGATTTGATCTTACATCCACCTTGATAAATATTCAAACTAATAGAAGTATTCTCCCATTATAAGACAGCTTAAACACCAGAGAAGATGAGGAAATAATCAAATAAAATCTTATGTACAATTGTGTGATAACATTGTCACATCAAGACCAATAAACTTCGCAAAGAACTTAAGGATGCCTGATGATGTGCACCTATGGCGTAATTTTTAAACACATATTAAGACTGTAACGCCTTGGGCCAATTAGCTACTGGTACGGTATAATTAAAACTTCATAAATCGCATTATTTGCACTCTTACCATAGAAAACCAAGGATTGTGAAATTGAGCGTTTATTAATTATAATATATGCTTTTTTGAGCCTGACACATTCGACCACTACTACAGTTAACACTAAAACCTAAAAAAAGCTTTTACTTGGCATAAATTTACGTGCCTGAGGAACTATTGGGGTGTGCATCTCAGTTTTATTGTCTTTACCATTACATTATATAGTGAGTTTAATGCCTTAAATCACATATCTATGTGGATAACTCCAAAACCAGATGATATAGAAAGGGAATAGCCTAGAATATGTACTCAGGGAAACATAAGAATGTAACACAGGCAATTTTTTAACTTCATTATATTTCTAGCCTTACAACTAAGAATACGTGACTACCAAAACGGGTATCTCCAAAACAAACAAAAATAACCAGCTAAAACATAGAATAGGCCTGCGTACACAAAGAAACTTAAGGGCGTGGTTCCCTTTTGGGTTATTTTCTATTACTATTACAGCCTTTAAACACGTCTCAACTGTGAATTTATTGGACTCTTTTGAAGTGAATATTCGGCTACAATGAATCTAATAACATTATTCCGATCTACATATATTTCAATATGTGTTAAAAATTGATTTTTTTTAACCATCAACTTCGATATGACCCTAATATATGAATAAAAGGTTTATCTACCAGAGTTCTTATTTTGGTAGCACATAGATCGACTGAAGTTATGGAATGGGAAGGGGACGAAAGGTGAGTGCAGACAGTCACTGCATCACACCCTACAGGCTTAAGCTTCATACCATGGTTGCAACTTGCAGCAAGCAAAGACAGACAAGTTTCTTCGGTGCACATTAAAGGATTAAATGTCACTCAAAGAACTGCTATAATTCATCAATGAAAATTATTTTGAAATTCAAGACCTTATCGATATGTACTATCAAGTTTTTTTTGTTTATTTTTAACACCACGTCTTACCACCCGTTCACACTGTACACGTAAATACTAATTTCAATAATGTCCTAGGAATGAGGAAGGTTGTATGAAGAGGAAGTGTACGTGCATTTGCATGGAGGAAAATTAGAAAACCACCAAGGAAAAACCTCCCTTAGTGTATCCAACTGGGATTCAAACCCAATCTCCCCGTCATCATCAGTCCAACATATTGCGAGAGTGACGCCTTGGACCATTCCGCCACCAAAATTGGAATGAATATGTTATTATTATTATTAGCACCGCGTCTTACTAACCGTTCGGGTTATACGCACTTATGCTAATGTGTAATGGTAGGGTGATTGTGAGATGAAATGGAGGACCTACAGTTTAACGTGGAATCCGAACCACGGTGGAGGCCTGGCATTCCTCACATTCACAAGTTGTGATTAATACACGTCTTGTCAGAGGTGAAGGAAGGGTTTGGGCAATCAGATAAATATGTGTCAGGACCGAGGATTGAACCCCGGACCCCCAGCACAGAGGTCCGACACCTTACCCCTAGACCGCCAGGTCACCCGAATGAATATGTGGCGAATTAAATCTCACCAGAAGAAGCCATTCACAGTTGATGCTGTGAGAGATGGTTGCAGCACGGAACTTAGGGAGATTGAAGATGACTAAGACAAGAATCAAGAAAGTGTCCTGACAGTGAAAGAGGTATTGAAAGATCTCAATACACTACTAAGGTTTATCAAAATAATGTATGTTTAGTGTGAAATCAAGTGTGGAAAAAACGCAGACTCTTGAGGAGGATACATGAAAGTATTAATTTAAACGGTATACATCAAGCAACAGCACACAACCAACTATTTATATGTTAGTAAATAGATTTTAATAAAATTTATTCTATTTGTGATATTTTGTTTTGTTTGTCCTCACCCCTCTCACACAAGGTTTAGGGAAACGCATTTAGGTTTTAGTGAATATCAGACACATTAATCAAATATCTAGGTCTATAGTGGTTCACTCTAATTGGAGTTGAATGAATATTGCAATCTTGATGCCTTAAACACAATTACCTCTGGTGTGTGTAGTTACAAACCCAAGGAAAATTAAGAGGTAGCATTTTTCAACTATAAATAGTTAAACCCCAATATGTGACTTGGAGATTTTTTAAAAATTAAATATATTGAGCCCAATTTCTTAGACTCCATGTCTTCTGGGAAGAGAAATTAGTAGATAGCCTGGCGTTTCGCTACAATATGACCTTTGACCTTTGACCCCATCCAATTTGGCCCGTTTGCTTTTTTGCACCATTTTTTGCCCCATTTGATTTTTGCTCCATTTTTGTCCCATTTGTTTTTTATGTGTGCTCATTTTAATTTATGTGTGCCCCATTAGCTATTCATGTATGCCTCATTTGATTTTTTGCCCAGGGGAGAGGGTTTTGTGTGGGAGTTTTTTGTTTATTTATTGGTGTGGGAGCTTGCAGTCCACGGCATCGGGCACTCCTCCCGCGACGTCCCATAAAATGTTGGCATCACTAGTGAAGTTTGGAGCGTGCAGCATCAACCTCTCCCGATGGCCGTTTAGCGTAGAGTGCGAGCAGCCGGCAATGACTAACTGTCGCAAGACCCTCTTCCATTTACCCCTCAATCCGCCTACCCTCCTCGTGTGTCAAATACCTCGGGGGTAGGACACATTGGTATGGGAAACTTTGATGTCACAATCGACCTGGAGGGTACCATTGAACCCTTAGCAAGAGTCATTAACCCTATACTTGTTTATTTTAGTCATAAATATTGAAAGCGGATAGTAGTGACCCTATTGAAGAGTCATTAACCCGCCCCACCTCTTGACACACCGGTAACAACCTTTGAAGGCCGTGGCTCACATGTGGTTTCTAACGCTCATTCAGGGGCTGATTTTTCGCAAAAATACCTAGTTATTCATCTTGTTGTGTTTCAGCGATCGCCATGTACGGTACAACTTCAAAGCATAGCCTCAGACGTTTGCGGCCATTACCGTCTCATGTATCTTCTATATCGTGCCCAGAAAATTCCAATGAAAACTTTCCTAACCCTATTCTAACTCATAAATCATACAGGCAACGACTCTAAGGTGTTGAGATATTACAACACATTTTTCAAGACGCTAGGGTCCTACCACCCTTCAAAAGGCTGCGTCCAATCAGCGCGCGCCTTGTACTCCCCTATAAAAGGGGCGTCCCGACGGCGTGCTGGCCATAATCATGACAGTCATTGAAGTGATCAAACATCATGGAAGGTCAAGACGTTTCACCCGCAAAGCAAAGCCGTTGAGCCACTCGCCATCACCAGTATTTTCAACAGTTTATTTCTGATGGATGAAGTCGACGCCAAACGAGTCTTCGTTGGTATGAGTGTCAAGAACAACTTTACGCCCTGTGTACTAGAAAAATGCGGAGGGAATTGTGCGGTGTTTAACCGTACAGAGTGGCAAGAACTGGAAAGATACAAGTCGGTTATATCAAAGTTTTTCAGCAACACGCAGCCCCCTCAGAAGATTAGTCTGACTAATCGTGAAATTTCTTTGAGACGCATGTGCGGTGACCGTATGGTCGTCATCAGCGAGAAACAAGACGCCGGACTCAAACGGGTCACCTATCTAGCACCTAGCTGGGTACGTCTTTGTGAGGTGTGGGTCTTCTTCATCGACTGGTTTTTATGAGTGCCCATTGGATCGTATGTCTGGGTAGGATTGGGACTGACGGGGTAGTTATTTTATTTATTGGTGTGGGAGTTTTTTATTTATTGGTGGGGGATCGTGCAATCTATGGCGTCGGGCACTCCTCCCTCAAAGTCCCATAAAATGTTGGCATCGCTAGTGAGCACGAGAGCTTGCAGAAGCATCCTCTCTGGCCAGCCATTTAGCGTAGAGTTTGAGAAATGGTTCCCAGACGCAAGACTCTGAATCTATTGTAGTATCACAATCCTCCCCCTCCCAATTCCCCTATCTATGGGGTAATGGGTCTATCCCGGTGGCGTCATCGCAATCCTGGCGCCAGTGTTGCAGCTTGACAAGACAAGTCGAGACCAGAATAAATCACGACCTTGAATGATGTCGCAACCCTCCCCCGGCGATGGGGTTTCCCGGTGACGTCATCGCTCATTAGGGTAAGGTCGCAACTAGAGAGCATTGACACAGCTCTGATTATGCACAATCAGGGACCTCTCTCCAAACGGAAGCCTCAGTTAAGATCCATTATCCCCACAAAATCTACTAAAATTTGTTGTATAGTATCGTCCGTTGACATGCGTAGAGTGGGTATCCGCCATACCAATATGGACCACTGTTGATGCGGAAATAAGCTAGAAATCTTCCCGTGTTTACGTGGAGAGAGAGAGAGAGAGAGAGTAGAAAACCATCCCTAGTTAACCTGAGCGAGATTAGAACCCACGACCTCCCCATCATAATTAGATGAGTTACACGCACCCTTTCTGGCTAAGCGTCTATATATTAAGATAATGTGGTAGGGATTATTAAGAAAATGTTCCAGAATTTTACCTGGGGGTGGATGCGAGAGCACAATTTAAGAGTAACGGTAAATCTATGCTGTTTTACATGAATCGACCGCTCACCATCGTCAAATTGCTAGTTCGACAAGTCGAGACAAGAATAATCACGGGGAACCCTGCGGTGCCAGTTAGCTGGTCAACGTGTCAAGACAGGAATGAGTAGAGTGGAAATCATTCCCGGCAATAGGCTTTCCCAGATGAATCATATCTGACGCCAGTTTGGTGGTTCAACAAGACAAGTTGAAAGAGGAATATATCACGTTCTTGAAACCGTAAGGTTATTGACCCTGTTTATACCGTACAACCGCAAGACCACGTGACGTTGATCGTAGGAGGGAGGGGGTGAATATATAGGGGGCTCGCTTGGTTATCTATTTGTAAGCGTTTGTAGAGCGGATCAAGATGAACAAGTTTCAGCAGCTGGTAAATATTGCTGACACCATGCAGACAGTAAAATTATGTGATCTAATCGTTGATCAAAAGTACTCCATGGCTAAATTAAAAGTGGTCAATACAAAGTTCGGGAGACGCCTAATAGCCTATCTAGATGGCGAGTTTTGTATATTTTTACCCTGTCGTTTTGGTACCCTAAGAGATGAAGACGTGTGTGAGCTTAGTAATGAAAAACTGGTACTTACCTGTGCTGGAGTAAAACCAAGTTCACCTATCATTATGAACTTGGAACGAGTTTAAGACACGGGCAGAAGAGTCAAACAGTTAACAACCACAACAAGATCGGGAAGCTGGGCAGTTAGTAAATGTGCACAAGTTAAAGACGTGTAATAACGTATTGCACAGGTATAAAGACAGTGGACAAGTTAAGGACCCTACAAACCATCCAGAACGTTTAGCGGTCAGGTACGCTCACCATGCTTAGAACCAGCTATATTAATTTAATGTTTGTGGGTCATACGTTTGCGGGGAGTGCCTATATGAGAGCATAAAATATTCACAGTGTGGCTGTAAGCGATATACATGTAATTTACAAAGTAGTGAACCAAGACAGATGTGTGCTACAGGAGCGAGGCTACATTGAGTTCTGTGACTCTACCTGTCACACGATAAGAGCGACTGAAGTACTACCCTACGAGAGAATCTAAGAGTATTAGCTGTGTGATATGACATGTACTGTGTACAATTTCCGTAAAGGGGATGTTTTGGCCATTTTTCCCAGGCTTCCTCCACCCTTCCAAGCTCCACACCACCCGCCGCCACCCTTATTTGCTTATAATAATCTCTCTCTCTCTCTCTATATATATATATATATATATATAATAATCTTTCTCTATATATAATAATCTATATATAATTATAAGCAAATGAGAAATTAAATAAGACTAATAGTGACATGTAAATTACTGCAATGCTTTATAAACTCGCTAACTTAACACTTTAGACATATAGGCGCATTTGGTACCATGGATGTAGATTAAAGAGATACTATCGAATACATATATCTTAGAAAGTGCCTGTTTAAAAGAATATACATATTAAAATTAAAATTAAATCAATATATTCTAATCTATGTACCAGAACACATAGTATATTGAATCAGTCAGATAATGTCCGATAATCGGTTAAATCAACATTTTGAATTAAACATGTCTTAGGATTAGATTAAGAAAATGTTGTTCAATGCAAATAGATTTTATAGGTGGAATTTAAAAGTGACAGCGCTTAGAACAGTCACAAATTTAACCCGGGCAAATAAACATCCAAGTTAAATTTAAATCATTGAATAAGCCAGATAATGTCCGGTAGTCGCATACATATATAAATATATACATATATAATCACGCCGTTTCATTACGGGGTAGGCAAGAAACTGTGCATATAGTTAAAAAACACTTCGTACTTAATCCAGCCCCACTAACTTACAGATACGGATAAGTTATGTATTAATCAAGCTAATGGTAGGATCTGGTAGGAATGAGCCAGATAGATGTTGATGGGAACGTACCCGCATTTTCATGAAGGAAGAGTGAGAAACCATTTAGGGAAAACCACTCTCATTACCCCTTGTAGGGATTCAAACCCTAACCCCTCCGTCACCAGAACACCAAAATAAATGAGCTGGACATTTAGACTACGTGTTGGCTGGCATGGCTAAATAATTAAAAATAAATAAGTCATAGTTTTCCCCTGGCTTTCACTTTTCCATTAACTCTGGCAAGTTCTAAATCACGCTTCGGTGGGACTTAATTAATTCTCAACTCGCTCGGAAACGGTAAATAAAAATAAATAAGAAAAATATCTATAAAAGTATTCTAAGATTAAGAGAGACAATGGTGGTTTTATTGTTGTTAGTTTTCAGTTTTTGAAGACGTACTGACGTATTTTTTAAAATTATCTCTAGTACTATCCGTATGTTTCTTACTGCTCACATTACCATCCACCAGAATGTCTGACACCCGGCCTTGACTCAGCTAAGAAAGAAGGTCTTATGTCAGGGCGGTGTCTAGATATGTATTTTGGGGTTGAGGGGGCTACCTGCGATATCTCAAAGTGAACTTCCTCCACCAGGTAAGTTATGGAATTTATTTAGCATTAAATCTATCTTGGAACAATTAAATGTTTTACGGTATTTTCTCAAATATATAAAGTATTGTAATTGTGGAAAGTTTTGAAGTCAAGATTATGATGAATCTTAACGTTTTTGTGTCCCTGAACTCTAAAATGTTGGTTTTACAATTATGTATGTCCCAATGTATGTGCATACCTGAAAGACATCCGAAACAATTTGATGGATTTCGTTAATTCTTGATATTTAAGAACCCGTCCAACCCCATGTATAACGCTTAACTTAGATAGGTATAGACTGATTTTGGTAGGAATAACAGTATATAGTAGTTACTAGAGATACTAAAACAATTTTAATATATTCATACATCAATTCATACTTTCTGCAGCTGTCACGTTTGATAGATAGGCTATTATCAATACCTATAAAATAACATCACTAATATAGTAAAATTTTATCAATATTACCCGAAAAAAATATGTTTTAGTTTTCTAAATGGTTCTTCCAACCAAAATCAGGCTATAATATAGCTCTAGCCAAGCTTCGCATAGTAGTACGGTTTACTATATTCTACTTAAAACAACAACAATAATATAATTGAGATTATTGAAACAATTTTACCACATTTAAAAAATGCAGTACAATTGAACAATAACTATTTAAAAGTTAAAAAATAAATCTATTAAACTGATCGTAATCTGGCTGTTGTCAAACGGAAGAATGCAGAAACCCACAGTTAGATATGATTTCTAGTTCAAGCCTAGACTAGTTGTGTATATAATATCCTGACTAATTAGCCGTGAAATGGGTTAGTAAGGTTAGTTTACTGATGACTTATTTTTGAACATTTAAAATGGTTAGAGAATGGTCTAGCAATTGAGTGAAGAATGACCCTGAGCACGGGATGATTCCTGGATAGCTCAGTGGTTAGAGCATTGGCATACTAAGCCAAAGGTCCCGGGCTCTATTCCCGTGTCCAGGTGTCATTTTTCAATTTTCAGAATATCTAGCAATTGTGTTAAAATTGATAGTTGGTGAGTATTTTTAATGATAAATAAATCTCTTCACTTGTTTTACCGAGAAAAGGTAATTTAAGGAAAGTTTACTGATTGCCAATTTTTGACAATTTTGTTCCGAGCAATATGAAAAAGTTTTGTAAGATTTATTAAAGACTTAATATTGTTGTTAAAATCGTATGAATTTGATCATTTAATAAATTACGAGGGTAGGCTTATAGGATAAATAAAATAAAACATTATTAATAATCATTTCATATGGGAGGGAATGGGGGTAATGGGGGTGGAACCCTTTAAACCAATCTCCCTTCTAGGTTAAGGCATGTCTAAGTTAATATCTTGTCCCTTGAATAGGCCTATATCATGTTAAATAATAATTTTATTTTTAAATTTGAACTATACATTCAACCCCAAGGGCCAGGGCGACTAACTGCTTAATCTAAGAGGTAGGGTAGAGGAGGGTAGTTAGAAGGAATGTATCTACATTAGTGGTGAAATAAAAGGTTTATACCATTTCCGCTGGTTGAAGTCGACGTCAAAGAGTCATCGTTAACATGAGTGTCAAGAACAACATTACGCCCTATGTACAGCTAGAAGATTAGTCGGACTAATCATGAAATTTCTCTAAAACGCATGTGTGGTGACCGTATGGTCGTCATCAGCGAGAAACAAGACGCTGGACTCAAACTGGTCACCTATCTATCACCTAGCTGGTCACGTCTTTGTGAGGTGTGGGACCTCATCGACGTTGCCACCAACCGACGAGATATGTGGTCTACCCCCATCGCACAGTATTTCAATGATTTGATCGACCCACTCATCATGGATGGATGTGACACGCTAATAGAATCAGCGGATGTCATCGATCTAGAACAGCCTACGGTGGAAACATACATCAGAAACCTGTATCTTATCGGTGCTACCTACTATATACCTTAAATCGTCGGTTTGGACTATTAAAGGTTGGATTATGAATTTAAAACAATTTTACTAACACATCTAAGAGACATTCTAGAAAAACGTATGAACGAATATATGCGTCATTCCTGTAAAAGTGTATAATAAATATTATGTATGTCTGTGAAACCTTTAATGTATAATAAATATATGTTTGTAATACCGTGTTTTATTCACGCAAAACCTGTTTGTCCCTTACACGTGGGGTAATCAGAAAAGTTTCGACTTGTCAAGCCACCAAACTGGCACCACGCATGAAAAGTGTCCATGACCTGACAGTTTCAAGGTCACAATATATTCCTGTCTTGACTTGTCGAGCCACCAAACTGGCGCTAGTTATGAGTCATCATGGAAAACCCATTGCGACATCATTGAAGGTCGGGATCTATTCCTGTCTCGACTTGTCCTATCGAGCCGCCAAACTGGCGCCAGGGTTGCGATGACGTCACCAGGAAAACCCATTGCCACATAGATGGGGAAGGGAAGGTGAGGGTTGTGACACCAAAATAGATTCAGGGGCTTGCGAGAGGGAGCCATTGCTACTAGCGCACTCTCTACGCTACACGGCCATCGAAAGAGGATGCTCCTGCACGTTCCCGCCCTCACTAGCGATGCCAACATTTTATGGGACGTTATGGGAAGAGTGCCCGATGCCATGGACTGCACGTTTCCACACCAATAAATAAAAACTCCCACAAATAAACTCCAACGCCAGTCCCAATCCTACCCAGACATACGACCCAGTGGCACACAAACTAAACCAATTGGCACACATAAAAACCAATGGGCACCAATAAAAAATCAATGGGCAAACATACAAATCAAATTGACTACTACGTCACCCAAACCAAAACCAACCAGTGCTGTGATGACGTCACTACATTGCGACATCACGGGAAAACCCAAATTGGGGTCAAAGGCCGAAGGTCAAATTGTAATGAAACGCCGAGCCATCTACTGAAATCTCTAGCGAATACAACGTAGACTATATTTCTTGCATCCCCAGTGAGCACATAGTGACACATTATACATTGTGACTATACAGTAGCTACGGTAGGAGTGTTGGTCAGTGACATATAACAAAAGTTACCAGACATACTCTTATGTATCCATTCACTAAACAATTGTACTTGCAAGACCATGTTAATTTGTTGTCACTTTCGGCAGTCAGCATTTTCACAACAAATGATTTGTTTATAATAAAGTTTTTCTTTTAACGGTTTTTATATCTTCTGTTGGCTCTCAGCTACCACCACTCATATGGAGAATGGACTCTACCTATTTGGTTAGCTAGCTATAGGAGCAAGAAACATTGAGAGCAAAAACTTTTTATTTACAACTTTCTTTGGGAAACCCTAATTTTTATTACCAAAATTATTGTGAGCCTGAAGTATTAAATCGCATGATTGCTGGTGCGGAAGGATATCAAATAAAGGGACATGAACATCTTATTATCATTTCGGGAAAAAATGGATGTGCATTAAGTTGGGGTTTTTTTACTCTTATGAACTGTTGTCTCTCCGTTTGTTAGTTGCTCAATCACGCTCAAACCACTGTACTGATTGTAATGATGAAATTTTGCATGTTAATCGCTTGGACATCAGGTTAAAATATAGTCTAATTACAAACTACGTCC
Organism: Timema podura; assembly: GCA_033556935.1. Classification (NCBI taxonomy): domain Eukaryota; kingdom Metazoa; phylum Arthropoda; class Insecta; order Phasmatodea; family Timematidae; genus Timema; species Timema podura. Next base: position 57,177,513 of record JAVRXN010000008.1, read on the forward strand.
GCCATTTTGTTTCAAGGTAGCGGACCAACTTTTAATGGTTCCTAGATATAATTATATTAGACATTAAGGTCATCGAAAAAAATGGTGGCTTTAGAAAACTAATTGTTAGCTTTTACAAAGATCTTAGCTCATATACTATGGGAAGCCTGACAATGTGAATCAATAATTAATCATCGTATGAATAATATAGGACGTGCATTTGTTTGTATGTGTATGTGTAGGACTATAGCATAACTCCAACACCAATATAACTAGAAAGCCTATATTATACCAATATAATATATGATATATTCCCTGTCTGTTTATTGCTAAATCACTCCCAAATAATAAATATAAAATACCATGAATGTGGTGGGATTACTCCAAATATTCCAGTAAGTATTAAATATTAGAAATTTCTTAGTTGAGGTTGTTGAAATGGGGGATTTAGAAATTTCCACAACTTATGTAAAAAACTACTTCTCACTCTGGTATGAGATTTGAATTGGTCAGTCTGATATAAGGGCCACCGCAAAAAGTTTGCCATTCGTGTCAAGAACATTGTATATCTACCACACGCAAAGTTCTGAAATTTTAAATATTATTAGATCCTGTGCATGAACATGTTTTAATTCTAAAATTGGGATTAAATATTTCAATTAATTAGAGTCATTAAACTAAAAACTTTTCTTCCAGGCAACGCTGGATTATTCAGCTAATCTTTAATAAAAATACAACTTTGAAAGGATAATTTTTTTTTTGTATCTCAAATAGTTGCCAAAATATGATCAAAATTGGACATTTCCGCTTATTTAAGGTATCCTCAAATTAAATTAATGGGAAAATGATTGTTGTCATTGCGCTGGTCGTGTTAAAAAATACCTAGATACAAAATTAAATCAAAATCGTTCTAATGGATTTCAAGAAAATCTATTTGATATCTATTCGACTTTCAGTAAATTACCCTTAATTTTAGCTCTATATATGGAATTCCAGAAACTCCTCCAAAAAATATTATGAAAACTCTATACGCCAAGTTTTAGCCCTATCAGTAAAACAGTTTTAGCTTTAGACCAAGATACACACAGACAGAGAGATGGCATCACGAGCCCCTTTTTCGGTTTCAGGGGGTCATGAAACGTCGACTTTTATCAAAATCTCTAGTTAGATTTTTTTTTAAACAATATCAATACTTATCTCTCCAAGGTCTCAAAAGAAAGTAAACATGTATATATATCGTTAAATATTGGTAAAATATATTACTTTATAATTCACGTTTATAGCTAGCTGATCGTCTCGTGGACAAAGTTATCAGTCCCATATAATCTTGTTTTATTGACAGTGAGAGTTCAGAATTATATTCCTGGCCAGGTCAAATGAGGTGTTTTATTTTCCTAATTGGTTTTCCACTCTCCCTTCACGAAAATTAGAGTAAATTTTATTTAAATTCTAGATTACTTATCCCTACCCATTTAGTATAAATACATACAAATATGCAGATGGGTGACCTGGTGGTCTAGGGGTAAGGTGTCAGACTTCTGTGCTGAGGGTCCGGGGTTCAATCCTCGGTCCCGGCACTGATTTATCTGATTTCCAAACCCTTCCTTCACCTCTGACAAGATGTGTATTAATCACAACTTGTGAATGTGAGGAATGCCAGGCCTCTACCGTGGTTCGGATTCCACGTTAAACTGTAGGTCCTCCATTTCATCTCACAATCACCCTACCATTACACATTAGCGTAAGTGCGTATAACCCGAACGGGTAGTAAGACGCGGTGCTAATAATAATAATAATAATAATAAACATGCAGATATCCAAGGTAGCTATAAAGGCAATCCGTTCATCACTGTCTAAAAGCTGTTGAACTCACTAAAAACCAATTAGTATTCAAACGGCTAGACATGTGTTCAGTTGTCACTATATTTCTGTTTCTAAGGTCTCTAGTTTGAATCCTGTTTGGTTATTTCAAGTGATTGCAAGGTACGGTGGGTTCACAGTTTACTAGGGTGAAAAGGTCGAGGGCGCTCTGTTCGCCGAAAGGAAGTCGCTCGGGTCCTTGAAAGGAGGATGCTTGGGTCCCTGAAAGGAAGGTGCTCTGATCCCTGAAATGAAGGTGCTTGGGTCCCTGAAAGGAAGGCGCTCTAGTTGCAGAAAGGAGGGTGATCTGGTCCCCAAAAGTAAAGATCTTGCTCACCAAAAGAAAGGCACTCTGTCACCGAGAGACAAAATGCCACATCACCGCCAACCATCTTCGTGTTCTGGAGATACATGTCTATATTTTGTCACCCCTGTGTCTAGTTTTGTGAGCCCGTGGGAGTTAATGAAGGGCGTAGATAGGTGATGAGGCAGCTTATATAGGCTACTCGTCAATCGCTCTCTCACTCGCTCGCTAGGAGCTCGATAGCAACAAACACCTGGGACTATGAATGGATGGGTGTGGCGCGACATTAGGTACTACTCAGAAGCTATTAATTCATGTCTGATCTTTAACTAGTCATACAATAAAAAATATATATAACAAGGGCTCTTGATTCATCTTTCCATCACGAGTTTGAAAGACTAGCTTGACAATATAAATTTAAATGCTCGCTTCCGCGGGAACAGTTTTTTTAAATTTATTTTTCTCTACCTTCAACTTTACCGCTTCTTCTTTTTTGTTGTTGTTAATGTTAATGGTGGCAAATCTCTTCTGGGTTGCTGAGTGCCACAATGTATGTAAATCACTCAATTAATATTGAACAAATCTTGTCCATTGGTTGACACCGTTCATAACCGGTTTAGGAAATCCTGTTGTAGACCTAGAGTAGCTAGGTTTGATTCTAGGACTTGTGATATTATTGAAATATTCAATACCTGGATGATAATATTGGATTTTTGCTGTTATGTGTGTAATCCTAGATTAAGTTAGTTTGTTAGTCATGTGTTGCTACACAGTTGCGTTCATAAAGAATATTATAAACCACTATTCCATGTTTTTTATTGTTATCTTCATGATGATAATTTGAAATGTTTTAGTAGCTTTTCGGCATGGTTTTCAAGCGGAATAAGGTTTCCTCATTGTTTTCGTGGTTCTTCGTATCGAAAGTGCTTGGCGTGTCATGGAGTGTTGACAGGTTAAGTAGAGCTTGTGGAAACTATACCTGTCAAATGTTCTCACCAATCTGTCCTCATTGACCAATTTTTCGTAGACATACTTCACATGGAAATCGTACTTCCGATGATGTATGTCCAATGAATGTTTTTACTGGGTGATAAAAACAAATCACAGGTACAGCCTAGAATAGCTCTGCTTACTCTGGCAACACAATACGACACGCCATTGCAAAAGGGGTTTCTGTGAAGAGTTAGAAGTCCATGTCTGCCATGGATGTCAAATGGCAAATTGAGAACTACAAAGGAATTCTGTAGATTATTGTCTTATAATTAGGTTATCAACGCGCGAATAAATAAACGTTTAGGCAAACCACTTTTCTAAAAATTATCCTAAAATCTTTCACTACATTCAAAGACATCTCAAATTATATTTTTAGCACTATTTTAGGCAAATATCATCCTACATAAAGTGAAAGTTATCACTTATCACTAATAAATGCAGGGAGAGGTTATTTTTACGAACCCGCCTCGGTGGCGTAGTTGGCTAACGCGCTAGTCGTGTTGAGCCCGACTGCCGAGGACTGGGAGATCAAGGTTCGAATCTCGGTCGGGTGAACTGGGGGTGGTTTTTCCTAAATGGTTTTCCATTCTCCCTCCACGCAAATGCGGGCTCACTTTCTCTAAAATTCAACCTTCCCAATTCCTAATCCATTAGTGTAATTAGTACTTAAGCGTATAACCCGAACGGGTAGTAAGACGTGATGCTAAATAATAATAATAATAATAATATTTTTAGGTGACCTGGTGGTCTAGGGGTAAGGTGTCGGACTTCTGTGCTGAGGGTCCGGGGTTCAATCCTCGGTCCCGGCACAGATTTATCTGAATGCCAAACCCTTCCTTCACCTCTGACAAGATGTGTATTAATCACAACTTGTGAATGTGAGGAATGCCAGGCCTCTACCGTGGTTCGGATTCCACGTTAAACTGTAGGTCCTCCATTTCATCTCACACTCACCCTACCATTACACATTAGCGTAAGTGCGTATAACCCGAACGGGTAGTAAGACGCGGTGCTAATAATAATAATAATAATAATAATGATAATAATAATTGTAATAATAATAATAATATAATAACAATAATAATATTTTTACGATCCTAGCGTTGAAGAATGGACAATGCAGGTGCATGAGATTATGAAACTTGGTTATGTTGGTGGCCCTTAAGAAAATATCTTCTCAGTTTAGGTGTTCAACCGCTACCCTCTGTGGTGGTCGAGTGGTCTAAGGCTCGCGATGCACTTGATAACCGTTTACGGGAAAATAGTTATTCAGACTCCTGCTGTTTACTTTCTTCTGACACTCTGGAGAGAAAGTATTGTGATAGTAAAAAAAAATCGAACTCGAGATTTTGATAAGTGTCGACGTTTCCATGACCTCTGAAACCAAAAAAGTTGTTTTCGCAATGCTCGTCTGGTTTGTATGTATGTCTGTCCGTCTGTATGTCTGTCTCTCTGTACCTCAGGCTAGAGCCGAAACTATTTTACTGATTGGGATAAAACTTGGTGTCTGGGGTTTTCATAAGGTTCCCCCCACCCCCGAGGTTTTTTTGGAATTAGACATCCAACCCTACATTTAAGTGTAGTTTACTGAAGGGCAAAAAGAGAGGAAAAAAAAGTTTTTATCGAAATTTGCTCTAACAATTTTGATTAAATTCCATATCTAGATACTCTTTGTCGTAAGCAAGATGGCAATTCTCATTTATCTCATGAAAATGAATTTGAGGGTACTTTATTGGGGGAAATTTTCCAATTTTCATAATTTCTCTGCAACTATTTAAGATACAAATTAGCTTATAATTATATAGTTGTAGAACCATTAAAAATAAAAATCTTTTGTTTGAAATCTATTTTTATAAAACCAATAATTTAGAGCTATAAGCAAATATAAATGAACTTTTTAATTCTGGTCTTTGAAAATGAATTTGATTCTTCTGATCTTTGGTGGACTGAGATGTTTCTCTTTTCTCAATTGTTCTGTAACAGTGTTCCTAAATCTTAATGCCATAGACTAGACCAGAGTAAGTAAGTAACAATGCATATTATTTCCCAACACACCCGGTCAGGATTTGAACCTCGATACCTTCTCACACTCTCGTTAAGGTAGGACTGTAGGGGAAGCAAGAAAAGATAAGGAATGTTTTTTACAGTTTTTATGACAAAACTTTTTTTTGTCAAATAAATCAAATATTTCTCCAGTTAAAAGTATAATTTAATTTTCTTCACACCCGTTTTGGTGGCCGCGTGGTCTAGTGCGCTAATCTGTGTTGGACTAGAATGCCGAAGACGGAGAGAGTGGGGTTCAATCCCGGTCGGGTGCACTAAGGTTTTTTCCCCTAAACGTTTTCCACTCTCCCTCCACGCAAACTTGGGTGCACTTCCTCTCAATTAAACCTTAACATCTCTGATCCATTTGTGTAATTAGTAGATAGGCGTACAACCCGAACGGCAACTCTTCATTTAAAAAGTCGGTAATCTAATGCTGCCATGCTCATGACGGATATTCAAACTTTATGTTTCTATTGAAGCAAAATTTGATTTATTTTAGCAAAAAAAAAATTGGCTTTCAAATCCGTGAAAACACTGAACTTTTCACACGTCCCCTACACCCCCCCCCCTTAAATGCAACTAAGTGTAATGCGAGTCCAACGCCTTAGAACGCTGGGCCATTGGTGTGTCTCCAGAGTGGGTGCTCTGAGGGGCTTGAGGGGATGAGGTTGTGTTTCTATTACCCTTACCTATTAGATTTAAGTTCTTACGAACCCTTAGTGAGGTTGGAGGGAAGGGAAACAAGATATAAGGTCAGTGTTTATGCAATTTTCATAGCAAACAATTTTTTTTTTCAGCAAAATAAATAAAATATTGCCCAGTATGAACATAGCTTTAATTTTATACACATAGTATAAACCTTTGTTGAATATGTGTCATGATCATATTAGTTTTTGATTATAAATTTTTGAAATGAAGAGAAGAAGTTGTCATAAATTCTAGGACAACCTTGACAGATATTCAACAACTGCTGATATCACCATGTGAAGAAAATTAAACTTTATGTTTCAACTGGAGCAATATTTTATTTATTTTATCCAAAAAAATGATTTACTATAAAAACTAAGTCCAGAAAACTCACATTATTTGTGAAGTTGTGTTGTTATTTCAAAATATGATTCATTCCAAATTGATGTGAAAGATATTCAAACATTTAAATAGTTTTATAAAAAAAATGTTTAATGATAAATGAGATTAGATAATTTTCAATCACTGTTTCACCCAAAATGTCGCAGTTTGGAGGTCAAATTAAATGGTTATAAACAAAGATATATTCTCCCTCAAACAAATACAGTTTTTTTTAACAAGGTCACAAAATTAAGCTCTAAGATGATTGAGGGTTGTTTAGTGGTTTTGAAGCTTCTGAACTGCCAGCCATTCTAATAATGAATACAGCAGTGTCAAGATATTTCCCTTTAAGATAGACGGCGCTCTTAAAAAGTACAACTAAAAAAATGCACGATGAGCTATTTTGGCAGAAGAGAACTCCTTGCAGAAAAAGAAGCTGTGTATAGTATTTTTTTTGCAAGCTCCTCCCCCCCCTCTGTTGTTCTGTTTGGATGTTAGCCAGGTGGGAGGTTAAAGGTATGATGGGTCTGAGGATGTTGATGAATGGGGGAAGAGAGAGGATATGGTGCAGCTGCAGCTGGTAGGGTTTTACAGATGACGGGAGAGTAGGGAGGTTCCTCTCCACGCAATCTTCGTCAGCAACCTGGGAAACGACAATAACATCCACCACTTTTGCGGTGTGGCTGCGCCACTCACCCACATGCCCACGCGCTAAACTAACACACACACCACACACACACACACACACACACACATGTTGGAGGAGTTATGAAATCAACACAATAGGTATTACGTCCTATTTGTTGGCCCTATCCTCCGTAGTTTATTATTCGCTGTTCTTGGAATTGTGTTAGTCTGCAGCTTCTGAAAAATATCATATGAAGTGTGTGAGGCGATTTTTATAGAGTTTTTTTTATCACCTCGTCTTACTACTGGTTAAAATTATCCCATATATGATAATTATCTAATTGGTTAGGGATGAGGAAGGAAGTATTTTAGAGGTAGTCTACCCGCATTTGTGGAAGGTGTGTGGGAAACCATTGATTAAAAACCACCCTCATTAGACCCGACCAGGATTCGAGGCCCATCTCCCGTCATCAGAAGACCAATCTAACACGAGAGTGATGCATATACATATCGGCCACTTAAGCGGGTGAAGTTTATAGTCGACCCACTGTAAGAATAACCTTTTTGACAGTTAAAAACATAGCTAGATGTACTTACATGTGGTCATACGTTAGGCCACTGTTCTGCATATCTCTCTTACTATGGACATAGTAATTAAGCTTTAGCTTTTTACTTCTCGGCAACTCCTCGGGTAGGTAAAGTAGCTATTGTGATTGTAAGGGGAAAAAAAAATTGATTTTTATGGAATGATGTTTCATGACCCATTAAACCCGAAGAAGTGTTTTTTTGCAACGCCATCTGTGGGTTATGTCTGTCTGAGTGTCTGTATCTCGGCCTGGAACCGAAACCATTTTACCGATCGGGCTAACACTTGGTATCTAGGTTTTTTATAAGTTTACTCCCAAGAAGTTTTTGAAATTAGGTATCCAACTCTAAAATTAAGGGTAGTTTACTAAAGGGCAAAAGGAGAGAAAGCTATTTTCCAGAAATATTCTCCAACGATTTTAATTAAATCCCATATCTAGGCATTGTTTAACATTACAAATAAAAGTGCAATTCTAATTTTCCCATAAAAATGACCGTTAAGGTACTTTACGTAAACGGTACTTTCTTATTTTGATCATATCTCGTAACTCTTTGAGATATGAAATAACTTATCAATCTCTCGATACAAATTATATACTGTATTATATATGATTGGTCCAACATAAAAAGTCAAAATAATATTCTTGACATAAAATAACTTAGATAATATATTTTTTAATGTTATTAATAATCAAAAATCAAATACCCAATTCTGTGGCCGCGTTGTCTAACGCGCTAATCTCGTATTGGACTAGACTGCCGAAGACGGGAAGATCGGGGTTCGATCCCAATAGGGCACACTGAAGGTTTTCCCCTCTCCCTCCACGCAAATGCGGGTACATTTCCTCTAAATTAAGCCTTCCTAATCCCTATCCCATTAGTTTAATTAGTACATAAGTGTATAGCCCGAACAAGTTGTAAGACGAGGTGATAACTAAAAATTACCCTGCTCTTTAAAAAAAAAAATTTTTTTGTTTGGACTGCAAATAAATTTGACCAGATTAATCCTTTATATTGACGCACATCTTCAGTAATGCACTAAATGAGAATAGAGCACGTCAAGAATATTTACGGTAAAGCGTAGTTAAAATGGTGTTCCATGTTCTTATAGCAATAGGACTGTAGAAACAGGTTCATTCTCTGTCAAATAAGATTATATTAGGTAATCTTGAATCTTCGTATTATCTAATATTCTAATAGATGTAATATGTTATTGGAAAATGGAGGAAAAACATGCTGGAGGTGTTATGTAAAATAACTTCGACAGTTTTAAGCATATGTTTACATGTTTTTTGAACTGGTGAACATAACATGAGTGTGTGTTTTTGTCCCGGGAATTTTAGGTATACCTGTATTCAGTCATGCATAGTTCTACTTTGTTATTTTATTTTAAACTTACTAGAGCTTAGCAAATAAATATATATTACAGTTTGCACATCAAATAAAGCACACATAAATAGGTATACTTTTAAAATTATAGATATATTTAAAAGTTCCTAAAATAAACTACTTTTTAAACCTTAATACACCGGTGGTTACGTGGTGTGAGGAGTCAGGCTTACATTACAGATTATTGCCGGTGACAGGAAGGCTTAGGTTCGAATCTCGTGCACTAATGGGGAAAAAGAGCCTCGACATACGTTTAAGTTATATGAGGTTTTCCCAGCCAGCCCTTCTCCAAGAGAATGTGGGTGCACTCCATATAAACCACCTCCACACTCCTATTCCTTGGACTAAGCCGTTAGTAACCTTAGTGTTAAACATAATAATTGATTAAAATTAACGTGCTTCGCTGACCAAATGGTCTAAGACATCACTCTCGTGCTATACTGGCCTGCTGATGATGGTGAGATAGGGGTTCGAATCCCAGTTGGATCTACTGAGGGTGGTTTTCCTAAGTGTTTTCCCACTCTCCTTTAATACCAATTCTGGTAGATTACCTCTAAACACATCCCTTTCTCATCCTTACTCCATTAGAATAATTATCATATATAATTATAGCCTGAACAGTTAGTAAGACGTGGCGATTAAAAGAATTAAGCCTTTTGTTTCTGAAGATTTTTGGTTATGTCTGCCTTTTGGAGAAGTCACTATTATATACTCAAAATATTTTCTTACTAACTTAATATTCTATTAAATTAAGTTATATTATTATTTGAGGTATTCAACGTGAACTTTCTGAACCGACTTATAAAAACTTTAAATATAGAACGAACCAGCCGCCGGCCGTTTATTTCATCATTGTGAAAGTATTAAAACACATTTAAACGATGATCGATTTTTCGGCCGTGCTGAGAATCGGGCTCTAGACTCTTATATTACTAGGCAGACACACTACCGAGTAGGCTAAAGTATCTGACTGAAATGAAAATAATACAAACACTTTATCACAATAATATTTCGCGCACATATATTAAATGTGTTGTAAAATGATTACCAAGTTTCGATACAAAATATATTTTTAATTAGGGGGCTTAGAAACAAAACTCACATAATCCAGAAAGTCTAAAATTTAGTTATCAGTGGCTTCTAAAAGTATTTTCCCCCAGGATTTCAAATATGATGTCTGTCTGTGTCTAAACTCACCTAATCCCATATGAAAATGGCGTTAGAAAACACCAGTGAGGTGAGAGTCAGTGGCATAACACCCAGGCCGGCAGGGTCTGTAGTTCGGGGGGGGGGGGCAGGCAATGGTTATAGGAGGGCCCGTTAAAGGGAACTTTAATTTTGTGGAAATAATTGTAATCAAATAAATTATGTCCTGATTATTGACGATTTAGATAGTTTAAAATGTGTATCATAAAGTTTTGTAAATTATAACTAAGCTTCAATTGTTTCATTTGGTTTTAAAATAGCGCAGAATATTTCTTATCTTCATGCAGTCAAGCTGACTGATTGATGACGCTCCTAGCACAAAACCGAGGCTTAAACAGTCATTATAAGGTGTGAGTACTAAATTAGTAATTATTTTAGGACTACTAATTATTTTTATAACATTTATTAAGGTGTTAGATGACTTGGAAAAGAGGGTCCGGAAAATAAATCTTGCGGGAGGAAGGGGGGGCAAGCTTAATATGTTAAGTCACTGAGTGAAAGTCAAAAGTCACATAAACCAAAGGATAAAGTGAGTTTGGACTCCAACCCTTTTTTAATCAATCGGTGATCAGAATTTCATGAATATTCTGTTAGTTATAAGAGGTGGTGTTTATGTTTTGGTTTATCTGCATACTTTTTCGAATAAAATATAATTATTGGGGTAGTTGATTATTACTAAAACCGAATGGCTGTGAATGATGAATTCCAACCTGGGGGTCACGACCCCTTTAAGAGTCACGGTGTTAATCTGAAGGGGTCTCAAGTTTTGTGAAGACTATAACCTGATACTGTATTTACTATTTTACGAGATTTTGATGACTATAATAAAGATCAAAATTCAAATAGAAACAGAATATTTTGGTTTCTTACTCCGACTGCATGTTTGACGACGCAGCTAATTTCAGCAGCCTCATATTTGGTTGAGTGGCACTACAAGCCCTCGCTTTGTTCAAATGCAGAATATCCGCCAAGATGGTCATTCTCTTCTGTGAGCTCTCATTCGCTTTCGTATAAAGGCCGATTGTTAGCGAAGCTGAATCAATCTGTTTGCCTGAATGATCAACCACTAATCGTGCGTAGTGTGTGGAATCTGGCAATCTTGTGACACTGTCTACTTAGTTTTCATTTTTGTGTGTTTACATAAGTTTCCCGTCTTTGTTCACAAAAGTGCATATGAATTACATCATAATTAATAATGACATGGATAAATTCTTAAAAGAAGATCTGTTACATGCAGCAGGGAAAACCTTGTGAGAAGTAAAAGAAAGAAAGTATATTGAAGACTTTTTGTCGTTCGGGTTCACTCGTGTTGAAAATATGGCTGAGGAAGACCCTTGTGCTTGCTGTTGTTTGTCTGTCTTACCTTCAGAGAGTATGAAACCAAACAAGCTGAAGTGACATCTTGGTAATCAAAACACAACCAGCATGCAGGAAAACCATTGATTCTTTTTTTTAATGGAAGAATATTTTGGACAGAACCAAATCAATAATAAAAATGACAAGTTTCTACCAAGGGACTTCTGGCATCATACAAAGTTTCATATATAATGCAAAATGTAAGAATCCTCATTCTGTTGGAGAGACACTCGTTTTGCCTGCTGCTGTCTAAATCACTGAAATAATGTTTGAGAAAGCATCTGCAGATCTAGTCCGGAAGATCCCTCTGGCAGATAACACAGTGGGAAGACGGATATCTGACATGGCGCAAGACATACAAGAACAACTGACCAAAGATTTGAAAATGTCAAAATTTTTCAATACAGGTCAACGAAGCCACTGACTCAGTGAGGGATGTCCACCTTATAGCTTATGTTTGGTACATCAATAACATATCTGTCAAAGAGGACCCATTATTCTTCAAGCCAATTCTGGGAAGAGCCAGTGCGAGGGACTTTTCAAGACTTTGGATGATTTTTTTACAACAAATGAGATGAAGTGGGAAAATTGTGTTGGGATGTGCAGTGATGGTGTTCCTGCCATGTCTAGAAAAAGGTGTGGTTTACAAGCTCTCGTGAAAGGAATGGCTCCCAACACCATCTGGACTCACATTATGATCCACAAGGAGTCACCTGGATCAAAAAACGTGAGTACAGAACTAGGTGTTGTCTTTAGTTCCATCATTAAAATAGTTAACTAATTAAGACAAGACCAACTGAATCACGTTTGTTTGCTGCTTTATGCGAGGGAACAGGGGCTGAACACAAGTGCTTTCATAGTACTACTTTGCTCCACGCTGGTTGTCACGTGGGAAAGTGCTCTCAAGGATGTTTGAACTGAAGGATGAAATTAGTCTTTACCACAAAGACATTGACTATCCCGGGAATAAAAATTAGATCAATGAAAACAGTTTTATGTCAAACTAGCATATCTTGCTGATATATTTGAAAGACTTAATATTTTAAACACATCACTGCAGGGGACTGGATTGAACATTTTCACTTCAAGTGACAATGTGAGCGCTTTTATTGGGAAATTGGATCTATGCCTGGCTAAAGTTGAAGAAGGTTTTCTTGACATGTTCCCAAGAATGAACGAAACTCTTGAAGAACATGACAATGTACGGCATGACTTTAAAACTTTTTTTATCACCAACCATATCAAATTGTAGAATCATGGAATATCAAAAATATTTTAAGGAACCCGTTGATGATGTCAGTAAAAATGAGTGGGTGCAAAATCCTTTTTCTGTGAACCCAAGAAAAGGTTGCCAATTAGTGAACAAGAAAAACTGATAGACCTGCCCTCAGATTCCACAGTGGAACACAATGTTAAAACATGTGAGCTCACGCAGTTCAGGCTTCAGGCTGAAAGTGGGTACCCAGCAATGAGTGATAAAGTTGTAGCAGTTCTCTTGCCGTTTTCTACGTCCTATCTCTGTGAAAAGAATTTTCTGCTGTGGCTGCCATTAAAACTAAATAAGAATTGGCTTTTCGTATAGATGGATCTCAGATTGGCTATTTCTTCGCTATTGCCAAGGTTTAATAAACTATATGCATCAATGCAGGCTCAAAAATCCCAATAAATGTGTAGCTGAGGTTTAGTTTCTTTTGACATTGCTTATGCTATCTATACACCGTGTTTTTTTATTAAATTGTTTATTAAAAGTGAGTGATTTATTTGATAATAGTTATATAATTATTTTATATCAATTAAAAATATAGGATCCAAACGCAAGGGGCCGCAACAATCTCAGAGGCAAAAATTGGGGTCGCACTCCGTAAAGGTTTGGAAACCACTGGATTAACCTGTAGTGGTAGGTGGTAAGAGAACAAGGAGAAAGACTTCTCCAGCAGTTGAAATGTATAAATTCTATAGAAAAGTTGATTTCTCAAACTAACCTTTTGTAGGTTCACGCATTAATATATCACATTTTAACTGTCTAATGCAATTTATATTATTTTGAAATTTACTGCTTTTGATAGAAAAGTGGGTAATACCTAGGCCTAAAAGCTGAGTAATTAGGTTTGTAAAAGCCTAACAAAATCATTTTTAACCTAAACCATACTGTAAATAATTTCACTGTCAAATCTGAAGCAAAAAAAACCCTCTATTTGGGTGAAACTTTAATATTAATATAATAGTTATCATTAATAATTATGATAAGTGGTCATTTATTTCCTGATAATTAGTTATATATGACCAAAATGTTGATAAGAACATGATTTGGAGCTAGAACTCGCAGAATCCAAAAACTCAACAGGAATAACTTAAACAAACAATTAATTATTCATCTTTTTTAAGTGCCAATTGTATTGTGATGTTCATTTACAACAGATGGTTGAAATAGATCCTTTAGGAGGCAACAGAAACCGCCAAACAGGCTTTTCATAAATTGACAATTTTTTTTTTTTTCTCATATGAGTATTGTTTCTAACCTCCGAAAATTTGTTGTAAAATGGTTGCCTGGTTTTATAAATGTAAATTTTTTTAAATATTATTTTTTGGTTCACTAGAAATGGACAAATCTGACCCAGAAGTAATCATGTGAACTATGTTCCCAACAAGGCGATGCTAGTATTTATATAACTAGTGTCAACCCAGTAGGGGAATGATCCTATAAGGATGGGAAGTAGCTTCGATCTCAAATTGATCAGCACAGGTCAGATTTTGCATGCGAAGCTAACGTTTTGTATGGCACCATTTTTTATGTATTATTTAGCACCAAGTCTTATTTTCAATTCGGGCTATACGCCTACGTACTAATTACTATAATGGTCTTAGGGATTACGAAGGTTACATTTAATTTTTTCGCATTTACGTGGAGGGAGAGTGGAAAACCATTTAAGAAAACCCCCCTAGTACACCCGACCGAGATTCGAACCTTGATCTCCCCATCATAGGCAAGCTATCTAGTCTAATGTGAATGTCGCGCGTTAGACCACTCAGCCACAGAGGCGGGTTGAACTATTGTTAAATTACTGTCATGGGCATCGCGTAGGGTCACCTATAAACTTTTTAAATGAAGATAAAATCTCCCGGTACAGTTATGCGATACCCATGAAAAATATTCAACAAATCTTGAAATTAATAAGCATAGAAAATTAAAATAAATCTGTAGATTGAAGCAATATTTTATTTATTTTGACCAAAAAATTATTTTGTTATGAAAAACTGATAGAATAAGGGCCTAAAATTACATCGCCTTCTACCACACCTTGATTATATCCACTTTCTACCCGATAAAATTAATTGTAATAAACAATCACACACAATTTGTCATATTGTATATTATAGCTTCGAAGAAAATGTTCAAAAATAGGTTTTCACTAAATTACCCTCAAGTAAGTTATCCTCATAAAAACAAATACATCATCTTGTTAATCACAATAAAAATCCTTTATATATAAATCTGAACCGAGTTTTTCGAATATTTTCTAACATTTTTCAAATTTTCGAAAATAATGTATCAATAAATTACCTTAAAATTATTTCTAATTTGTAAAAATACAACTGCATTCTAATTTATCATGATCAGATACATACATATTTTTAGCTTAATCTATAAGTCAAATTTCAAACTTGTAATGTAGATTACTTAACAGATAGTCATTTTAGACCAAATCGCTAGAGCCATTTAAAAAAATTATTCAAATGAAAAAAAAAGTGTTCAGTAAATTACCCTTAAACGAATTTCACTCCCCCTAACTCCCCCCCCCCCCCAAAAAAAGTATACAGTTTTATTTGTCATTTAAAACACTCTCCAGATATACATTTTAAACAAAATCGTTAGAGTTATTTTTGAAAAATTTGTAATTCAAAAAAGCACTCATCAGTAAACTACCCTTAATTTGAGGGATAGGCTCAAAATAAAATATCTAGAGTTATTTGCTTATAACATCTAGATATCAAGTTTGAACTAAATTCATCAAACAGTTTCAATTTGTGGGTAAGGACAGACAGATATACAGATAGATAGATGGATAGACATAATGTAAAATCCACTTTTTTGGGTTCGGTGGCACACGAAACGTAAAGATTCATCATTATTTCAAGATCGAAATTTTTCACGATTTCTAAATAAGAAAATGATGTCATCTCACCACCCAATTTTAGCTAAGTCGCAAATAAAGATAGATGGCTGATGATTTCAAGGCCCAGATTTTGATGACCTATCATCTTTTACGTTCTCATATCAAGAGAAAGTATTGTAATCGTGAAAATTGTCTCAATATTTACGTTTTATGTATGCCAGTCCCCCAGAAAAAGGGATTTTACAATTATGTCTGTCCCTGGTCACGGATACAAGGCTTTTCTAATAGATTTTGTTCAAATTTGATATTTAAATTGTGTAAGGCTATACCTTTGGAGTTTTTTTGATTTTGGCCTTAGCCCTAAAATTAAGGCTAATTTACTAAAGCATGATTTTTATAATTTCAAATTTTTATGAAAATGGATCTAAAGATCTTATCTAAAACGAATATCTGTAAGCGGCTGACCACCCAAATAATACTGTCTAGACCTACTTGATTTTTAGTAAAAATTTGTTAGAGGGTAGTTTACTGATGAATGATTTTTGAAATATTCTTAAATATTATTTAGTTTAAAATGTATATTTGGGGAGTGTTTTACACATGTACTTTTTTGGGAGTGGGGAAACTCGTTTAGGAGTAGTTTACTAATAACTGGTTTCTAAGAAATTTGAATATTAAAAAAATTGATTTAGTTATTTGAGTCTGTTAAGTTTTTTTTTACATTATAAATAATTATCTTATATATGATTTGATAAGCCCGTTTCCGGTAATAGAAATTGAGATGAAATAGATGAACATATTTTGAAAAACGACCTCTCATTTTAAAGCTTAGGGTTAGTCATGTATAAATATATTTTTTATTTACTATAATTTCGAAAATTGATAAAATTATCTTGAAATGTGTTAAGATGGCCATTTTAATTGTTTACGTGTGGTTTTTGTTGTTCATTTATTCAAATAGCATCAAAATAGCAATCAGTCATGTTTCTTAGCTACCATTTGATTTTGAGTGGATAATATTATGTTCAAAGTAATGTTTTGTGTACCCCATCTCTCTTCATACACACACTCTTTTTCTATCCCTCACACACACACACACACACACACACACACACACACACACACACACACACACACAACTATCTCTCTCACACACACACAATCTTTCTCAGTCCCTCTCAAACACAGGGTGCTAAAAAAAATTAACACTGTTGAGATTACTATGAGTAGTAAATCAAATTAAATTTATCAATAGAAGGGGTAGTTTATTTATTTGAGTGCCTAAAAAAAATGTTTTTTGTCATAAAAACTGAAAAAATTGGCACCTTAATTCACGTTCCCTTCCATCCCACCTTAAACATTCAACTTCTTGGTCTATTTCCTTACGTCTGCTAGTAAATTTTCTTAGTACCACGTTTTACAACCTGTTCGTAGTTATACGTATTTGTATTATTGCGATAATGTGTTAGAGATGAGGAAGGTTGAATTTAGAGGAAGTGTACCCGCATAGCGGGGAGGTAGAATGTAAAATAATTTAGAAAAAATCTCCCTCTTCTCCCAACTGGGATTTGAATCCGGATCTCCCCGTTCATTGGCAGCAAGTCTATAGCGATATTGTCGCGTTAATGTCAAGATATTTTGAACCTTTTTCAACTAAAGGCACACTGAAGACACACGGTGCAAAATTTGTCAAGGCACACCATCATTTTCTTAAAGAAGATTCCATCACTAAAAACAACTAGTAATAGGATTGTGTTTAGTAAAAGTTCAATAGCTAAAAATTTCTTATCATTATGTTATTTTTTAAAAGATTAATGTTATGGATGGATCTCAAAAGATTTATTTTACTCCTGAATTTTTTTCCGATCATCTCCAACCTTCTTCCAAATCGTGCCGCACGCACACCTGCTGATCCTTCGCGGCACACCAATGTGCCACGACCCACAGGTTGATAATCTGCCTAGACTATCGCCGATGCAGCTGTCAGATAAACCCTGATTTTTATAGGAAGCCCACTTTCAAACACCATATGGATTAGAGTCGCTAGAATTTGTCTTTCTAGAAATATGTATTATTTATTTTCTTAGTTATAAAGTTCCTCTAAACGTTATTACAGTCTTCCAATAATACTTACTTATGGATTACTGTATAAAGTATATTTGATAAACTAAACGAACCAAGAATATAAATACAATAATTGTAATAATTTTATCCCCACCATTGTGGATATATGAGTTTCCAATTTTCAAATAACAGGCACTTGAGCGAATGATTAATAATGAGAAATGAATTAATCGTTTTCTTATACTACTTTTTAACATTATGTGATCTTCTACCCTCGAGTCCTTGAGTTTATCAACCGAATTTATAAACAATCTCTTAGTTTTGATCTAGCGATCTAGTATCTTTTAACGAAAATGGGTTCTTTTTTTTGTCATTTTAATCGATTCATTAGCCACCTCCGTGGACGCATTGTCTAAGTCGTCACTCTTGCAATAGACTAGACTGCCAATGATGGGGAGATTGGGGTTTGAATCATGGTCGGGTGTACTGAGGGTTGTTTCCAAAATGGTTTTCCACTTTACCCACTTAACAAATGCTGGTGCACTCTCCCTAAATTCAACCTTTACTATCCCTTACACATTAGCGTAATTAGTACGTATGCGTAAAAGCCGAATGGAAAGAGAAACATGTGGGTTAGAAAAAAAAAGTTGGGTTGATTAGTGGTAAAACCACGTAAGTCTAGTTGCAGCAAGAGTACTGTGTCCGTATTTATTTACTGACGTCAGGCCATGCCTGGCCTGTCAGACAACTGAGGAGCCAGAGTAGATTACTGTGTTCGTATTTACTCGTATTTACTGGCGTCAGGCCATACCTGGCCAGCCAGACAACTAAGGAACCAGAGTTGACTATGTGGTGGTCGGCCAGATGAAAGTTCTCCAGCAACGCTGCTGGAGAAGAAGTGAAGGGCTATACTTCGTCTAGATACTCTGAAAGCTCCGTATCTATTTAGGCCATTTAAGTTTTAATTTTGTAGACATATTCTGTGTCTTTAATCACGTGATGTTATGTCAACCGATTGGAAAGTGTAGTACTTGTCCAATAAAATTCTTCTAAATAAAACAGTTTAAGCAAATTCTATACACACGATCAACATTTTCACTATCGTATTTTTCATTAGTGTTATTAATTGAAATAAAGAAAGCCCTAACATACTTTAATTTTTCTGTAAATTATTAGGTCTACTATTAAAGTTGTATGGATGATAAAATGATAGCTTAGAAAATGGCGACAGTTTCCTTTACTATTATTGATGCTTTAATTTTAATTCACACCTCTATGTTGATTTAGTTGATGTGATTTGCTTTACGTAGCCGTCCTTAGCGAAAGTCCTTAGGAAAATTATAGATGATCTAACTTATAGCAGAGTGTTACGACCGTGACTGTGGACAGAGCAATCTAATCCAGAGGAAACGATCTCTTCTTACAGGCCACGTATGATCGTATGATAACGGAGTGTGTAAATGGGGCTTTAGTGTGCCCAAGTTATATTCTTGTGTCATTTGTCACCCAACTATATTTTACTTAATCAATATTTACAAAATAATTGGAGAGACATTTTGTCAATGTTGACTTTTATAGAACTTATTCACTATTCTCAAAAGGTCAAGAACTTCCTAAGGTATTCCGACTATAATTTTCTGAAAAAACATTTTGACGTTAAACTCACTAATACGTTGAAAATTGCCCTTTGCCTAAACGCTTTCCTAACATTGTGAAATATGCGAGTATAATGGAATATAGAGAAAATGAGCATGCATTTGCATGGAAGATGAGGGGGAAACCAATTAGGAAATAAAATATTCTCAACATCTAACAAGGATTTTAACTATGAATTTCCCATCGCCACAAAAACCAGACTAGAGGGGCTTGACGTTTATTTCGCGTGTCCATCGATGCGAGCGTCATAAATTTCAATAGAGAATTTTGATTTTAATTATTGTTTTTAAAGTAAATTTCATATTCCGGACATTATAATATATCTATCGATAGTGATGTATAATGTACGTATATAATATATTTACACATATTAAATATGTAATCAATGTAATGACTTTAGGTTCTGATTTAGGATGGGGTGGACAGGAACGCCAGTTGTGCCAGGATTACGATCAACTTAACGTTCACGTAACGTTCACATAATGCTCAAGTAACTTAACGTAGCGTATCGTAACGGTTTTACTGGTGCTTTTAAATGGAGACGATCACGATGCAGTTAACTCAACCTAATCTTAACGTTCACCCTTTACAAACATTCATAAATAGCACTGAAGCTATATTTCAGTGTAAGCTGAAGTGGTGAGGTAAGGAATTGATTTTTATTATTAGTACATTGAAACCGAAACAATTTTAGTCATACATGATTACGTCAGTATGTGCACTTAAAATATCAGCTTCTACTTTCTTTTGACACGAGAAAAAAATACTTCTAAATTGTTAGACTATAGCTAGTGGTCTATTTTGGATGTATTTAAGTTTGTAAAATGATCCTCACCCACATACTTCATAAAACAACACCAAGAAACAAACAATGCGATGGTTTTACAAGTATTGCCATCGTATACATCCACTACTGTTTCCAGCCTGTGGCCTGGGTCAGTTTTGTATTCAAGCCATACCGTATATTTTCCACTACCAGCTTACTAGGCCTGGCGTAGCTTCATACGCTCGTACCTTATAATCTAACTTAAAACTATGACAGGCACATCACCCAGTCGTTAATTTATCAATGTGGAAGGGTAAACCCACATTTTACCAATGTAGATTTTTCAATCATGCTGAGAATCGGATCCGGGACCCTTAGATCAGTAGGCAGGAACGCTACCGACTGAGTAGAGTGTGATTCACACTGATAGGACTGTGCGCAGACCGTGCTGGGACTGTGTCGTGCTGCCAACAATCTCGAACAGGTCATTCCCATAAGTTACTTTGTAAGGGGGCGGCCAGGCTGAGCGAGCGCGCTTGAAAGATAAAACTGGTTCTATTTTTCAAGCGCGTACGCTCGACCCGGTACAGTCTAGTTTACAGGCGCTAGGCAATATTATTGTATGTTGGTTCATTGATTGGTAGGAAAACTTCTCATTTTGACATTTTTATTACTATCGATAGGTTTAGCACACTTGCTACTAACGGCCTAATTTAATTGGTAAGATCATAAACCATACCTATATGTAAAACTGATTTGTTAAAATACTTCAATATTATCAAATTAGGCCTTTAATAAATAAGAATCACCATTAGCGTGGAGAGAGGATGAGAAAACCACAACAATAAATCTCTTGTTAAAACCACCCTCAGTTCACTGAGCCAAGATTCGGAGCCTCCTCGTCAACAACTGAGAGCTATCTGCTAATCACGCGCTCGCCAGTCTGGCCACCAGTCGCTTGCGCGCTCGCTCGCACGCTTGTCAGTCTGGCTGAACCGTAAGATTGTTTTTGATTCACATTCATAGGACTGTGCTCAGGCCGTGCTGTGACTGTGTCGTCTTGGGTAGTTTTAAAAGTGATATCCCAAGGTCACGGTCCAACACTGTAGGAACACAGTCCCAACACAGTCCTTCCTATCAGTGTGAAAGTAGATGATGTCGCCTTAATGTCGTCTTAGTGTCGTTTCACTTATTTCGGCTTCTTCCGGCAAACGGCGAACCTTCGCGAAGGTTACTATCTACAATCTGACAGTGGCTGCGGAACATTCCAACATTGTTCACACAACTGTGTGCAATAATCCAAAACTATGGATGAAGAAAACTTAATAATGTTGGTTCAAGAGTATGAATGCTTATATAATTTGCAGCATAAAGATTATGATAATAATCTCACTAAGGAAAATATTTGGAAGGAGATAGCTGAAAAACTGAATGCAAGAGGTTTCTGTAAGTTTTCAAGCTTCGAGACACTCACTCTAAAATATTTGTGAAACTTTTGATGGTCATCTCTGAGTCGCCAAAAAATATTGTGGAATTCTCCTTCTTCTCTTGCTCTAAAAAAATTATAAACCCAGTATTTTCTTCGTTTTCTCATCTTTTTATCAAGTGAAATAAGATAAAACCCACATGCAACAATCACATCTCCCTCTGTTTGATTTGTGTCTACAATTGCCGATGAGCTAAACAGTATCGCTAACAGCACAGTCCCAGCACGGTCTGCGCACAGTCCTATCAGTGTGAACCAAACTTTAAGTTGTCGGATTAATGCCAACTTATATCTTCACAAATAATGTAATTTGGGCACCCTCAGATTTACTCACTGGAAGTTTTAACTATAGTTTACTAAAGAAATTATTTATAATTTAATGGATAGCTGTGTTTTAGTTTAAAGTGGTTGTTGCAGCCCAAATATAATTGGCCCACCGGAATAATCTCCCGGCGTCTCAGTGGTCCAGTCCAGGTCTAGTCCAACTCTGCTTAACTTCTTAAAAGTAGTTCGGGTGAGAACTTTCACGCTACTAAAACGTTACGTTAAGGGTACCACGTGTTATAGCCAGCCAATCATTTTGCGATCCCCGTCAACAGGGTTGTTTAGTACTTCGTTTGTTTTTATGTGGGATGCAGGACAGTTATTCCCCGTCTCGTGAACTCTAATACCACGTCCAGACTATAAAAGAACGAAAAGAACCAAACAAGAACATTTCCACGAACATTGTTCGTTGTTCTGTTTGTTGTGGCCGAGTGTCCAGATTTGAACAGAACATGTTCGCAACGTGTTCCCATCGTTGGAAACTACATAATCATTTTTGCTTTGATATCGGTGTGCGATGAGTAAGCGTGTGCAAGTAACATCGGCAGCATAAATATATATTCATTACTACTAAAGCAAAAAAAAGAAGAAAAAAGACAAGAGTTCCGCCGATGTTGCGTTCAGGGCGGGTACTGTATGTTCAGTGAAATGTTCGCGGAGGCGTCCAGACTAGAACAAGACCGAACACGAACATCCTTTGATGCGACGAGCAAAAACCGACAACTGGTGGATCGGTTCCAAACAGAACAATAAACACATTTTGTTACAATGTTCTGTTCGGAAAACCATCCACACTTGTCACGAACATCTTCATGGTCATTGTTCTGCTCTAGTCTGGAGGGGGCTTAAAACGTCGTAGCCTCTTGTTACACTTTATTTTGTATATCCAGTAAACTTCTATTGCAAGTACTTGTAGCCTAATCAGCCCTAAATGATTGGGTTTCATATGAGTGAATCAGTGGTTTTCAAACAGTTAACCTTTAAATGGTGAGGTGGGGTCTAGGAGACCCCAGCAGCCCTTTAAATTTCTGTGAATCCCCTTCCCCTCATGCTAACATCTTGTCCCCACCTGACATTTCCTGTCTCAACATGCTCTCACTGTAACTCACTTTTCCAGTCAGTTTCCTTCGTGTGTTTGGTCAGGAAAGACGTCTTGGGGTCCCACAGACCCCACCTCACTGCTAGTGTTCGGATTTTTTCAAATATAGTTTTTTCTAATATTCTGGTATAAATGTCGCGCGAACGGGTAATCTTTCGAAGTGATGATCCACAGTTTGCTAGATTAATTTTGGAGGAGCTCAACAGACCACTGGGTGATGAGTTGCCTATTTCTGATTTGGAAGACAGTGACAATGATGGTGGAGATGCAGATTTTGTTCTGAGTGATCATCAATCTGATTCGGAACAGAGTGAGGTGAGTGATAGTGAATCTACCGATGAGGATGGTGAGAGTGTGCCTCGTGATGTTTACAGAGGGAAAGGTAAAAACAGAATTCCGTATGTTTGGGGAAAACAAAAACCAAGACACAGAGGTAGGGCACCTGCCCATAATATAGTGAGTCATTTACCAGGATTGCGGAACGAAGCCAGAGCACTATCTCCAGGAGATATAAATCCTCTAGTGATGTGGGAACTTCTAATGCCCAATACTATGTTAGAAAAAATTGTGAATTTCACAAATACTCAATTAGAAGCATATAGAAGTAATTTCCAAGACCCGAACCGTACTGACTTACGCAATGTAGACCTGGTTGAGATGCGGGCTTATCTAGGTCTACTTTTGCTTTCTAGTATATCTAAATCCGGAAGAGAAAGCATGAGTTCCCTTTTTTCGGACGACGGGCACGGAAGGGACATTTTTAGATGCACCATGTCAATGAAAAGATTTTTTATATTGACGGTGTGTATTAGATTCGATGATAAAAATACTCGAGAAGCACGGAAACAAGAGGATCCAACTGCAGCTGTAAATGAAGTGTGGGCTGAATTTCTTCTCAATTCCCAGCGGATGTATTGCATAAGCCAAAATGCCTACGTCGATGAAATGCTCGTCCCCTTTCGCGGAAGATGCAAATTTCGCGTGTACATGCCTAATAAGCCGGCAAAGTATGGCTTGAAAGTTTTATGCCTTACAGATGCTCGGAACTCATATCTTTTCAATGCGTATTTATATGGAGGAAAAAATTCAGATAGCATTGGCCTAACACATGAAGAAAAAAAATTATCTATCCCCACACAGTCAGTTGTCCGTCTTGTAAAACCCATAGAAAAATCGAACAGAAATGTTACATGTGACAATTGGTTTATGTCTATGGAACTCCTAAATGAACTAAAAAATAGAGGCCTAACAGTTCTTGGAACTCTAAGGAAAAATAAACCCGAAATTCCGAAAGAATTTTTACCCAATCGGGGGAGAGCACCTGGAAGCAGCTTATTCGGATTCACTAACGCAGCCACTTTAGTGTCCTACGTCCCCAAGAAAAATAAGGCTGTGATTCTTCTAAGCTCCTGCCATCACGATGATAAGTGTGACGAAGTTTAAGGTAAACCGGAAATGATAATTGATTACAATTCCTTCAAAGGAGGAGTTGATAACCTCGATAAAAAATGTGCAATATATTCTTGCAATAGAAGAATACGGCGGTGGACTTTGGCATTATTCTTTGCTTTATTAGATATTAGCGCAAATAATGCCTATGTTTTGTACTCTGACAGTCGGGAACGGAGTCAAATGAATCGTTTTTGTTTTATTAAAAAACTCGGCTGTTTTTTGATAAAGGAACATTTGGAGAGAAGAGCAGTAAATCTCAGACTTCCCCGTGAGCTTCGTCAAAAAATCCAAGCAATATCAGGAATAAAACCGGAAGATCCTGTTCAACACGGGGGCCCACCGAAGAAGAAGAGATGCTACACTTGTCCCAGAAACAAAGACAGGAAGACAGCAAATTTTTGTGTTAAGTGCAACCAAAATATTTGTGGAGAATGTTCGCATGCCATATGCAAAAACTGTGTGTAGGCATCGAGTGCTTTTTTTTCTCTCTCTCCCTCTCTTTCTTTATATTGTATTTATATGTTGTATTTATCATTTGTCTTTCTTTACATGTCTATTTCTTCTATATTGTAGGCTTTCTCTTTTTAATTCAATTTTTGTCATTTTTACACCAGTATATATTAAAAAAAAGAAAATTGTGAGGAACCTCAATTTGCCTTTCGTAAAAATTTATTGCTTGGATGTCATTGAGCATATTTCATAAAATATTAATCTAATCTATTTTATTCATAATTTCCTTTTTCATGGGTATAGTAAGCTGACACAAAATTCATTTATTATTTTATAATTCATGTTTTGGCAATTGTTACTAAATAAATTGTAGAAGAAAGATTAAATATAAAGTAAATTTATTAGTGTCAATTATTTATTATTAATTTTATATTATTTTAAATTTAACCAGTTTCTTATGGTATTGGGTTGCAAGAACACGTATTAAAAGGTTAATGACCTATAAAAAAATTTGGGCGTATATAACAAAGGAATTAAGTCTGGGGTCCCCTAGACCCCACCTCACCACTTGTGATTGTAAACTTCACCTCACTAGTTAAAGGTTAAAATCCATTTTTTGTGTTTTGCTTGAGTTGTTACGTTACGTTACGTTACGGGAATCCTGATCACACATCAGTTTATTTACATTGCGTTAACGCTACGTTATGTTAATGTTAAATTGATCGTGATAAGGCACCAAAGTTTTTTTTTTGCCGTGTTTATGATAAAAACTTTTTGGCCAAAATAAATAAAATATCATTAGATAATTTACGTTTAGTTTAATTTTCTTCACATAAAAATCATCTCAACAGTTATTTTGTATCTATAATGAGCATGGCGGAATTTGAACAGGACATTTGAACTTCATTTAAAAAGTGTTGTGTCAAATGTTAATCTTCTCATGAGAGATATAAAAGAACTGTTAAGTTTACTATGGGTAGTGCATCCGGTTGGTATCAAACCTGGAAGGCCACTCACTCAACCTTGTTAGTGGAAACCAGCTAATGTCACACTGCATATAACTTAGTAGTATTATGGTAAGAAGAAACATTTAAAAATTACAAACATATTTTTTCAGGGTCAACATTGATAACATTTTATTAGTATTATTTAGCGTCAGTCTCAAAATATACTGGGGCTGTATATGACGGGAGGATTGGGGTTCAAATCCCAGTAGGGTTTACTGAGAGTGTTTTTTTTCATAAATGGTTTTTCATTCTTCTTCCCCGAAAATATGGGTACACTCCCTCATAATTCAACTTTCCTTATCCCTAAAACATTAGCTTAGCTATTGTGTGGGCCTATGAGTAATAAGACGTGGTGCTAAGAAAAAGTATTATTTATTAAAAGTGATATCGCTATCGGACTTTATGTAGGCCTATATAGGTCATTTTATTGGTTTGCCGGTGAAGGGTAATTTGAAGTTCGAGTCCCAGCAAGGTATATTAAGGGTGGTTTTCCTAACTATTTTCCCACTCTCCCTTCACGCAAATACGAAGAGATTATCTCGAAATTCTACTTTCCTCATCCTTACCCCATTAGTGTAGTTAAAATGTGTGTACAACCCGGGTGGGTAGTAAGACATAGTGAGAAAAATAATCGTAGTGTTATTTTTTTCCCAAACAATTTTAGAAACGCGTCTTACTACCCGTTTGGGTTATACGCATATTTATTTTATTATTTACTCTGTGCTAGGCACGAGGAGGGTGGAATTTAGAGGAAATATACCGGAATTTGTGTGGAGGGGGAGTGAAGAACCGTTTAGGGAAAACCACCTTCAGTACACTCTACCGAGATGTGAACCCTAGTCTCCCCGTCATTGATAATCCAGTCTATTGCAAGTGTGACGCCTTAGACCATGCGGCCACTGAAGTGGCTCACATGGGTTGACTTAATCAAATAGGGATAAGGAGTGTAATTAAGACGAAACGTTTCACCATTTGTTAGGAAAGAGGATTAAAAAAAACATCCGTTCAGCTGGTTGGGATTCAAACTCAAGGCCTGAAAGGTCTGAGCTGCCAGCTCAAAGTCAGGGCCGCCAGTCAAACCTGTTGGGGCTGAACTAAACTCTGTCAGTAGAGGTTTGTCCAGGAATACATATATCGATACTTGTACATTCAACTTGGCGCGTTGTTGCTATAGAAGCCACAGTCAAGGCACGCTTCTCACTTAAATCTCCTCAAAGACTATATTTATTGCAATAATTTGTGTTACACTGAATATCAACTCTGAGGGAAATTGCAGGACTTAAGGAGAAAAGATTCATATTCGCCCTCTCTCGCTTAACTGATGCCAAATCCCCTCGCTTTCAGTTATGTCGGAAGGTGGTGTGTGGTTGGGTGGGAAGGGACTGTTGTCAATCTCGATGAACCAGCGTTGCAACATTTTTCCTATGTTTTAGGGAAGATTGACCACATGAAAACAAGAGAATGACAACGTTGCTGCCCAATATTAAGCATGAAGTTACTTCAGATATGATATCCAGTGTAGTAAGCTCAACAAAAGAACTACTAACTACCTAATTCTAAAGGGTAAGGTTTAAGGGAAGCTAAAAGAAATTGCACCTTCATTAGCACAAGAAAGAGGGTAAAAACAATGTGATTAATCATATTGGAAAACTACTCGAAAAGCCGCACTGACCGGGTTTGAACCTCTACTTCTCCATCAATGTCGACCAGATTGCAATACGATTCAAACGTTATTATGGCTATTATGGCCACCTCTATGGTCTATGTTATAGTACAACCATAACGTTGACCAGTTTCTGGCAGTTCAAAAGTATCTCAAAACTGGTTCTGTATCCATCCACCACAAGTATGTTTTTGTACATTTTTACACCAAAAGTCAGTTCACATCTTTTGTCAAAGTGTCAGAGGAATATCTGTGAGAAGGATACATTTGAAACAGTTTTTAGTAATTTTTCAATTGTTAGAAATAACCAAAATTAACGTGAATTAACTATACCATGAATCTGTTTCTGGATTTCTGATTTTTGGTAGGAAGAGCATTCTGAAAGGTCTTCCTACCGGAAATATACTCTGTAGTAGGATTATATAAGCAAAAAAGGCCTTTCAGAAGGCCCTTTCTAGCAAAATAAGTGGGTATAAACGGATAGCTCCTTCAATAGAACGAAATGACTAAACTTCATGGTTTGAATCTATTGACCCGTAAAAATGTACTTTTGCATCATTTACCAGATTTTCTATACCCGCATTGGTGGTCGCATGGACTAAGCATCAATCAATATCGCAATAGAATGGATTGCTGATGAGTGAAAGAAGTCTTGGTTCTAATCACAGCCGCTGTGTGAACTGAAGTGTTTTTTTTACCCTAATGTGATATATCATTCTCGTTTTCCCATCACCTATTCAAGCTAATGTGGGTGCAGTTTTTCTTAATTATTCTCACGCTCCTTAACTCTTAGAATACTTCGTTTATAACGTTGATGTTGATAGTAATAGCTTTCTGTTTTAATGTTACTATACCTACAGCAGACATTTAGGGCCGTATATATAGTCTGGTCCTGGGAAACAACCGACCTTCCAGAGTAGGAATAACAAGTGGTTCAGGCCCAATGGGGGATTGACTTATCTCCGTGTCTCGAATATATTTAAATTCACACTAAATTATTGGTTCTAGAAGAACATAACGTGAAAGACGCTTGAAGCTTATGTTTTTTTCAATAAGCGTTGTCCGATGTGGACGGAATGTCATTCTGACGTCACATGGACTGTTCTAAGAACACATTAATCGATGACCTAAATATTAGCTGTCACCTAATTTTGAGCCATTTACCCGGACACTATTTAAAAAATATTAATAATTGTATTGCAACACCGTTTTTATGCAGATGTAAAACTGTCCAATCTTGATTCTAAAGTTTTATTTTACTTTTAAAGTCTAAAATGTATTCAGGTGAAAAGTAGAATTTTGGTAGGCATAATACCTTATGGCGTCTACCTTTTATTAATCGTAAAAACAAACATACAATCTGTGTCACGCAAAATCAGTAAATACATATTCCAACGAAAGTTGATACATTATTTAATCTACTATATAAAACGGTGCCTTAAGATTTTAAAAATTAACAGCCAGCGGTAACAGAAAAAGCTTCGTAAACAGTAAAAACCACATATTCGGTTAAGTCTGTAATAGTGAATATATCCGTCTTTTAAAGGCACATTTTAAATTATAATGTCCAATAAATGTATATGGCTTATTTGTTATACAATAATGATCAAAAACTGGGTTATTAAAATTAATATAAATCTTATGTTTATTAAAGTATTATAATTGAAAATCCGTCTATATTTTGATCAGGCAATTAAAATATTTTAACTGTGATTTAGTGGCAACACCTAGACGCCAGACTTTAACGCAAATATGCAATCAACAACACGTATCTATAAGCAGATATTCAGCTTATCGGGCAGTTTAATAACCACCGAGCAGGGAAGACCATTTCAAAATACATCGTTTTAGAGTAACATTAGTTAACGTATGACTTAATTACCAAAACATTTTAAGCTCGGGACATTCCGCTTTCATTCTAATCCAGAGAGACATATGCCAACACACCTGACCTCAGCTGACTTCCCATCAAAATACTAGCCGCGCTCCAAGCGTCTTAATAATAAAACCATGTTTTCAAACTTAAAAAAAAAAAATCAAGGAATAACATCCAATTCTAAAACAGAGGTTGACAGGTATGAGCTAAATAAATAAGAATCGCAAAGCATGTAAAGTACAAAACCCGTACAGACTTCCCGCCGGTCAGGTACTCACGGGTTTTTTGTGACGTCACGAAGTTTCAGACCGCAATCAGCTGTTTTCGAGCAGCGTATCTCTCTCTCTGGACGGTCTCGGGAAGCTGCGAGCAGGCGAGACTGGCGAGGAAGAACAGGACGTCCAAATACGAGATTATCTCACAACACCTTTATGCCCTAAAGCGTTCGTTAAGCAGGAGTGGGTTTTTTTTAATGTAAGCTTGTATCTCGTAACGTGGACACTTGTACCACGATACATCAGCTGTGTTTGTTAGGTTGGCAGTGGTGCAGGATGTTAGGAAGAAAAGAGGAGGGTTAAGGGGGGGGGGGGCGAAGAGCGAGAAAAGAGGAGGGGGAGAGAGAGGACGATAGGTCTTCTTCTGGATTGGAAAGAAAAAGTTGGGGCCCCTTCGAACTTGACAGCTAATTTTCCCCTACTCCTTCCGAATATTTTTTTTCCCCCCATCGTTTAATCAAGGAGCGAAGGAAAAAAAAAAATCTAACACTTTTTTAAATGTCTCGAAGTTCATTTTGTGCAGGAATTAGGTATTTTTCATCTCCCCTCACGGGTGGGTTCACACAATCGTTAATCGTGGAAGTTAAATTGTAGGAGGGGGAAGCTAGTTCGCGGATTAGTCTAGACGCTAGGCAATGAACGAAAAGAAAAAAAAAAATGAGGGGAAGGGGAATTGGCAACTTAGAGAGCGACGGCATTGTCGCTGGCGATTGTTGGGGGGTAGTGAAGAGGCAAAAGGAGATTTTCCTCTGTCCACGGTCAAGGTGGCGTGACGTCACTGTGAAACCTGGATGTGGAGCACCAAGGGGGGAAAATGGAGGGGGTAAGGGCACCAAAAGAGGGAGGGTACTCTATCCTAGACTTCTCATTGGTCGAAACACACATTATTACGTAACGGGGATGCAGTGGTTGGACGAAGTCAGTGGTTGTAAGGTAAATGAAAATAAAGAAAAAAAGGTGTTCGTGAAGGGGAGGAAGTAAGAAGGGTTCCTCCCGACTGTTGAATATTCATAAAGCTGTAACGGGGGGCTTGTCAAATATAGAGGGGTGCGTAAGATCCGTGGTGTCCCAAAGCCTCTTCGCCCTCGATAGCGAGAAGTCGCAAGCAACACACACACGACAGGCCAGAGAGAATACCTCAACAATGGTTGTCTTGATAACTGTGTCTCTTGTGACCATCGCTGTGGCTTTGGTCGCCATCCTCATGTTCGTCAGCCGCCTTGGCTTCAGGAGGTCTGCCCACAAGTCGGGCAGCCTTGAAGAACAACCCAAGACGACCACCGTCGGAGCTCCGGGACCCAAACCTTGGCCGATACTGGGCAGCCTCCACCTGTTGGGGCAGCACGACGTGCCGTTCGAGGCGTTCACTGCCCTGTCCAAGGTGTATGGTGATATATACAGTATCACCCTGGGTTCGACGCCTTGCGTCATCGTCAGCAGCTTCAAGCTCATCAAAGAAGTCCTCATCACCAAGGGCTCTCATTTTGGTGGACGCCCTGATTTCATCCGGTTCAATATTCTGTTCGGCGGGGATCGTAACAACTGTGAGTATTGCTGTTCAACTAATATTTTATAATTTCTTATTAGGTTCTAAAAGAAGTACAATTTTCATTGGCCTCAGCTTATTTAGAGATGAGAGTATATGTTTCCATGCAATCTTATGAAATAGCGAAATATATTCTTTAATTGTACACATTGTGATATAACACAGTTTTAAAAATTAGATTTAGTTGGAACATATACTTATAGCCTAAGCATGCCAAAATAGCAAATCGCTTATAGATAAATTAGCATGATTATTTAATTAATATTGTTATGAAAGATTTAATACATCTGAGATAGTTTTGTTAGTTTAAATTTTTCAGTGAACAAAACGTATTTTATCACTATTTACTAAATTATCTTACATTTCATTAGATACTCGCTTTTTATAGGATGTTGTTCATGTTAACCATAGTGATAGTTAAACTTAGATAAGCCGTTAATTTTTACTTGATCTTTTCGACTTTTCATTTTTTATTTTGTTAAATTATCAATCGTCAAAGGCCGATCAAAAAAAAATAAGGATAGTAATAAATAAAGTAAATTAATAATAATTTTATTTGAACAGACGGGACATTTTAAATGATTGATTAAAACTTATATTTTTTGACACAGGATTTCATTTTTCGTTTAGTTGTTTAAAATTAAATTGAAGTTAAAATAAAGTCTCCCGACCAACTTGATTTGAGAGCAAATTAAGCAGCCAATTAACAGTGCTGCTGCAGTCAGTTTCCTCTGAGATGTTTGAAACAAGTGGAGCGGTAAAGTTGTTTTTTTAATCTTCCACGCTTGCTATCTTGTGGCGGATCGTAGCTCAGGATACCCGGAAGTGTATCTGAAACGAAGGAACGCATGAGCGACCACAGTATTCGCGCACAGCTTCGCATACATCATCAAACCATTGCTATATAACCCATCCATAGCAAGGTCAACATTTTTAAGAGTCCGTTTCACCCCACGCATAAAACATTATTCTATTAGCCATTTATATAATTATTTATTCCGTAGTTTTAAATATGTCTGTAACGTATTAAATTTGCATTAATAATTTTAGGTAATACATTTCGAAGCAGACGTTGCATCGTGGTGCGGTTTTATGTATTTGACCTAAAAAAAGTAGTGGAAATGAGAACAGTGAAATTATTTCACCATATTTTATTAAATTTTAAGAAATTGAAAAATACACATTTAAACGTGTACTTCCTGAACCGATTGATTATATCAGTACACGACTTATAAACTATTTTAAATCCAGAACAGACACAACATTCAGCCCCCAGGCGTTAATTTACTACAGTGAAAGAGGAAGCCCACATTTTACGATTGAAATTTTTTTCCGGACATGCCAGGAATCGAACGTGGGACCCTTAGCTCAGTAAATAAACGCGCTTCCAACTGAGCTAAGGTGTCAGACTTTAAAATGGCAAACATCTATTAAATTATCTCCAAGTTTGCTGTTGCCAAGTGAATCATGCAGAAAACTGCACTTACACTCTTTTTTTTCGAGCGTAAACGTGTAACTAATGTTCTGGTTAATCATCCTGAGACGGGCTCTTAAGTTGTCACAAGATAAGGTATGCGTTTTGCCAAATTGAAATATTTTAAGTTATAAAAAATGGAACCCAGCAGCTGGATATTATTTAATTTTCAATACATAGTTAAAATATTTTATTTTTAAAGCCGTGAGCAAACTATGTGGCATTCATAGTAGGTTATTTTTAAATTTAGCCTTAGGTGGCAAAACTTTAAAATAAACTTTTAAGCCCCTTTTCATCTGATATAGCAATTTGCAACCCTAACACTTCAGGGTGGTTCAGCACTTTATAATTATTTCCATCCTTTTATGTTTAAACGTTAATTTAAAATGTATCAAAACTCTCAAAACAAAAACTTAAACCCGTGAAATAAAGTGTAGCCTCGTTAAACATTTGCTAGACAAATTATTTAATTTTATTTAAGTATTGGACATGCACATTTAAAATAGATGAAAATGACGGGGAAGATTATATTAATTTAGGGTAGTTCAAAATTAGCGCCTTCCGGCCGTTATTAAAAATAAAGATCCATTAGAAAGTCAAAGTAGTTAATTTCGGCTCAACTTGGAATCAAACCAAAGTCCTATAACCTAAAATTCTTGGTTAGTTACTAGCAAAGGGAAAGTGTAATCAAGAAAATTGTCAGGGTTCATCAAAACGAACAATACCGATACAAACAAAATGTAAACTAAAGTTCACGTTTAACTTAATGATACACCGTATGTGTAGTTGGAACGCCTTTGGAATAACTTTATATGACAGTTGCAAAATCTACTAAATCTATTGCTATATATTTTATTTCAAGTCATGTGTTTCTCAGATGTCACTTTAGGCAGATATAGTATAAGGTGACTTTTCGTCATTGTTGGTCACGCTACAGTTACTTTCTATATGATATAAATTAAATGATTCATCTTCCTAAGCTTACTCGACTGTTCACGGTAATTCTGACCTTCCTTAACAATTTTGAAACGTTACTAAAAACAGTTTCGTATACAGTCATCTCGTAACTTTGTTTTTACAACTTTGGCACGTGACGTTAATTGACTTCACTTGTCGAATTGACGAGACATTTGAATTGTGTATGAATGTATGGAACAATTTTTAAGTAATTGTTTGGGACTTTCATGAAAACATCAATTACCGTGAGTCAACTTTAGTTTTCATCCGATACTTTAGTTGTCAACAATCCCGTTCACAGAATGAATGGAAAAATTTATCACTGGGAAATTGGGTCTTCCCCTTTTCGCGGCGCCTGATTAACGGTCGGTGTTGATTTTCTAGAGTCAGGTTCATTTGTAAGCTATGTGCTAGTACAGGGCTGATGGACTTTGTAAAAGTTTTTAAATTTCCTGACTTTTCAAAGTTCTTTAGACCCACAAAATATGCATTTTCTCAGTATTTTACACAAAAGCGATCTAAACCTCTACTTGTTTAGACTGTCTTCTAGAAATTATTAACATAAGAATTATTAAAGAAAAATATGTCGGTGCTTTCACAAAATCAAATGAATTGGAGATAAAATTAATAGCTTACAGTGTAATATATTCTTCTTTGTATTTCAAAAATAGTTTTTTTTTAATGTTTGAAAATTCCAGCGACTTTCTAAAATCTCCTTGACTTTTCCCAGACTCAAAATTCCCCCCCCCCCCCCCCTTTTTTTTTTTGCAGATTTTTCTTGTTTTTCACGCTAGTATCGACTCAGTGATTTAAAAAGATGTTCATAAAGTAGTGCACTTTAACTACCCCGAAGTAAGCATTACTACAGCTATGAATTAATGTTGCAATTTCACGATTATTTGTTTAAATTTGAAAATGCCTCATCATCGCTTTCCAATTATAGCGTATGTGTATGTGTGTGCGTGTGCGTGTGTGGGTGTACAGCTCTACTTTTGAAAGTTCTCGTCCATACGCCCACCCGTTTGTTCTTTAAATCTTTTACTTCCTTCAAATTTTTTTGTTGGGTTCTCTTTAACAGAAAGCTGATAAGTAACCTCTTCCCCCTGCCCCCTTCAACCGATAGAAGTGTAGGATATTGCTTGTCTATCACTTCTTTTGTTGCGTGGAGGCTATTTTAGGAAGAAAATGGTAAAGATACTCTTCTGATTACACGAATGAATTGCCCCCTTAGCCTCACTTCTTTCCCCTATAACCTAAATTAAGATAGCCTCACGTTATCTTATTAAATGAGAGATGACGTCTCTTAATTTTAGTTACGATAACGGTAAAAAAAAAGTTTGAAATAAGAATGTTATTGTATTCTATAAGCCCAGATTGTTTCGTAATTTTTTGATTGATATAAAATTAAATGCACCCGCTTCGGTGATAGTAGGGTTTAAGGCGTCACTCTCAAAATAGATTAGACTGCGATGAAGGGAAGATTGGGGTTAAAATCAAGCTCTGGAGTATTAAGAGTGTTTTCCCCTTAACAGTTTTCCACTCTTCCTCCACGCGAATGTTGGTATACTTCCTCTAAATGCAACCCTCTTCATCCCTAGCATATTAGCGTAATTAGTTCATACGCATGTAGCTCGAACGGATAGTATGATGCAGTCACCACAAACACACACACACACACGCACAGACACAGACACACAAAATGTAGTGCAATTAGTTCTTTCCTCCGAATTGTTTTCTTTTATTGATTTAAAAAAAAATGAAATTCTTTTAAACACACTTAAAAGTGAAGCGTAGTTTTAATATTCTGTGCCAATAACGAGGCGTGACCTTTTAGAAAGTGTTTCCAGATACCTTCTACACCGTAAAGCACCTCTTTCCTCCAAATGTGTAGACTCATACATCCAATATTTTATTTCCAGAAACAATATAATTTTCTTAACTATAAAAAGGGTTAAGGCTTCAATAAAACAAATATAATGAGGACTGATCATTGTTGTCGATCAAGGAATTTAAGAAAATGTTAGACAGATTAAAATTAAACAAGAAAAATTTGTAGCTAATTGGAAGGAAATATATTAAAAACTACCCCTTACCCTGATAATAAAATGACGTTCATGTATAGCAGAAGTTCTTATGAAATAATACAGAAAGTACTGTAAAATGTTTCCAATGTTAACATGAGCCCCAACCTCCCCATCCCCAGAAAATTAGACCAGATAATTTTGACGCCAATGTTAGAGTGCGCTTCATTGCGGGTTTCATGATACTGTTTTTGACTAAATGTTGTTATCAAATGTAAAGTTTACATAACTTGAAAGGGATGTAAGAATAAAGGAAGTTTGTTTAAATTCCACAGAGAATTTTATATAATATGGAGTGACTCATTCAAATAAAACTGTAAGAATAATAGATAATATTAATAATAAAATAATAGGGAAATTAAGGCGGTCTTGCTCAATATTACTAAAACTATGATTTTTTTTTGTGGGTATTTAACTGGCCATTTTACCCTCAACGGGTCAATATAAAAAGGGATGAATTTTTTTTATAAATAAATAATGAAAATTGACTACGATAATTGAAGTGGCTATGAAATATAAATAAGAAATAATCATTTAGAGAAAATACTGTGAATCAAGTTTGTTAAGAAATTATTTGGCCCCGGTAATATCCTCCTATTTTAAAGACTGATCTATTTTATGTTTACGTCATAGTATGCATAGTAATGGATTGTAATATTGTACTAGTAAATATTTTTGTCATCCCCCTCAAAATTGAACCAAGGTTTTCTAGACTTGTAATAATAACAATAATAATAGTTTGACAAGAGATAAAACTATAAAGCAAAGTCCAATATTATTTGGAAGAGACTTATCTGACAGCTAGAAAAGTTAATACATCTCCCTTAATGTATTCATACGCATATCTGCAGTTGTTTCTTTTAATGTATATTCTAAGTACCGAGATCATGGCCTCAAAATATAGTAGTTCTTTTCTTCTAAAAAAGCCCTTCCTATGAAAATTGGACTATTACACATTCTACTAGGAATCACCCTCATCTATGTTCACATGTTCTAACCCTCATGTTAGACTAGATTACCTGGGATGGGGTAGTAGGAGATCGAATCTCATTAATGTATACCTATGGTGGGTTTTTTTTCTAAATAGTTTCCCACTCTCTCTTCACGCATATGGTGAAACATTTCGTCTAAAATTCTCCCTTTATCATTCCTATTTTATAGGCGCAATTATTATATACGTAAACTCGAATGGGTATTAAGATGCGGTGAAAATAAAATGCTAGGAACACTCGTTAAAAAAAATGCGTGGGTTCGTCTTCCACACTTGCACTAAAGTCTCTGAGCTAGAAGGATTTGAATATCTCACATATGGTGTTGAAATATTCCCGTGCCTACCCATAAAATTATATAGGAAGGTAAAAAAGTTTAATTATATTTACAACTCGTTTTAAACCAGATATTAAAAAAATAAAAATAAAACAAACTTAAAATGAGAAAAAAAAATATCTATCGCCAGAGGGTATACTTTTATTTCTCTCTACGAATGATCTAACAATAATATTATGCAAGTTGATATTAGTTTGTTAGGAGGAAGGGGTCGGATGACTAACTAGATGTAGTCTCTCTCTCTCTCTTACTCTCCCTCTCTCTAACTGGAATAACGGTTCATCGCACAACACGGCAGACACGAATATGCCCTTGGCCTCTATATATACGTAGAACTCTTTCATCGTCACATCCTCTTTCTTCCTTCCTCTTGATAAATACCTGTATCCATACACGAGTATATTATAATACGCGTCGTTCCATGCTTTTTTTTTAGGGTACCATTCTCTATGTTTTACACCTGTAGGCTCAAATTAAAAAGTATTAGGTTTGATTTACGAAGGGATTGTCTTGTTTATAATCACACAATTTTCACATGATATACTTTTAGTGTGAAAAACTTTGACATCCCACTTTATTTGTAGTTCATTAAAAGTGTTATATTATTTATCCAAAAAAAACTTTTTCGCTAGTCTTGAATAAAATAGAGTTAATTTTTGCCAATGCCATAAAAAAGGTATTGAATGTAAATAAATAATTAGATTTATAAAATAATATATATAATTTGGTACAAGTGACGGCTTTTGAATCAACGCAGCGACAGTAATATTTTAAAGATTTGTATAAAAGGCACACACACACATATGTATGTGTGTATGTGTAACTTTTATACATATCTTTAAAATTTTACTATATATAGATAATATATATTTTTTGTTTTGCGGGTACTCGAAAATTTGAGTTCGAGTCTTGTTCGTGTTCGTGTTCGACTCGAAGAATTTTACAAAAATCAAAAAATTTGGGTATTCGGAATTTTCGATCTTTTTCTTGAAAATTACAAGTTTAGCTCGTTTTATTCAATTTTTAAGATAAAATCTCATAGCCAATATAGTCTCTCAATATTTAATTTTGTCTAATTTAGAAAAAATTGTAAAAGTATTTTAAAATTTGAATTTGTGTGATTATGAATTTTTTCACAAAAAAATATAATTATAAAAAAAATATGTTTGTAATTATTCATGGCTAATGCATGTATCTATTACAAAAATGTCACTCGAAATATTTATTGTACAAATATTACTTCATACTACTCGAACTCGAAAAAAGCTCATTTTCATTCAAACTCGACTCGAACTGAAAAATGCCAACTCGCACACCCATATATATATATATATATAATATATATTTATTTTTATATATTATATAAAATAATAAATGAGCTTTTACAAAAGTAAAATGGGGACTTATGATGAAAGAAAATATAAAAATATTAAGTAGAATCCATGTAATTCCTATGAGAGCATATTACGATGGAAATTTGATAGCCTTTATCCAAAACTTAAATCTAGAAATGAAATAGAAGGTTATTATAAAACGATTGACAAGTTTATTTAGTTATCAAGGCGATCGTGAGTGCGAGGGGAGAGGGGTAGTTAAGGCATCACATACCACATATAATACAACATGCAACACACCATTGACTTAAGCTCAAAGGAGCTCGCAAATTAGAATTATGGCATACGCCTCTTCATGAGCTTTATTTTTTGGGGCGCGTCTTCCTACTTAGCTGGACCAACAGTATTCAACTACAATAAAGGTGTGGGTATGAGAAAGGTAAAATTTAGAGAAAATGTACCAGGATTTGGGTTTCAGATTTATAAAAAAAACACTAACCCGCTTTGGTGGCCACGTGCTCTAACGCGCTACACTCATGTTGGATTAGACTGTCGAAGACGGGGCGATCAAGGTTCGATTCCAATCGGGTGCACCAATGGTGGTTTTCCCTAAACGGTTTTCCAATCTCCTTCCGCGCAAATGTGGGTTCACTTCCTCTCAATTAAACCTTCCTAATCCCTAAACCATTAGTGTAATTAGTACACAGGCGTATAACCCGAACGGTTTGTAAGACCCGATGCTAAAAGAACAAAAACTGGGACACTCAACTGGGGAATCGAACCCTAACCTCATCATCAGCAGCAAAACAAGACGAGTTTGGCGTCAAGTCCACGTGCTAGCCGATACGGGGGTACACAAGCTATTCCATCATTGGTATTATATCACTGATATTCTGATATTTCCCGCTCATTCTTTGTTATTGTTATTACTCCACTCTCGTTGTTGACATAGCAGCCAACCGCAGAGATTCCAAACCCGTTACAGAATCGACGGCAAAAAAAAAAACTGAGAAAGAACGAGATAGAAAAAAAAAAAGGTAATCGCCTCGTTCCCAAATAATGCCATGTCACTTTTCTTCCTGTTGAGTCGTTGGCCGCTGCAACTCAGGTATATAATTAATAGGGGGGCCCAGGTCGAGGAATCTCGGCCCTAGCCTCTGACCTTGACATTGGAGAAGGACGCCCGGTTCATTTTGTGTGTACACACACACACACACACACACATCTCAACTTGAGCACTCTCACCCAAATGTTAGGGCCGGGGAGGAAAGTGGGGAGAATGCTCTCGTTTCCTCATTCCTCTCTCCGTCACTTTCTTCTGAAGGTCCCCCATCTCACTTTCTCCTCACACCATCATCACCTTGATAAGCATGAGCCAGACATTACTTAAGTTCAAGCGGAAGTGTTACGTTCTTCTTTCAACTTAACTCCCGTTAATTTTAAGCGAAGACCCGCCTCGGTGGCGTAGTTGGCTAACGCGCTAGTCGTGTTGAGTCAGACCACCGAGGACGGGGAGATCGAGGTTCGAATCTCGGTCGGGTGAACTGGAGGGGGTTTTTCCTAAAAGGTTTTCCACTCTCCTTCCACGCAAATGCGGGTTCACTTAATCTAAATTCAACCTTCCCAATTCCTAATCAATTAGTGTAATTATTACTTAAGCGTATAACCCGAACGGGTAGTAAGATGCGGTGCTAAATATTATTAATTTTAAGCGAAATGTTTTGGGGTTTGTTTTTTTTCATTGCGTTTCAATCTTTACCTTTTCGGGTTGTACGCACATGTACTAATTAAGTTAAAATGTCAGGGATGAGGAAGGTTACATTTTTGGAGGATGTGTATCTGCATTTGCGTGAATAAAAAGTGTAAACCTATTTTATGATTAAAAAAACCCTTAGTATACCCGTTAAAGATACATTATTATTATTAGCACCGCGTCTTACTACCCGTTCGGGTTATACGCACTTACGCTAATGTGTAATGGTAGGGTGATTGTGAGATGAAATGGAGGACCTACAGTTTAACGTGGAATCCGAACCACGGTGGAGGCCTGGCATTCCTCACATTCACTTAAAGATACACCCAACCGGGATTATAACCCCGACACCCCGGTCATCGGCAGTCTAGTCTCACACTAGAGTAACGCCTTAGACCATGCGGCCACCTAAACAGGTTATTTGAAATGTTAAATACTCACTAAGCTCTCTATTATTTTTAATTCCTCCAAAGTATTAATTTCTGTTTCTCATTTATATAAGGACAATTCTCTTTTAAATTTATAAGCTGACAGGTTAGTTCAAAATTTCTTTTACCCGCGCCAGTGGTCACATGACCTAAATGTAAAGTTCATTTAGACTGGTTTGCTGGAGACGAGGAGGTCGGGATTTGAATCTCCTCCGGATATGTGAAGGGTGGTTTTTACTCGAATATTTCCAACTCTTCTTCCCACGAAAATGCGAGTATATTTTCTCTGAATTCCTCCTTGTCTATTTATACCGTATGAGCTTAGCTATAATATTTGCATATGTTCCGAAAGGGCACTAAGACCTGGCTAAAACCCCAAAAAAGAAACATTTTTTCCATTTAAATGTTGTATCCTTGCATTCAAAAATAAATTATTGATCAAATGTTATAATACATTCACGACCTTAGTTTACTTGGATGACAGCTCAAAATGTTACTAGAAGTAGTCCCTAATATATCACTACGCCAACAGCTGACATCTATCACTTTGGATAACTGTAATGAAAACGTTGGTAATAAATGAATGTGCACAGTAATTTAGGCCAATATTATTTATATATTTATTTGAGGTTGGACAAAAAGCTTATTTATCGTTTTATTCAACTTTAAAAAAATTAATAATCACACACCACTTTCACAAAAACTTCTAACGAACATAGCTTCAAAATGGCGAACGACGAATTTAAATCATGTGATTGAACGTGACGGAAACAAGTTCTTTACAATGATGCACCCACGCAATGGATAAAAAATATTTTATTCAGTTAAATATTTTGAAATACGATAAAATAATTATAAAATGACTTAGTTTGTATAAAAAATGACAAGTATTTTCTCTTTTACAATTAAATACAATGCCTGTATTATAAGGTATTAATGCATGCACTATATTGCACATAATAAATAACGTTTCAAAACGAAGAATAAGTACTTTTAATTATGTTTAGAATATTGTTTCGAGTTGTATAAAAATAAACAATTAAAAATAATGAAATAGGATGAGAAAATTTAATTTTACGTTATTTTAAATGTAAAATATAACAGGTGATTAAAAAAAATTATATTTATAACAAAACAGTGATATTTTACTAATGTTGGCAACCCAAATCTAAACATATGATTTTCTAACTGTCATCCAGGTAAAAACTTATCATGAACGGACTCTAAATATCTTGCATATTGGTTTATTGAAGCAGAACAGATTATCAAAATAAGAACGCTCACCATTACAATTTGTTTTTTTAGATTCACGCTGAAACCAAACACCTTACCCCAAACTCCAATATTCTTAGACAAATTGCCTAAATAAA
This sequence comes from Timema podura, assembly GCA_033556935.1. NCBI lineage: Eukaryota > Metazoa > Arthropoda > Insecta > Phasmatodea > Timematidae > Timema > Timema podura. The sequence continues at coordinate 57,219,428 of JAVRXN010000008.1, forward strand.
TTCAAACATATTGCAACAAAACAAAAACATGTCTAATATTTCAAAAGTTTTACTGGGTGAGTTATTATTGGATGTGTAAAATCAACATGGTTGTAAATGCTCCAATTTCAACTCATTCTATGGTATCTCAAACATCTAGAGAAAAAGAGGGAAGGGGAGGCGGGGGGTAGGACTCTTGTCCGGCCCCCACTTAATTCGAGAATGTTGTCGGGTCTTCTGTGCACTCTCTTTCCCCTCTTGAAACCTAACGGTACTTTCAAAATGAAGATGAGAGGGGAATGAGTAGCGAGCGCATTATTTCGTCTGTCTACACTATTAAAAGTTCCTGGAAAATTACAGTACAAGACTTGAAAAATTCTCAGGAAGTAGCTGTTAAATAAATATGACGTCTGTAACAGCGCGTGACCTAGTTACTCCTATTCTAAATAAAGCGTCCACACTTGAACCCTGATCATGGCATATGTTTTGCGCCATTTGTTATATATTTGAGTGACAAGTATTGACATAGCATTCAAAAATAACTTTATTTAAAAGGGGATGAAAATCATGATTTTGGGAATAATATTCGGAATATGCTTCTTTTAAAAATATAGTTTATCATAAGGAATGTAATGGTTATGTTTAAAAATTATTATTATTATTCAGGGTCTTGAAACGTGTTACGAACGTCTAGAAATCGCACGTTATTTAAGTTGTTTGTTATTTCAAAATAGTGTTTTCTCCAAAAATGGAGGCATACTCTTTAGACGATTAAAACCCTTTTTACTTTTAAATTTTGTGATTTAAAAAAAAAATATTGATAAGGTTAGATTTGATCCCCTTCAACGACTTTTCAAGTGAAATATCGTAGTTTTAAGAGTTAAGGTCAGTATTTTTTGTTCAATTTTTACAACAAAGATTTTTTTCTGGTCAACACAAATAATATATTGCTTCCATAGATACGTTTAGATTAATTTTCTACATAATAATCTCAATCGTAATATTATATTTGTCATGGGCATAGGGGAATTTCAAAAGAGTTTTTATCTTCATTTAAGAAGGTTCTTACCCGCTTCGATGCTCGCATGGTGTTAGTCGTCACTCTCACAATAAACTTGACTGCTGATAACGGGGAGTTCGAAGTTAGAATCCTTGCTGGGTGTACCGAGGATGGTTTTCCTTAAATGGTTTTCCACTCTTCTTTCAGGCAAATGTGGGTACAATTTCTATAAATTCAAACCTTTCACCCTTAACACATTAACGTAACAAGTACATATGCGTACAGCCCGCACGTATATTAAGGCCCTTGGCCCTGTTAAGTGCAAGTCTAATACCTATTTTGTGGGATGGTGGGCGGGAGGGTGATTAGCGTGGAGTGGCTTCACAACCAACCAAAGTATCCTTCCGCACCTACAAGAACAGATGGATCACGGAAACCGTATATGACGCTAGCTACCGGACAGATTTTGCGGAAAACTCATACGTTTGGAAATATCAGTTTTCTCTAGAACGAGTGAAATTTTTATGTTGATATTTTCAACACCCCTTCTAAGATAATATATCGATGTTTATTAATTGTTACATTTTCTTATTTTTTGTTATGAAACCGGCAGTTTTCTATTGAAAAAATCAATTTGATCGATATTTGATCACTGTTAAAATAATAGAGGAGGTGTGTATATAAAAAGTATAACTTAATCAACATGCTTCTATTCTTGAACAAACCGTTTCCGAAAAGAAAATTACAAAACAATAAAAATTCTTGAAGATAATCGTTTGTTCCCATCGGCTTTGCATTTCCACGCCAAATGAAAAGGGCCAATCGCCTTAAGACGCAATGTTAAAAAAGAATTAAAAAGTTATGTTCATACACATGACAGATATTCAAGAAATGTTGAGATGAATTATTATGTAGAGAATTAAAATAAACGTGTTTGCTTACGTAATATTGTATTTATTTTAACCCAAAAGGTGTTTTGTTGTAAAAATTTGCAAAAATACTTAGCTTATTTACCTCTCGACAAATGTGTATAGTTTTGTTTAATGCAAATCCAACGTGTTGTTTTGTGTAATGCATAGCTTAGTTTTAAAAATAGTCTTGTAACAATTTATACAAAGTTATTAAACATATAACAAGCAGAGACCCAAAATTTCATCAAGTTGAAATATTAGAAGGGGTGGGTAAATAATCTAATTTATAATTTTAAAAAAGGCGATGATTGATTGGTAAAGGCTTATTCAGTAGTTTTTGATTGAAATGATTGAATATTAGTAATTTTATTAACAGTCAATTAATGCTAAAATACATAAAAAGCTAATCACATAGTCATTAAATTATTAGGTAAATCATGAAATTTTGTTGAAAGTATATTTATTTCTACCTCTAAGAAAATGCACCTTTAAGAGACAGTGCCAAAATATATTTTGACATTATCGTTGTCCTCAGCTCTGGCGCTGTGCGACTGGTCCGACCTTCAGAAGACTCGTCGCAGTATCGCTCGGGCCTACTGTAGTCCTAGGTTCGCCTCCATCCACTACGACAATCTGGATGTGGTGGGTTGCGCCGAGGTGAAGGAGTTCCTAGGGGAGATCCACAGGATGACTGCTGCCAGCGGGGGTAGACAGATCTACGTGAAGCCCGTCATCCAGGCGGCCTGCTTCAACATGTTCTCCCAGTACATGTGCAGCAAGAGGTGAGGACATTGAGACAGGACGGGGTTGTTTTTAGGTAGGCGAACAATATATAAATACCCTGATTTGAGCAATTAAAATGATTGGATATCGTTAATAAAAGTTGGATTTCTGTATAGAAAAAAAGTCAGTGATTAAAAGTTTATTTTTGCCCTAAGGTTATTTTTAAGTTTTTTTAAGGGTAGGGATTAGAGAGGTAACTTAGATTTTTCCGGGAAATAAACCCGTACTAGCGTGGAGAGAGTATGAGTGATCCAAAATCCTAATTACACACACTCTGAATCCTATGGGCAGCCCTGGATCATCTGGGCAGCTCTGAATCCTCTGGTAGCCCTGAATCCTCTGAGTAGCTCTGAATCCTATGGCAGCCCTGATCATCTGGGCAGCTCTGAATCCTCTGGGTAGCCCTGAATCCTCTGGTAGCTCTGAATCTATGGGCAGCCCTGGATCATCTGGGTAGCCTTGAATCATATGGTCAACCCTAGATCATCTGGGCAGCTCTGAATCCTCTGGTAGCCGTGAATCCTCTAGGCAGCCTGAATCCTCTGTGCAACCATGATCGCCAAGGCCGCATTTAGAGCTGTGGTTAATTCGGGCCTGCTGATCATACTAATAACTATATCCGTTTCACTTTAATGAGTTATTTCAACAATTTACTGGCTGCGTCGAAGAAAGGTTTGGTGCATTTTTCTTTCGAATAATATTTTAACACTTTCGTAAGGGTAGTTCTTAACGTTTAAAACTTTCTTTGGGTGAAAAATATATCTTTATTTCTTTCACTTCAAGATCTTTTGGTCTGTAGTCTTGGAAATAAAATGCACAAATGCAAAATAGGAATATTGTTTGAACTTTGATAGGTCATTTTGTAGAATAATAGTAAATTGAATCGTAGGCTTAAGGTTTAAAACTCTTATCCGGTTGATCCATTGCAAACATGAATAAAAATATAGGCCTATGTATAATGGATTTGATGTATTGGTATGAGACCGGTAGAATAGTGCTAGGCCTAAGGCTAATTAAAGTGTGACATACTTGGTATTAGAAACACACTAACAAAGTCTTTGGTCTTTTGATGATATGCTTTCATTACCGTAGCTTATTAATTTCTAATGAACATAGGTGTATTTAACTCTAAGCCTTTATTTTGTGGGAGGTGAATAGGGTGGATTACAAATCCATTATCAATTATATTATTATTATTATTATATTATTATTATTATTATATTTAGCACCCGTCTTACTACCCGTTTCGGGTTATACGCTTAAGTACTAATTACGCTAATGGGCTAGGAATTGTGAAGGTTGAATATAGGGGAAGTGAACCCGCATTTGCGTGGATAAAAAGTGGAAAACCATTAGGAAAAAAAACCTCCCAGTTCACACGACCGAGATTCGAACCTCGATCTCCCCGTCCTCGGTGGTCTAGCTCAACACGACTAGCGCGTTAGCTAACTACGCCACTGAGGCGGGTTCATTATCAATTTAAATCAGAAAAGAAAAAAAATAATATTTGTTAACTGAATAACATAAACGATATGACCATGAAATTAATTCTTTAAGTCATAAAATAAGTTACCTTGATCATTTATGTATTGATCTAAACTTAAATTTTAATTTTTCTTAGTAAAACACTTCACTGGTTATTTCATGGTACTAAGAGTGTCCCGTTTTAAAAATTAATAAGGAAGGCGTGTTTCCCACCTACCCCCCCCCCCCCTTCTGATAACAGCTCCCATACTTATCTGTACTTTACTTTTCGGTATTTTAAATTATAAACCTAAAAACTGTCATTTTGTCGTATTAAAATTTAAACTTAAGGGTGCACTTCAGCAGAGGAGATTCATTTTCACATTTAATTTGACTAAACATTAATTAGAAACGTACTCTAACAGCTGAAATCTGACATTACAATATTTCACTGTTTACAAAATTACGTTTAAGATAAATCATCCCAGTCTTGAAAATTAGACGATATTACCGAGACCAAATACTAAACAATTATGCGTAATAAATGTTACTTATTTTCTTATAAATAACAAACTATGTCGATAATTATTATTGTAATTAATCCTTTGGTGATTAAAGGGTCCGTTAATGAAACTGTCATACGCGTACATCTAAAGTTTATCCCCCATCTTTTTCAGGTTTTCATACGACAATGAAGAAAGTAGAAAGATCGTTCGCACTTTCGACGAGATCTTCTGGGAGATCAACCAAGGCTACGCCGTCGACTTCCTTCCTTGGCTGCTACCGGCTTACCAAGGACACATGAAGAAACTCGCGCAATGGTCCATTCAGATCAGACAGTTCATCCTTTCCAGCATCATCGAGGAACATCAGCAGACCATCAACCTATCCGGTAAGACGCTCCACCATAGCTCTGTCCGATTCCGAACGGCTAGACAAAGTCTTCTCTTGTTTAATTTCTCGGATAATTTTAAGTGCAGGAAGATACAGTTCCTGCAACCAGAATGGTCTTCAACTCGTTCTTTAGTAATCATACAAGTTTCAGGTAGCACGAACGGTAGCGGGAAATAAGACCCGTATTGATTTAAGTTTTTATGAAAAAAAGTTCCTCAAATTAAATAATATTATTCTATAATAGATACATTCAGTTTAATTTTCTATATATTGTAATCTCAACAGTTTTTTTAATATCTTTGCAGGGCAATGAGTAATTTGACCACTATTTTTATTCACTTAAAAAGTTGTTGGTCAAAATTCACCATGTTCATGTCCAAAATAATTTAACTGTTGGGATTACATTATGTAGAAAATTAAACTTAATGTATCTACTAAAGACATATTGTATTTATTTTGATCTTAAACTGAATGTATTTACTAAAGAAATATTTTATTTATATTGATCTTAAAGGGTATTTTTTCATAAAAACTGAGAAACTACGAGCATTAACTCATGTTCCTTTCCATTCCACCTTAATAAAATTAAAAACTTGCTCGAAATGTTTAAAAGGTTTAAAGCTTTAGACAACTATGTTTACGTTCGCAACGTCTTGCTAACCGCCAGTGATATCTGCACACTTACAACAATGGGATGGGGATGATTAGGATAGAAGTTAGAGAAAGTGTGGAGGGAGAGTGGAAAACCATCGATTGTAATTAAGACCAGTACTAATGACATTTTATGTCAACATAGTTTTGTGACAAATATCAAAATGAATAACTCCATGTCGTTTTGTTCCACCAGAGGAACCCCGTGACTTCACCGACGCCCTGCTGATGCATCTCGAGGAAGACCCCAACATGAACTCGCAACACATCATCTTCGAGTTGGAAGACTTCCTCGGTGGACATTCGGCCATCGGCAACCTGGTGATGTTGTCTTTGGCAGCCGTGGCTCGTAACCCGGACGTGGCCATGAGGATCCGGAGTGAGGTAGACTCTACCACCGGCGGTACGCGCGGCGTCAGCCTGTTCGACAAAGCAACCATGCCATACACCGAGGCGACCATCCTGGAGACGTTGAGGACGGCGTCGTCACCCATCGTCCCCCACGTCGCTAGTCAGAACACCTCCATTGCAGGTGAGTTGAATGGTCTTTTGTTGGGAAACGGCGACCGAACCGTAAAAAGTAAAATTTGACTAAATTAAAATGCATTTTCTCCCTTATTTTCTCAAACAGCTTTCATTTATTAATATTAAGGCAATTTAAAAAAAATCGTTTAGGATATATCACCACACAACACCAGGAAATAGTTTTAAATAAATCCATTGGATACCCCCCGTATCTATATATCAACATGACACTTATCCTGACGCATACAAGACCTAATTATAAATATCCATCTCAGGACATAATAATTATCTATATATGCCCATTACCCGAGCTTATAAGACATAATCATTATAATTATTATGTCAAGAGTTAGCACTGGTATCCGTAAGCTCTCGTGACATAAACATCCTTAACTGCACGCCCACACTTGTATTCACACAACTATGAAAGTTGAACCAATAGTTTTACATGAAACTTGCCCCATTTGTCGTACCCGACAATGAAATCACTAATATAACAAATGTAATGCTGGTACAGCTCTTAATAAAGTCCTTTAATTTTTGAAGGGACACTGTGACGTCATTTGAGACTACTTCATATGGGCAGATTTGTACTACCAAGACAGCATTGCTGGAATTGACCAATAGCTTTTTGTGACTGTCGTGTCATTAAATACAAATATGTATTAAGGGTTGTTGGTTCTGATGGTTGTAGATTTAATGTGTGATCTGTAAGTTAGAAATATATGATCAAATACACGGGTCATTACGATCAAAAACAAATACTAAATTGCATTGACACCATATGATAAAGTGATGAACCCTTAAATTAATTAACGTCACACTAATTTGTAGGCCTAATACTAGTCCTAATAATCATGTTATAGTCAATTTTCTTGCTGGTCCAAGTCACAGGAGGTTAATAGCCCAACGACAAATCAGGCATGATGATATTGTGCAAATCTTCAGCTCATTACTTAGAGTTTGTAACCAACATTGGATACTCTGCAATAAATTCCATACATTCACCGATTAAATTAATCCATATGGTCTATATAGATTAGTGTTTGTAAATAAATAATTGCTATTCCTTGTCAAACTTGGTATAAAATACTTAGTTTCAAATAGTTTAAAGGTTTTATTCGTTGTTGCAACGTGTCAAATTCAGATGAAAGCATGCCATAATATTATTCTTGATCTCTTTTCGTTTATGATAATTTACGTGACAGTGTGTTCGAATGTGTCCATCATTCCAATTATGTAACATATATTCTCATTCAAATTATTTAAATTATATTTGAAACACCCAAATAATATTATGAATAAAACATAGCCAAGTAGCCACCACCATTCTTTCAAATTTATCAAATTCAATCTTTCTTTCATTCTTTTTCCCCCTTCAACACGCCCTGTTAGATTGAGGAAAACATTCATCTGTTGCAAACTCTACTCATCTTTATACTTTATTATAGAAACACCTAAGTTATGTTTTTTTTAATTTAATCAAATATCTAAACCTATCTTTAACTTTGACTGGGAATAAAACATTCCATTTTCGATTTCGATTAGAATTTAAAATGTATTTTTTGTTCTTTTCAGGCTACACAGTGGAAAAGGCACTGTAGTGTTTTTAAACAACTACGAACTGAATATTGGAGAGCAATACTGGAGTAACCCCCAACTATTCCAGCCAGAGAGGTTCTTATCTAAAGAGGGCAATGTTACGAAGCCGGAGTACTTCATACCTTTCAGCACAGGTAACTAATAGTACACTCTTATTATAAATTCACACGTTTGGTTGGAAATCAAAAGCAGTGCAGAAACCTGGTTACGCGATGAGCTCTCCTCCCATTCAGCCGATTTCAGCACCATCCACACTGTCCTTTGGTGCTTACTTGAAATGTTTTTATCTTTGTCAGTTCTGCGTGCGTGACAACATATGCTTGAGATAAACAATCAATGCGCATGCGCCTACAAAGTGAGATCAAATTAGATAAATGGAAAGCTCGTGTTTCGTCTTCTCTCTATTTTGATTTGTTTCACGACACATCCAAATCATTTGAAAACATCCATCTTGACAACACTATAAAACATCTGTTTATCAGCGTGAAATTCCAACTCCTTATAAAATGTACACAGCTGTATCTATGAGCTTAACTTATTGTAATTAACTTTTTCTAGTGTCAAACAAATTATTTGACAATGAAAATTGTTGTTGTAGCTTGAATAACATTCTAATCTACTCTTGTTTTATAGACACAAAGGGAAAAAAGTGAAATCATACTTTTAAAAATGAACTTAAGTTATTTAATTTACTGCCTGTTTTTGTTATTTCATATGCACCAATAACGCTAATGTATTGGGAGAGTAGGTTGAATTAAGGGTAAGTGCACCCGCATTTTCGTATAGGTAGAGGGGGGAAAAACTATTTAGGGGAAACCACCCTCAGTGCAGCTGACCGGGATTCTAGTCCCGATCTTCCCACTATCGGCAGTCTAGTATCCTGCGAAATTGACGCCTTAGACCATTCAACCACCAAAGGAGGTTGAACTTTAACTAACGTAATTAATTAATGTAGCGTTAGGTATTCTGACTCAAGCTAATGGCCACGTGGTCTGGGGAGTAACGTTCGCATTAGATTTAATTACTGTGGAAGGAAAGTTGAGGTTCTAATCTCTACCGACTGAACTAAGGTTGGTTTTCTCCTAAGTGATTAACCCCAGCGATATTATCATCATTTCACGCTAATGTTGGTGAGATTTCTCTACCCCAGCCCCTTAGATACATTTGTTAATAACCTTAGGGTTAAATGCACTAGTAAAAACTACAAAAATGTTCTTTCAAGCGCAATAACAAATGTGTTTTCGTCTATTTCCAGGAAAGAGAATGTGCATCGGACAACGGCTGGTGCAAGGGTTCAGCTTCATCCTGTTGGCATCCATAATCCAACATTTCGACGTCTCGGCGGACCAAAACACAGAAATACGCACCTACCCCGCATGCGTGGCGGTTCCCCCAGACACCTTCCCTCTTATCTTCACCCCTAGAAGCTGTAGTAGAACGTGGTTTAACTGGCTTGATAAAAACCACAATCTCTTCACCCGGTTCATCTCATTCTGTATAGTTCACTTGTAGATATCATTGTATTCATTTGGTCGAATTCATCTTTTCATCGGTGCTCGAAACGGAACATTAAAATTATCGGAGAACAGGAACATTGGGAAGTTCCTAAATATTAAGAAGGATAATTTATTTATAAATCAAAGGCTTTATTAAAATAGGATGAATGAAAAGACTCGTAGTATTATAAAAAAAAAGAGTTTATTAAAGAAAATAAACTTGTTCGAAAATGTAAAAGGAGTAAACAATTTTAATTTATTTCAACAAAAAGCGTTTAAAATTAAATCTTAAAAGAGTGATTTAATTTTAATTTTTGTTCCGATTCGGGCACCGATATTCGTTTAAAAAGAAAAAACGCTTTCATTAGTTTTGTTCGTCAATAAAAAAATCCAGTGATTTTTAAATTAAACTTCTTTAATTTTTTTTAAAGTAGTTTTGTGTGTGACTGAAAAAAAAATGGTGAAATGATTTTAACGTAACAAAGGATTTCAACATTGTTTTTATTATAAACTTAAGTAATTTAAACCACGTTACGTGCATTGAGAAAAAAAAATCTTGTTTGCATAGATATGTGCTGTCCAATATCATATAGCCTATGTTCTTAGAGATCTGGGTGTTATTATCATATTGTTTGTAAGGAGATATGGGTCTGTACTACTATTCAATAAGAATATTATGCTTGTTAGTGATCACATAGTTAAAGAGCTTGCCAACTTCTTTTAGTAGGTAGCTGTTTTTATATACATACCAGTCTAAGTAAATATAGGCTGATTTTGGTAAGAAGAACAGTATCTGGTAGTTACTATAGTTACTAAAACAATTTTAAATATATTCATATATCAAGTCATGTTATTTGCATCTGTCCCTTTTGATATATTCACTACCTATAAAAAACACAAATAATATAGTAAAATATTATTAATGTTGGCCGCAAAGAAATGTGTGAATTTTCTAAACTGTTCCTCATATTAAAATAAGTGTATACATACACTTCGTATACACAATTTTATGTAGCACCACAACAATTTTGAATTTTAATATTGGTTGCTTTGCTCAATTATTGCATTTTATATACTATCTTTAATATAAAGCATAGTTTACCTATTGTATAATGATATCGACCCATTACTCATTGTACTATCTGATTAAATTATCACGTCACATTACTACTGTATGTACCTGAACATAAGGGAAAGGGTGTATAAACTTTGCCACCATTGGTTGTAGGCCTATTTTGGGGCAAATTATGTCACTAACATATTTCCTTTTCATAACGTGCTTGCTGTGTATCCAAAGACAGTTTTGTAGCATAGGTCCTTATGAAAATAAAAGTAGTGTAAGCTTAGATATTTGATACTTCTAAAGTTCATTATTTGTGATTTGCTTTTGGAAATCTTTGGTAAACTCTAGTGGAAAGTTTAGTATGAATTTATTTAAAGAAATTTAAGTTATATCTTATAAAACTTTCTTCATACTTTTATGGTCTCCAATATACTCTTAGCTAAAAAAAAATATGGTTTCTTAAATTCATTATTTTGGATTATTTTAAAACAAAATAAATTAATTAAAATTTTAAATTATACACTCTTTGGGGGAAGAGGTAAACTATTTACATAATCATAGGTTGAATGTATTCTCAATATTTTGTAAAATTAAAATAGTAACTATATTTTATGTAGTGAAATTAGTGTGGCAAATTTCGATCGAATGTACTGTGTCATTTTGTATTTAAAAAGGACGTAATTATGAAGTTTATTTCTACTCTTAAGCAATCGAACTTTGTAATAAAAATAAAGTGCTGGACAAGTCACGTTGAATTGTAATGAAAATCAAAACGCTCACTAACGGACATTAAAATGTCCGTTAATAAATACGATTTTATGCTCAAACTGTGTTTTTCATTTTACCTTTCCTCTTTTATTAACCTTTCTATACATTTGTTCTAATTATATATATAATCGTATATATATCTGATAATATATATGTTACAGTTGAAGTGTATAATTCAGTTATTTCATAAAGTAACTAGGTATTTCATGAATTACCTGACTGAGTCAGTTAAAGTATGAAATAAATAAAATTTTACACACTTTAACTAGTTATTCTATAAATTAACTAATGGCATGTGGTAAAAGTTTAAAATAAGTTTTATTATTCATCTTTATTAAACAATTTGGTGCTACATTACGGCCAGGATACTTAAACTATGGAAAATAGTCATAGTTAATAAAATAAACACTTAAAAAAAACTTTGTCTTTTAACAAATTTAAAATTTTTAGTAATAATCACTTTCAAAACAGCTAGAATATCACTTGGAAATTCACTTATGTTAGATACACTACTATCACTTAGCAGGCTAATTCATCTTAAAATAGACATGTCAAAAGAACAAAATATTAAGCGAAGTAATAGTATTAATAAAACAAATAGTTATGAACATTGATTCTAAATTTAAAAACTCTCATCCTATTATTAATTCATTCATCACAACAAGGACTATTAGAATGGCTCTTGGAACAATATGGTACATTATTTTTGAAGCAAGAAACATTTTGCAGTCACAATGTTTTTTTTTTGTTTTTTTGTTTTTTTGCATAAACATTTTCTGAATCCTTGACCAGTACTGGTATTTTGAGCTGTAGCAACAGACCAGAGCGATGTCTCGATATTAGGTACTTCTTCAAATTGTGATTAATTTATCTTTACACACACTGAACTGGGATCGAGAATACCGCTGCTTGATGCGACCATTTCTCGTTCCCAACCGAAAAAATCCTTCGTTGGTTTTTTTCCATTGTAGCAGCTAAAATATATCTGGCACCTCCTCTTCGTCTGTCAACTTCAGGCACTGGAATACGGTCTTTAATGCCTTTAACGGCCTCAGAATGAGATTTCTCTGACATTAAATTCATTTTCTTAGCTTGACCTTCCAAACATTCTTTAACTTCTCGTCTTTCCTTCTCGATATTAATTTTGTTCAAACGCAGCTTCTTTATAATTGTATGCTCCAAATGAAAGTCTTCTGAACATGATATATGGGCAGGCTGTTCACATTTCCAACAAATTTATTCCTCCTTTCGATCTTTTGAACAAAATACACATACTTTAACACTTTCATCTGGTGCGGTTTCTTCAACCAAAACTTCATTATCAGGCTAAATCAAGTACTTGATACATTCAAAGCATTATATAAATTGTTCTTTATCCTCCACAGAATAAATCATTTTTACTTTCTCGCCATCTTATAGGTAGAGAAAGTACTGTGATCGTCAAAAAAATCGAACTCGAGATTTTGATGAAACACCCGAATCCGAAAAAGTTGTTTTTGAATCTCCATCTGTCTCTCTGTGCCTCGGACTAGAGCCTAAACTGTTTTACCGATCGGGTTAAAACTTGGTATCTAGAGTTTTCATAGGTTTGTCTGTCCCGAGGGGTTTTTGAAATGGGATATTTAACCCTAAAATTAAGGGTAGTTTACTGAAGGGCAAAAAGAAAAAAACGAGTTTGACTTAATTTCATTTCAAAACATTTACAAGTACTATAAACAAAATGGCTGCTTTCAATATTTCGGCAAAATGACTTTAAGGGCTCCGGTCTGATGCGTAGATTCTCATTTATTATCATATCTCCGAAACTATTTGAGATATAAAATTACTTATCATTTCAAATATGTAGATCTATTTATAATACAAATATTTTAATTTAGAACATATTTTTATAAAACCAATAACTTTCAAGCTATACGCAAATATATATATTTTAAATTTTCGAACACTAAAGGTAAAGTATTGCGACCGTTAAAAAAATCTAACCTGAAATGTTGATGAATGTCGACGTCTTATGACCCCCAGAACCCTAATAAGTGATCTTTGCAATGTCGTCTGTCTGTGTATCTTTTTAACCCCAAAATTAAGAGTAGTTTAATAAAAAGCTAAAAGAGAAAAAAATCTATTCTATCAAAATCGGCTTTAACGATTTTGATTAAAATTCGTATCTAGGAGTTGATCAAGATATAAATAAACTGGCTATTTTAACTATCCCATAAAAATAACTTTTAGGATACTCTACAGAAGTGTAATTTTCCGTATCTCCTCAACTATTTGAGATACTAAATAACTTATCATTGCAAAATTGCAATACTATTAAAAGTAAAAATCTTTTAAATTAAATATATTTTTATAAAACCAATAGTTTCTGAGACATTGGCAAATATATTAATAGAATTTTGTGAACTTTAGTTGTAAAGCGATGCTACTTTAAGTTTTAACGCAATAATTATCTAATGCCAGAGATTAAGAAGTGAGTAAGTCTCTCAAAAATGTGTATATTCTCTTTCTTTCAACCTCTTAGGATAAATGTTTGTACAGCAATGATCTATATCTAACATTTTAAACTCAATAGTCAATATTTACCTATTTTATTGATCAACATTTATAAATGAGAAATTTAATAGCAATGCGATAACCATAAGATGTGCAACCCCTAATAAAATGTCAAAAATTTTAAACCGTAAGTCAACATTTTAATACGACCCTTGGAGACCCAATATCAATATTTTTACCTTCTCGTTACCTTACAGGTGGAGAAAGTATTGTAATCGTCTAAAAAGCTAAACTCGAGATTTCGATGAATGTTGACATTTCATGATCCCCTCGAACCCTAAAAAGTTGTTTTCGCAATGCCGTCTGTCTGTCTGTCCATCTGTCTGTCAGTCTGTACCTCGGGCTAGAACCTAAACTATTTTACCGATTGGGCTAAAACTTGGTATCCAGGGTTTTCATAGGTTTACCCCGAGGAATTTTTGGAATTGTATATCTAACCCTAAAATTAAGGGTAGTTTCCTTAAGGGCGGAAAGAGAAAAAATCGATTTTATCAAAATCGGCTTTAACGATTTTGATAAAATTTCATTTCTAAGCTTTGATCAATATTACAAACCAAATGGCTACTCTCAACTTTTCGTCAAAATGACTTTAAGGGGATCCGGTCTGATGCGCGAATTCTAATTTTTAATTTTATCTCCAAAAGTCTTTAGGATATGAAATTACTTATCATTACATACATGTGGATCTATTTATAGTAAACATCTTTTACTTGAAATATATTTTTATAAAACCAAAAGTTTTCAAGCTATACACAAATATATTTGTCTTTAACTTTGCCAACACTTTAAGGTAAAGTATTACGAGCGTCAAAAAAATCTAGCCCAAGATTTTGATGGATGTATTGACGTTTCATGACCCCCCCCCCCCCCCCCCTCTCCGAACCTTATAAAGTTTTTTGCAACGCCGTCTGTCTGTGTGTCTGTCTAACCTTAAAATTAATAGCAGCAGTTTACTAGGGGATGAAAAGAGTACTATTTTCAGGCCAAGCTCCAGTAAACCACTATGTCACTGTACTACTGCTCCCTCCATGTACTACTAAGCTAGAGGAGTACTATTTGCATTTCAAGCTCCAGTAAACCGCTATGTCACTGTACTACTGCTCCTCCATGTACTACTAGCTAGAGGAGTACATTTGCATGTCAAGCTCCAGTAAACCACTATGTCACTGTACTACTGCTCCCTCCATGTACTACTAAGCTAGAGGGAGTACTATTTGCATGTCAAGCTCCAGTAAATCGCTATGTCACTGTACTACTGCTCCCTCCATGTACTACTAAGCTAGAGGAAGTACTATTTGCAGCTCTAGTACTCCACTGTCACTGTACTACTGCTCTATAGGGAGTACTATTGGACAAAGTCAGGGGTAGACACCTGTGATAGTATCGTTACACAATAGGAACGTGTGTGATCGAGCAATTAGGTTCGTGTCTTAATCTAGCTTTAGATTTAGGAATTGTAACATCTTTGTGACAGGGTGAACACACATACAAAAATATTATATTACTTTTAGAATAGGGTGACCATTCCTTCCGTATTTTCCGGGTCAGTTCCAGATATTGGTACATTGTCCCGTTTCATTTAAAGGTCTTGGAAAACGTACCGGGCTTAGTAAAATCATCCCGTTTTCAAGAGAAATGTTTGTTCATATTTTGAAATTGCCATGTGTAAATGGGAGGGGAAAAAAAATCATTCAGTAGATAAAACACTATACAATGTATGATATATTTATTTATTTATTTAATTTGAGATTATAATATTTAAATCATATCAATTATATTTTAAATTGTAATTATTGTCAAAAGTATAAATTACATATTATGATGATTGATTATTTATGATTAAAAACTAACGAAAACAAAAAAATGTTACAATTAACTTATGTCTAATAAAATTAATACATCTTTGATTGACGTGAATAATAGATGGTTAAGCCTAAGTTGGTATCAACTGTGGTCAAAGCTATAACACTCCTGTAGTCATGGAATCTTGACTTTTAGAGAGAACTACCCGCCTCGGTGGCGTAGTTAGCTAACGCGCTAGTCGTGTTGAGCTCGACTGCTGAGGACGGGGAGATCGAGGTTCGAATCTCGGTCGGGTGAACTGGGGGTGGTTTTTCCTAAATGGTTTTCAACTCTCCCTCCACGCAAATGCGGGTTCACTTCCTCTAAATTCAACCTTCCTAATTTCTAATCCATTAGCGTAATTAGTACTTAAGCGTATAACCCGAACGGGTAGTAGGACGCGGTACTAAATAATAATAATAATAATAATAATAATAATAGAGAGAACTATCTGAACTACACCAATAAATAAATGGCAGAGTGTATCGCATGGACTTTCTTGAGTCATTACCTAAAAATGGAGGTTCCTACTCAAAACTCGTGAAATATATGAAACGAAATAATATACATTGCTTCAGAAATATTCCACTAAAGAGAACAAAAGAAATAATATACACTGTTACAGAAAAAGCAACATTTTTGTTCACTAAAGAGCGAATAAATCAATTTCCTGGACATCAATTTAAAACATATATTAGCCAATTTCTCAGAAACTATTGGTTTATAAAAATACTTGCTTTTACCCGTCGCGGCTTCGCCCACAATAATTGATAAAATCTTTTAATTTTTAACTAAACTGTTTTGGTCATATATCAAACTTTACTTTTTTCAAATATCTATGAGTTTTTCTCAGCTCTAGCTGTAAATAATATTTCCGTATTATGCTATCTTTACTTTAACATTTTAATTATAATCACATTCATATTTACTCGTAAAATTAAAATCACAATATATCTATTATCTCTTGTATCTCTTACATACGAAAAGTTTAAACATTAGTATTGTAAAATTGATGTAAAATCAAAGGTTGGGAATAGTAGTATATGTTTTTCCAGGACATACTCTACCTACGTACCAAGTTTCATTCGAATCCGTTTAGCAGTTTTGGCGTAATTGAGTAACAAACATCCAAACACACAAACTTTCACATTTGTAGAATTAGTAAGATCTTTAAAATGAAGGTTCTAATTTATAGTAGCTCTACAACTTTGTAACGATAAGTAATTTCGTATATCAAATAGTTGTGGAGATATAATCAAATTTGAAAGTTTCCGCTTATATAAAATACTTTCAAATTACCTTCATGAGAAAATAGAAATTGCAATTTTGTTTGTAATTTTAAACATAAACTTGATACAAAATTTAAAAAAAAACATTAGAGTGGATTTTGAAAAAGTCATTTTTTTCTTTTTTCATCCTTGGTAAACTACCCTTAATTTTAGGGCTGAAAGATAATTTCAAAAACCCCCCTGGGAAATCTTATGAAAACCCCAGATATGCACCAAGTTCAAGCCCGATCGGTAAAATGGTTTTGTCTCTAGTACCAGTAATAGACAGGCAGATGACTTTGCAAAAAAATACTTTTTCGGGTTCGACATTTATCAAAATCTAGAGTTTCATTTTTTTAGCTATCACAATTCTTTCACTACCCGAGTGGTGCAAGAAAGTAACTTAAGTGCAGCTACAGTATTAATTTGAGAAAATGAGCTTTTTAGGAAAAACAAAATATAACTTTTTGAGGCCAAAATTGATAACATCTATCAAAAGTGACAGCTACATACCTCATGACTTGAGTATGAATACTTGAAAGCAGGGTTGGACTGGGCCCTCCAAAAGGGCGTAGACCTTGGATTTTCAGAGGGCGTAAAATATTATTACGAACTCAAAAAAATTTACCTTTTTATTGTAAAATAACTATGGGAGTGCTGGTAGAACCCATTAATATTGATTAATAATAAATATTATTGGTTATTGCAAGGACTTCCAAAGTAAAATTATTTTTCTTTTCCTTATGTGACTCAAGGCATTGTTGAATATTCCGAATTGCATAGGTTATTTTTAATAAATACAGTATAAAGAAACATTTATGGGATAAGTGAATTTTATTTATCAAAACATCTAGCATTTAAGGAACAAATTATAAAAGATATTATACTATATCCGTGGCAAGGTTCCTCAGGACTATTCGGATAGAGCCTGTCTCAACAACATCCGTCCTAAGAAAACTGGGTTTGTCTCTGACAAAAGGAAGGGTAGATATCACACCCCCCAATCACCTCAAATAAACCTGTCTTGTATCAGCGCCGAATACAAGTTTCTTCAAAGCAACACACCTTCACATTTCAAAATAGATTTTCATTCTCACGCCGAACTTGCAAAAATTTAAATTTCTAAACTATTAAATGAATTTAACTTTACACATCCAAATTATAATAAGGGAAAGACGCAGTTATAAATCCCATTTAAAATATAATAATACGTTTGATTTTATTACTAGTCAAAATAAGTTCATTATAGAAATTAGAAATGGAAAAGTGTGTGTGTGTGTGTGTGTGTGTGTGAGAGAGAGAGAGAGAGAGAGAGAGAGAGAGAGAACGTTTTGATCAAAACCTATTCCAGGGAGGGCAATGCGTTACGATCTCAGTAACAAAACTTCGTAACTAAACAATAGTTTTTGTTGTCTTTTAACTTAAATTTTCTTTATTCTTACTACAGTAACGAAAAATTACGCAGGAGCCAAAAAATTACACAACTTATAAAATGAACACCAAACTATACCGTTCAAGGCGCGAAAACAACTAAACAGCTAATTTCCACCCCTCCAATTGCAGCCACGTGACACGGCCAGACGGATCATTGAAGAGGTGTGCCTTCTTTCCCGCTGTCGCCGGGCGCCAATCACATCCCCCACTCCCTAAATCTGTACTCACATTTAATTTCGCCTCCACGGTTCCACCTTGTCTTGATTATTCGAATCTTATTTAAAATTTAAATTTCTTATTTTAATCATTACAATTTGTTTTTCGCCAAAAGGGAGGGGGATTCTGGGCCGAGGGTGCAAATTCGAGAAATTTGAGGGCGCACCGGCTCGAGGGCCGATGGGCCGGCGGGCCAGTCCGAGCCTGCTTGAAAGTAGATCTAGTAGTTGTCTAACTGCAAAATAAGTCCCTTCTTATGCAAATTGTTATGTATCTAATTTACATAATTTGTCCTCCTTCTGTTTAGCATTTTTATTTTATTTAATGGCTACTTTCCTCATCAAGGTTATTTTCTACTTAATCTCAGGGGTAGGGATTGTGAGGGTAGCTTAGAGGAAATGTACCCGCGTTAATTTGGAGAGAGGCTTGAAAAGCCACGGTGACAAAACACATGGGGAAAATCACCCATGGTGGCACTAGGTCCGGATTTCAACTTGGACCTCACCATCACCGGAAATATATTAGGTCGCGAACACGACAGCTTAAACCGTACGCCCGCTGGTGCGGGAAATACACAAAGCTCCTAATTTTTCTACAATGCCCAGCGATAATAATTAGTTATAGAACACCAACTATTATTTAATCAAATTCATCTCGTTTCTGTGTTCTGGCAGTGCTAGCTAATTTCGGTATTTGTTTCTACTTTTGTAAATTAATTAACGTTTTACGCCTCTTTTAAAACATGGGTGGAAATATTTGATTTAGATAATACTCAATTTCTAATAAATTAATCAAATTATATTCAAAATTATATCCAATTTGTGATAGAACTTGATTAAAGCTGATCTAGCTTGAATGAAACTAAAAACAATTATCTGTTATCAAGGAACTTGATTAGAAAAATATGATTTCACAGCAGCTGATTATACACTATTGTGTAAGACTTGTGTCGATAACCACGCTTTTAGGAATCACTCTTTCGAATAACCCAGATTAAAATTTATTTAAGAAAGCCAGCAAGGACGTGTCGAATTAATATTTCAATGTATTTCTTAATGAATGTCAGGGTCATCCGTCGAAAATCGCCGGCATCGTCATCACCCATCATGGAATATCTCTCTCTGCCTGGCGTGTTTTATCGGCTAAACATTCTCGGATGGCTGGATGATGACTAGGCGATCCTTCGAGTAAGAGCCAGAGTCCCAAATAGGACTCTGTTGTTCGATTTGAGGCCGTGTGTTTTTCGCCAAAGTAGGGCACGTGTGTCTAGCCTATATCGGCCTTCATCCACCGGGCATGAGTAAGCCCGCGTGTTATTCTGCATCAGCTCCCTACTACACGTGTAATTTTTTTTTTAAAAAAAGAACTTAATGTTGTTATCAGAGGCAAGGACGAATGATTATGTGGACGTGTGACTTTTATCTCATGATCAGCTAAAATAGATAGTACAACATGGAAAAAAAAAAGTTGTTTGGAGACACGATATAGGAATCATCCAGTGGTATTGAATAATAAAACATGCATCTTCATTTCCATCAATATTATGAGGCCCCACTACGGTGGCCGTAGGATTAGGAATGGGAAAAAAGTATTGATCCTTTACTAATATCGATATTTTCCTTTCAATACTAATATTTTTTTATTCGATACTTTTACTGATATTAGTACTCACACTCCGGTATCGGATTGACATTGAAAGAAGCAACTTTTTTGCTATCTTCACTCATGATAAGGTTAAATCGGGGTGGACTGTGGAGGAAGAACAAAGGACAATTTCTCAATTCTCATTCATTTTCTGCATAACAAGCATGAAGCAACTTCTAGCATTCAATCTTTTTTAGCTCATCACAATTCATATCTGTTCTTTCATATTTGTTTAACAATACAACCTGATGCCTGACTGGGTGACAGGGCGAGGGGCAACCAGTCTTACTACCCCTTCCTTTATCAATGAGCACGGTCATTAAAACTAAAAAAAAAACCTTTTTTAGAGCTTAAAGAACTAAGTCAACTCAAGGGTGCCCCAAGCAAATGGAGCAGAAAAGTTTAGGTGTGTTGTTTAAGCATATGAAGCAGGGCAGGGCGTCCATTCTTCTATTGTTTGTCAATAGTTTGTAATCTAGAGTATACAAACGATGAATGTGGTTAAAATACTGCACCTCCTAGAGGTGAATTATGGATAGAAAAAAACAACATTTTTCCAGGATAAAATTTCATACCGATACTTACTGCTATCGATACTTTTATTTCGATACTATTACGGTATCGACATTTTTCTCCGATACCTTTAATGAGTACAGTATCAATACTTTTCTTTCGATACCATATCCTACATATGGTCTAAGGCGTCACTCTGGCAATAGACTAGGCTGCCAATGACAGGGAGATCGGGGCTCGAATCCCAATGGGACTGAGGTGGCCAACCCTCTCGCCAATCGCCACATGTGGCGAGTTTGAGTTTGCCAGATCTCACGGTAAAATAAACTTTTTCCTGATGGCTAGTGTTTTTTATAACTTGATATTTCCTGAATTTTATTGGGAGTATTCCGCTTTTTTGAATGAATCATTGACGCAACACTGCCATCTAATAATTCCCTACACTCACGTTACCAACACTTTGTTTCATCTCTTCATTCAGACAAAATTGATTGCAAATTTTGCATTAAATATCTTACATTTTCAATATGAACAATTTTCATCAATTGCGTCTTAGGCAATTGTAAATGAGTAGTCAAAGTTTACGTGTCTTGAATAAACTGTTCTAACAGAGTGTATTAGTTTAAATGTTCGTTTGAGCAATTTAATTTCTTAATTTTTACATGGTGTGGCGAATTTCACCTCTCATTCGCCACAACTGTTGCTACATTGAAAAATATGTTGCCCACCTCTTCAATAGGGTGTAATTAGAGTGTTTCTTTCTAAATAGTTTTACACTCTCTCTCCCCACGCAAATGCGGGTACGCTTAGTATAAAATTCAACATCCCTCATCCCTGAAATATTAGATTAATCAGTACATATGACGGGTAGTAAGACATGGTGCAAAAATACACAATAAAAATAACCTACGGGGAATCTTCGTTGTTTTTAATTAGTCTTCGAGCTTTCTGCCTCTTGCTACCATCCCGATTATCCGCACATTTACATTAATGGGGTAGGTATTATAAGGTAGGATTTAGAGAAAGGGTACCCGAATTTACGTGGAGAAAGAACGGGAAGATATTTAGAGAAAAAATCCCAGTATACCTCAACTAACTCCACTAGGTGACCTGGCGGTCTAGGGGTAAGGTGTCAAACTTCCGTGCTGGGGGTCCAGGGTTTAATCCTCGGCCCCGGGCACAGAGTTATCTGATTGCCAAACCCTTTCTTCACCTCTGACAAGACGTGTATTAATCACAATTTGTGAATGTGTGGAGTGCCAGGCCTCCACCGTGGTTCGGATCAAACGTTAAACTGTAGGTCCTCCATTTCATCTCACAATCATCCTACCACTACACATTAGCGTAAGTACGTATAACTCGAACGGGTAGTAAGACGCGGTGCTGCTAATAATAACAATTAAATAATAATAATAATAATAACTACCTCCATTGACACCACTCGAACCAGTGAACACAGTTGTCAGTCTTGTTTAATCTGATTTGCCAGTGAGGTCGGGGTTTTAATCCCCACTCAGATGCTGAAATTATTTTTTTCTTGAATGGGTATTTGCTCTTCTCCTACAGACATTATTGTAGATTTCCTATAAATTCAGCCTTCTAGTACCACCTCCCTGCAATTTGCACTAATTTAAAGCTGCAATCTAAAACTAGATTTTCACTACGCGTGGTTTTCGACGCGTGATTCGTGCTCGCGATCCGTCGACAATTCGTCGTAAACTATTCCTTAATCTATTTTTGCTTGAACTTCATTACTACACTATGCGCTGATCCGTAATTTGTTATTGGCCACGTGAGGACTCTTGCACGCCAAAGACCCCGAACGTCAGTTGATCCTGAGCTGACGCTTAAATTAGGAACAATAATGATGAATGGTGAGGACCCTTAGATTCTTTGGTGCCCTCAACTAATAAATAACCACTTCGGTAGCCACATTGTCTAACGCGCTACTCTCGTGTTGGACTAGATTGCCGAAGACGGGGAGATTGGGGTTCGATCTCGGTCGGGTGCACTGAGAGTGGTTTCCCCTAAATGGTTTTCCACCCCCAATTCACTCGAATGTGAGTGCACTTCCTCAAAATTAAACCAACACAATCCCTAGCACATTGGCGTAATTAATGCATAGGCGTATATCCCGAACGGGCAGTAAGACACGGTGTTAAAAAAATAATCATGGACCTAAGAATCACCACGAACGCGAATGACGATTAACAAATCATGTATCGTGAACATTAAAAATACTAGTTTGTGCATTCACACTATTTACGAACCAATCATGAATCCACGCATAGTGTAAACATAGTTTTAGGAGGAAGAATCTTAATAAATTGAACCAAGGAAAGAAGGGGAATCCCACAAGGAAATAAGCGTGGAAAAACATCTCCCGTTTACCAGATTCCGGTATCTTAGGCGGTAGCGCGCCAGTCGATCTATAGTAGGAATTCTGGTAGGAAGAACTGTATTTGACAGATACAAACGTTACTAAAACTACTTTAATATATTTAAATATTCATACGTCAATTCATGTGATCTTATGCTGTCACGTTTGATATAAACTATCAATACCTATAAAATAACACTAATAATTAATATAGTAAAATGTTATTAATGTTGACCACAAAAATATGTGTTTGTATTTTCTAAAAGGCCCTTCCTACCATAAACATACCATAACTATATGATTATTTGTTTCTTTCTTATGGCATCTGTTAAGTAAATAGAACATTATAAACAAACCTAAGGCACCGTGTTTAGACGTTGATGGCGCTAGTGAGACCGCATGAGGCACATATGTGGCAACATTTTTGAAACTCTTAAATGACACAGATGATAGTGAACGTACAGTATCGCAACAGGAATGGACAAAATAATAATCAAATATGGTTATCAAAAGGTTAATACTGAGTATTATTCACATCAATTCTTTAATAAGGATTAGGCTTATTTAAAGCAAGTCATGTAACCGAACTAACTGAAATTCAAGGCGGTCAACTTATGTAAAATCGAACGATATAAGGCAGGCGTGTTTTGGTTTTAGGGTTCAGCCAGACTGACAACCGTGCGAGCGAGCGCGCAAGCGACTGGATGGCCAGACTGGCGAGCGTGCGAGCGAGCGCGTAATTAGCAGACAGCTCTCGATAGTTGTTGACGAGGAGGCTACGAATCTTGGCTGAGTGAACTGAGGGTGGTTTTACCAAGTGATTTATTGCTGTGGTTTTCTCATCCTCTCTCCATGCTAATGGTGATTCTTATTTATAGAGGCCTACTTTGATAATATTGAAGTATTTTCACATATCAGTTTTACATATAATATATAAAATAATATATTAATAATATAATAATAATATATATTTAAAATATAATATATTTTATATATATATATATTTTATATATATAATATATATATATATATATTAAAAAAATATATATATAGGTATGGTTTTATGATCTTACCAATTAAATTAGGCCGTTAGTAGAAAGTGTGCTAAACCTATCGATATTAATAAAAATGTCAAAATGAGAAGTTTTCCTAGCACTCAATGAACCAACATACAATAATATTGCCTAGCGCCTGTAAACTAGACTGTACCGGGTCAAGCGCGCGTGCTTGAAAAATAGAACCAGTTCTATCTTTCAAGCGTGCGCGCTCAGTCGCTTGCTCCAGTCTGGCCACCTCTTATTATAACCAATGTGTTCTATTTTATATTTTAGTCGCTCACGCGCTCGCTCAGTCTGGCCGCCCCCAACAACTCATTACATTAAAAGCGTATAGTCTTTGTCCAACACGAAATAAACACTAGAAAATGTGTTAACCTATACTAAACCATTATATTTCATTAATAATTTAATAACTACAAGTTAATCCATAAAAATTAACCTATAATTTAATCTTCAAAATGCCAGAAAATTCTAGTTTATGTTAGGAATAGTTACATTTTAGGCTTGTGTGTTTTATATCACTTCAAAACCGTCTGCCTTATACCTATAATTATTATATTTGACATAAAAAGCAGTGACACGAACTTGTTGCACAAAATAGAGTTATATCATGTAGGCCTAATGCAAAGTAGCAAGGCCCAATTGATATGAAATGACAGAAGTACTTTTATTATTTATAGTTTAGCCCATACTAGGCAAGGCTTTGCAAATCGGCAATAAGTAAGCCCGAGATAAAAAATAGTCATTAGTTGGTCAAACATACAAGGTACAAAGATGAAATATGAAATTACAAAGTTCCATCGTGAGTAGGACTCGTAATCTAGGAACCACGGAGGTTAATTAATGTATGTCGAGCTATGTTCATTCTACAAATATAGCCTAAAACTATTGAAATTGATAGGTTCCTTTACATTGCTCTTGTTTTTACCCATATTTGAGAAAGAGTCAGGACAGATATAGATAGTAACAGATCTACTATATTATTTCTGCTGCCTATTCGAACCAACTTTTTTCGTTTTTCTTCACTCCATTCCTGTTAAGGAAAAGGTCAAATGTTATGTTCTTTTATTAGTGTTTTTATATCGATATGAACATCCCAATTATTACAACAACGCTTATTTCATATTGTGAGACTTTTTACTTGATTTGTTGTATCGAAATTGATAATATTTAAACAAAGTTCAAACAAATTCTCTAAATTCAAAAATGACACTTGGACACGGGAATCGAACACGGGACCTTTGTCTTATTAAGCCAATGCTCCTACCATTGAGCTATTCAAGAATCGTTCCGTGTCCAGGGTCATTCTTCACACATATTTTAAGGCAGAGTCTATTATGGATGTGCGGAAATTGTCGGCTACATTGTTAGAGCATTGGCGTACTAAGCCAAAGGGTCTGGGTTCGATTTCCGTGTCCAGGTATAAATTTTTCAATTTAGAAAATATGATATTTAGATGAGACTATAATCGTAACTAACAAATATAATAGCTTGGCTATTCAATCCATCAAATTCAAACATGTTTGAACATCAATAAGCCACGATTCATATTTCAGCAATTATCTTCATATAAATGTTTCACTACCACTAAGTACCACTATCAGCGCCACATACATAAGTTCACGGTGACTATAAGGTAATAAAAGATATATTATCATGGTAGATTGCGTAAAGAGAAAAGTCTAGTTATTATAATAATATTTTATAAATCTTTTTTCCGGTAATAGAAATTACAAAGAAATGGCTGAACATATTTTGATAAACGAACATTCATTTAAAAGGTTAGGATTCCAGGATGTCAGCAAAAATAATAGTTTCCAGCTAAGATAAAATTTTCCACAGATAAAATACTTCTCTTTGGTTAAAAAAATAATAATTTAACTCTTACTTTAGTTGTACGTTGCAACAAATATAAAAATTATGGCAAAAATGTAAATATACTAAACAGACCAATAATAGTAGGTTAAAAAGATATCACTTTGTTTTCATTGTTGCTTTTAATTCTTCTTTGTTTTTGAATATTTACCTATGATCACAAAATAGCCGTTATAATAGCTAGTCTTAACACATATTTTAACAATATTCTTAGATTGAGAGAATTAATCCTAGTGTCATTGTTAATTGCCATTTTATCAACAATATCAACAAGAGGTGGTGTTTGAAAAGCCCCCCTCTCCACTCATGACTACACACAGTCCACACTTATCAGTGTTAGAAATAAACCAGATCTATCTCCTGGCCATACCCAACGCTTACTTACACTATTCAATCTACATGGCATAACTAAGGAATATATATAGCAAGGAGGTAGGTATGGTTTGTTTCTACTACTATAGCTATAGGTTTGTTAAAGGACACACACAGTAACGAGACAGAAATAACTGAATACCAGCGGGCACTTACGGCAAGAGCTAGAACTATAATGAGCGCAGCTGCTGCTATCTACCGCTTCACAGTTTATTATATTGAAAAACACCATTAGTAATCATTATGTAGGCTTAATGAATCACACATGTAACAGTTACCAAGCGTACCATTTTGAATCAGAGATAATGTACCCAAAAGGAAAACACAACCTTCTAGGTCACAATAATTATTATTGACATAAAATAACATAACTTACAGAGAAATATAAATAAGACAAAAATGAATATGTCTAGGACCTAAGTGCAATAGAAAGTGCACCCACACGTGACTATCACAGCCTATTCTCGAAGATAACTTTCTAAAGCTAACATTCGGATACAAATGATTAATAAATAGCTAACAATTTTTTATTAGGATATATTCTAGGCAGCACGACCCGAGTAAACGCTGATCCCGTAAACCTTCAATGTTTCTTAAACTCCCTTGATATAATTTACCACTCATCCTATTAATGCTCACTAGAAACAGTCTAAACAGTTTTAATTATTAGAAAGGAATGTTCTATGAGCCAATAGGGTAAACAGAAATACGAAACTCTGACCATGTTTTTTTTAATAGTAAATATAATAAATCTTTCAAATCAAAAACTATTCCATATTACAAAGTAAAATATTTAACAAGTAAGTTGATGTACATAAATGAAATAACTAAGTGCAAATAAAAATGACCTCAGCTCTATCTGATTGGGAAAAACAGGTACGGCGTTGTTTTGAAACTAATTGTCCTGAGACATGAACCAAATCATAATAATATATTCTCACAATAATTCTCTAAACCAAATAGATCAAAGGCATGGGGCCGTTACGTAAATGTACGTTGTCGCCAACCGACAGTGAAAGCAAGAAAATAAAATGCTATTAATGACTAACGCTAGGTTCACAACAGCCAATTGAGCCTTTCTCCAAATTCCTACAAAAAAATAAGTTTATACCCATAGGAAATAAATTCTAGTCTTTTCATAGGTGCTAACATTACAACAAAGATACAATTACTGTACGAAGAATGTAATTAAATAAAAGACAAAACATAAGATCATGGCCCGTTGCACACAACGTGCAAACACCTTAACTCCTAACACGTCCTAGACGTACGCACCCAAAGAGGTTAAATAGGATACAAGCTATGTAGTATACCACAAGAGCGAACTTTCGGCCCGTGATTAAGAGTCCTATATAGGCTCATAAAGTGACGTATTTTGGAGACATTGTTCTAGGGTTATACCTAGTCGTAAGTATGAGCTATACATTTTAAAAAAATTCTTCAATAAAATAAAGGACTATTACATGAATCTATGTGTTAAAAATGTACTTGATTTATTACTTTTTCCTTTAAAAAATCGTCAAATAGGGTGTTTTTAGCATAATTTTTCCAAAAAAGAATACCTGGAAACATGGATATAGATTCATAAAAACATAGGCTACAAAATTCTGAACAAAGTGGTGTATTAATATTATATAATCACCGCTGAAAATCTTCCCAAATTTACCTAAAACGAAAGACGTTTTCTTGTAATTTTGAATCCTCCTGGAAGCGCGCTCTTGCAGCTCCGATTCCTAACCGGCCACGTGGAGCTTAGGGTGGGGGGAAGGAGACCCAGCAAGAGCAGGTAAGGTGACAGAGGGGAAATAAACGTCTTGCTGGATACAGTTGTTGTGATTTTTCGGGCTGTTTTTTCTTCCTGATAACACTGGTGCACAACATGCGTTGGATATTTCCTCCCAAAAATATCATCATACAAATATGAACAGCTTTTTGCGATTTTCTAACAATTTACTATTTGTGAGTAAGATTCTTTTTGCACACACAGATTAAAGAAAATGTCTTAGACTTCTGGCTTGGATCCCAGCCCTGTCATAATCGGTATTTGATAACTGACCTGAATATTGGAATCATGGCACTGGGTGGTGGTTTAAGAATCGGTCTTCTCTGAGTGCTTTGGTTTAGTCCCACATCTTCATTCCAGCACAACTCCAATCTCATTTTATTCCTCAGCAACTCGCGTCATCACCTTATGATTAGGGATAAAATTATATCTTTCCTTACCTTCCCAACTCTCTTTTTTTAGGCACCACGTTTTACTACCCGTTAGGTACCCGTAGAACGTAAGGGCCTACCGATTTTGCCGGAAAAGCTATTTTCACATACTTTCCAGGGTTCCTTTACATGCCAACATCCAACATGGGACCAGCAGCTTTACTTCCCTACCAAAGAGATTTGTGCTATGGATTGTTATAGCTCAAGAAAAATCCGTCAAACCCGGCTGGGCTTGAACCCACGAACATCAGATCTTAAGGCGAGCACTTTACCCCAAGACCATCATGATCGACAGTAGTTTATTAATATGTTTTCTGTCTTATTTGATCCAACAATGGAAAATCATCAATTTCAAATCCAAAGAGAAATTTTAGGAGATATTTCAACTTGAATTCCAAAAGGAAATATTAAAAGCCCCGCTTACCCCACGAATATCACCTAACTTTGGTAGGTAATACAGCTCGAGCAAGACGTTGCATCTTGTTGCGGTTTTCTACATTCTACTTTGAGCCAAGCGAAACACTTTTACCATATTTTAACAACAAACAATCATTATTTTAAAATTAACAAACTATTAAACTGATCCCAATTTACATTATTGCTAAGTTAAGAATTCAGAGAACCGCACTTGGCACTTTTTATGGTTCGAGAGTAGTCTTGTATCTAATTTCCCGGTTAACCGGGCTTGAGATGGACTCTTAAGCCTGTAATAACGATATACGAACATGACGTAATTCTTCAAATTATGTAATTAGTATTTTTTTTATTGGAGGTAGTGAAGTCTACCTTTTTATATACTTTTTTTAATCACCGCGTCTTAACACCTGTTCAGGCTCAACTCATACATGATAATTACTATAATGAGGTATGGATGAGGAAGGAAGCATTTTAGAGGTAATTTGCCCACATTTGCATGGAAGGAGAGTAGGAAAGCATATAGAAAAAACTCAGTAGACCTGACCGGTATTCGAATTCCGATCTCCCCGTCAACATCAGGCTGGTCTAAGACGAGAGTGACGCATTAGACCATTCTACCAATGAAGTGGGCTACAGTTTTAGAACTAGCATTAATAATGACAGTATCAGAAGTTACACATTTAATACTCTTAATAAAAAGGAGTATCGTGGTAGAAACAATATTGGAATGTTTCTCTTCGCGTTATTTAGGTCTACGAGAAGAATACACGTTGCTTGGTGAATATACAGGCCAGATCAGTGCAGACAGACCTTGAGAAGGGAAAAAAGGCGCGGGTTTTAAAGGGGAGCTACTTGTCTAGTCAATTTATTTGTAAAAAACAAAACCGTAATGATACTAAAGAGTTTACTCTTGTGTTTGTCACGATGGCTTTAGCTTTACAACACATTTTTCGCACGTCTGAAGGGCATCGTCAACAAGGTGTTCACAAAGATATTTTCCAGTAAGGCACTACCTATTTATAATAACAATTAACGACAGAAAACATTTGTATAATACTATCACTTCATGTTTGGTGCTTTATATGACGCATCTATAGCCTGTGGGTTTAACAGTTTGTAAGGAAATATTTCAAGGTTAAGATATATTTTATAACTAGAAAATATTTTTTTCTAAGTCCTAAACTTATCAATTATAGCATTGCGAGTTTTCCCAAACAATTATTTTACACAGAGACTAAATAATTGTTAATTTCAATACTATTTATCATAATATTATATAAAATAGTTGAAAAGCAACCAAAATTCACAGAGCCTTTTCCTAAAATTATATTTGATTCGCTGTTTTAAGTGTCCTTAATTTGTACGTACTGTACATAATATAAACGTTTTTCAATTAATGCATTTGAATACATTGGCAACACAGTTTATTTACCAAAAAATTTTCGTTTTAAAAAGAGATTTTTGGAATCACACATATAACCCTATAATAAGGGATAGTTTACTTGAAGGCAAAAATATAAGAACAATGTTTTCAAAATCGGCTCAAATTATTTTGATTAAAATACGTATATCAGCCCTGTTCCACACTACAAATGTAATGGCACATCTTATTTTCCCGTGATAATGACTGTGAGGACACTTTACATAAGAGAAAATTTCCAACTTTGATCATATCTCCACAGCTCATTGAGATACAAAGTAATATTTTATTGCTTTATTAAAAATAGAAAAATTTATTTGAACGAAAATTTTACGAGATCAATGTTTTCCTAGATAGAGGGATATATAATATATATTATGTATTTATATATAATAGAGCTTTGGTAAATGGGGAGTTGAATATGGACAAAACCAATAATATGGGTCTATGTGTAATGTGTGATGTGTATATTATTTCGTGTATTCTCTTTAATTAAATTCAATGCTCCTTTTTTATCCATTATATTTCTATAACAATGTAAGTCATATTATTTCGTTTCACTTTTATTATGCTCGATCTTAGGTTGAGATTATTGCTTTGTATATAATGGATTCCGTTATTTTGTGTACTCAGTTTTTTGCTATACTTAGGCAATGATAAGTATATTTTTTATTTTTTTAAATTTTTATTTTCTTAACTTTATTGATTACCATAGTTTGTTATCCCTGGTCTGTAAACTACAGGGGTAACTGGTTGATGTCTCAGCAAAGTGTTTTCTCTGGGCGAAGTTGTGTTCAGATACCGGTCTCATGGGTCGTGTTGGTAGGGGTAGGAAAAATATAGGCGAGAGTGTTCCAGCAACGTGAGTCGCGGTGGGAGGTAGGGTGACGGTGGAAAGAGAGAGGGTTAAGACAGTATTGCTCCTTCGTAACGTAAGGCAATTTATTATCTCTTTTGAATATGTGACACACCAGGGTTTGTTGGCCACTCTAATCTGAGCGCGGAACCACCGTGTTATATACTATCCACTGCTGCCTGGCCTTGTCCAATGGGAGGAAAAGGGAGCTTCCCATTAACTCATGAGAATAGTGTCCGCCACATCACATCACATCACATTAGCATGCTATGATGTACCCTGAAGGGGAGCACGTGAGCAAGTTCCAACACGTACTGACAAATTGGTCACACCGTGTGGTTTCGGAATCTAACAGACGGGTTGTCGCGTTTCGCGAAGTTTCTGAAACAAAGAAAAACATATTATTAATATTGGTGGGGGAAAACAAAAAGTATGTTGAGAAACCAAATAAGGGTTTTTAGAGTGGTGTGGAGACACTACTCTATGGGGGGGCTGGGTGAGAGCCTCACAAGCCACTGTCTGACACATCTCGCTTATCCGAGCAGGGCTTTGGGACGTCGATGGCACCCTCCAGTGTCGATGACGTAACTCACAAGCTCCTGGATAAGAGAATTGGTGGCACCAGGAAGTCTGTCGTAGAAGGACTGCACCAGCTTCCGACAGTGGTCCTTGATGATAGGAATATCCAGATCGCGATACAGAGTCTCATTCCGAACATACCAAGGTGCGTCTACAATGGCCCTCAGACACCCGCCCTGGAACGCCTGCATCCTCCTCATATACGTGTCTGCTAGGTGGCCCCAAGAGGGACACGCATAGTCGAGGATCGGTCTGAGCAGCTGCTTGTACAGTGTCGGACCGTTCCTAGTAGACAGGGCGCTACGACTGTTAAGCAATGGGCCTAGGATTCCCAGCCTTTGCCTCGCCTGGTTGAGTCTCTCGATGCAGTGGACTCGCCAGGTCAGTCTTGTGTCCAGCGTAAGTTCCAAGTACTTAACACTGTTCACCCATCTGATCTGTTCTCCGAACAGCCGGAGTGGGGCCGGCCTCTAAAACTTTCTTTTCCATGTGAAGAGCACTGCTGCGCTCTTATCCACGTTAATACTTGTTCTCCAGGTGGTCAGCCACCCCTAAAACTGCGTCAGTTGGGTCTGGAGTCACCTCTCCACCAGCTGCCCTCGCCACGACTCCGCTACTAGTGCCGTGTCGTCCGCATACAGTGCCAACTTTGTGTTTGGGGATTTAGGACTGTCGTTCACATACAGACTTAAGAGCACCGGGCCCACGAGGGAACCCTGCGTAACTCCAGCCTGGATGCTTCTGACTTGGGAAGTGGCGTTCCCAAAGGTAGTGGAGAAGGTGCGGTGGGATAGATATGATTGAACAACCTTAACTAGGTAGAAGGTTAGGTTCCGGGAGAGGAGTTTGAAAAGGAGACATTCATGCCAAACACGGTTGAAGGCCTTTGCCACGTAGAGAAAGACAGCGCCAGTCAGCCTGTTGATGTTGAAGTTTATCGTGACCTGCTCCATGAGCCGGATGAGTTGGTGAGACGTAGCGTGTCCCGCCCGAAAGCCGAACTGCTCGTCCACCAAGATGCCCGCCTCGCGAACATGTCAGGTCAATCTCGTCAGTATAATTCTCTCTAACAACTTTCTCAAACAGTCGAGCAAGCTGACGGTCGGTAAGAGATGTTAGGGCCGGGTCCTTACCCGGTTTATGAAACAGAGGACGTTGACGTGCTTCCAAAGCTGAGGGAAGTGACTCAGGAGCAGGACGGCGTTGAATAACTCCACGAGGAAGTTAATCGCCTCCAAGGGCAACTTTCTGAGGACCGTGTTATTGATGCCGTCGTGTCCAGGGGCCTTATTTAGTCTTAGAGCGGCTAACGCCCGCAACATTTCTGTCACCTTTCGTGGGTTCAGGTTCATCCAAGGGTCTGTACGAGACTGCACCGATGATCTGAGCCACGTGCGCAATGTGTACCGGGTCTGATGGGTCGTCTGTCGGTACAAATTGTGCCTCTAAGTGCTCAGCGAGAGCATCGGCCTTCTCCTGGTTGGAGTTGGCCACCCCGTTACGAGCTACAATAGGCAGCCTTGGTCTGAGGACCCACATCAAGTTCCTCATCATGCGTCACAGGGACCTGTCCTGTACGCAAAGGCTCTAATCTTGTCCTCCCAGACACTGTTCCGGTATTCCTATACCATCTCGCGAACCGCATGGACTTTGCGACTCCAGTTGGCCTTATCTACCGGGTCCCTCGAGATTTGCCAAGCCCTCCTCAGCTGATTTTTCTTCCGGACGTGCCTTAGTATAGAATCGGGCAAAGAGGCCTGTGGCGCCCTCTCAGGACGGTGCCTTGGTGTCGAAGCTTCGAGCGACTCTTTGATGGCGGAAGTTATGAACTCTAAACCGCGATCGATTTCCGCTGCTGTTCGAAAGGTAGGGGTAGGGGTAACTTGTCCCAGTTAGTGCGCTTAAGGTCGGGTTTTTCGGGAGGGTCTATGAAGGACACTGCGCGTCCCAGGTTCACAAGAACGGGATTGTGATCCGAGTCTAGCTCAGCTAGAGACTTCAGCACAACCGCCTTTTGATCCCTCTGGAGACAACAAAGTCGAGGACGTCCGGGAAACCAAGGGGTTGTGAGGGAAGGGGTAGGGGTTGGGGGCTAGAAGCCACCAAGCCGTGCAGATATATGACGTTGCAGAGCAATCCACCGCGAGCGCACATAATCCTAGAGCCCCATGAATGGTGTTTAGTGTTGAAGTCACCACCGATTAAAACAGGTGTGGTACCTTAAAGCAGCACCTCCATGTCATCCCTCGTAGCCCGGTCGAACCAGTGGTAGGGAGGAAAATATATGGAAATAAGTCGCACTGGGCCGGTAGAGGTCACCAGTTGGATGGCCGTTGCTTCCATGTGTTGGAGGGGAGGAAGCGAGATGACGTAATGGTCAGGTCCCCTTCGGACCAGGACCGCCATCCCATCCCTTCCCACATCCCCCGCTCGGTCTCTCTGATGGCAGATGAACTCTGCTAACGAGAACCTCATTGCGAGTACAAGTGGGTTTCTCCCAACATCATTACATCGACACGATGCTTTGCCAGTAAACTTTCAAGCTCAGCCTTCTTCCCCGCGACTCCATTGGCGTTCAAAGAGTGCGACCGTGAGCTCCTTCAACACTGCTGGTCTCTATTCGGGTGCACTGCCATGAGAAACCAGTTAGAGGTTGATGTGCTCCATGACCAGGTGGCTACGGTTACTCCTCGGAGATTCCGGGGACCTTCCTCAAGAGACTCGATGAAAAGTCCCATGGATCCAGTCCCGGAATGCCCTTGAGAAGCTCAATACAAGTTTTGAGCTTTGCAGCATAATTCTCTAGGTAAGGTTGGGTGTAGGGGTGGCATGGTCAGCAGGGATAGGCATGGGGAGTGGTAGGAAAGGGTTGGTAGGGTGCGAAGGGGTGGGGAGAGTGGTGCAGGGTGCGGGGGAGGGGAGGGTCATGATTGGGAGAGGAGCGGTCTTGGACGGGTCTTCAACCAAAGGAATGAATCTGATGCCACCGGTTCTAGTAGGGTGGCTTTGGCAGGTGCTTCGGCCTGAGTTGGAGGGGTTGGTCTCCCTGACAGCGCACTGGCAAAAGATTGCACCTGTGGGTTTGGTGTCGAAGCTGAAGTCACAGTCACCTTCCGTACCGCAACGTGCCCCGAGGGCTTCTGACCTTCGCTTAGGCCATCCGTCCTCCCTTCTTGAGCCCCGGAGGAACGCACAGTCCATGCCGCCCGCAAATACTTGTACGTGGGGCAGTCCCGCCACGCCAAGGAGTGGGGTCCCGAGCAGTGCATGCACTTCAGGGGAGATCGTCTCTCCTCCGGGCACCAGCCCCTCTCGTGGTCACCACCACAGAAGCCACACTTAGGATTAGCACGGCAATCCCTCCATACATGACCAAACCGGAAACAGTTATTGCACTGAACCGGGCCGCCAAGAGACTTGTACTTCTCCACCCTGACGTGGAGCCCGCACAGGACTGATATGGATACTTGCGGTTGCTCCCCAGAAGTCAGAGAGATAAGAATTTCGGCAACCACTGCCTTTCTTCGATATTCTGATCCCGTTTCCACTGGGAGAGCATCTGGGTGATGTATTTCACGGGGAAACCCATCTCCACCAGCTCATTCTGGATGTCTCCAGGGTTTGTCCGTGCCAGAAGTCCCTTCACCACGACCCTGACCTGTCACTCCCATCCCAGCTCGTAGGACCAATGCTGGATCCCCAAGCTTGGAAAGAACTTCTGGAGGGCGCGGTAATCTTCCTCCAACCCGCACTGGAGGCGCACTCTATTCCCCGCCTGCTTACCGCCTCCACAGGCTCTCGAAATTGGTTTGGTTGGCCCTCGCCACCTTGGAGTAGTCCTCCACATCACACAAGATGATGGGAGGGATCTTCCCCTTGGCTTTGGGAGCCAGCCCAGAACCACTAGTACCAGGCTGGGGTGAGGCACGGCTTGCGTTGTTACCCTTAGGTTTCCGCCGCTTCCCACCTTTACCCAACGCTGGCGCACCCTGGCCCGGGCCACCGTTCTCTCCGCTCTCATCACCAGAGCTACCACCTAAATGGTTAGGGTTGCCCCCGGTAGCTTCCTGGTGTTGCCGGCCTTACCCCTTCGGCGGAGTCTTACGCTCTGAATTCCCTCAGAAGAACACGTAATGGAGGCAGGCGACACCTTGCACACCCTGTGTGTCCACCAAGCGGGCCAATAGAAAGATAGAACACGTCACGGATGGCAACGAGAACATGAAGTGTGGGAACGGTCCAGGCAGTAGAGAAGTAGAGAGGGTGGTTGGCGCGTTTTGTGCAAGTACTGAGAAAAGACGCAAGGACTGAACAGTAAGGCACAATAAGTTGTTTCAGAATTAATTTTTACTTTTCTCTTTTGATCTTTTGTAAACGGTATTTTCGTACATGGGACATGGGAGGTACCTCCCAGTTTCCTGATTATAAGCAAATCGCTTGATTTTAACGTAATGAAGCAACCAACCCCGTGATGTAGTGGTCAGTGCACCTGGCTACTAGCCTAGGAGTTCCGGGTTAGATTCCCGGCTGGTGCCATGAGTAGTTTTCTCAAAAGGGGAATTATTCCAATGATCACCAGGGTTTTTTGCTTAGTGCTTAAGTTAGGTTTAGGTGTTTCACTGGTTCCACATCCTCATACTCACTATCACCATCACCTCATCTCATCGGGTCATGGGAAGAGACCCACGGAAAGGATGTACAATAATTAGGACGTTCGAGCGTTCCTTGGATAATAGTACATTAGTAATGGCTAATCTCTCCACAAACTGGGCTACGATTAATGTAGCCCAGATGTGAAGTACAGTCAACTCTTGATTCTACGACCCCGGGAATAACGTCCCTCTCGAAGAAACGACCCTTTTTTGGGGAACCGTGAAAAATGTGGGAAAAAAAGGTCAAAAATTTAAGAGAAATCGGCCGTAAAATGTATTTGTTGCACTTGCGATTATTTTTGTCAGCGCTGTATTACTAGTAGCTGGAGTAGGTCAGGTATAAAAATAGACACCACCCTATCGATGCAGCAAATAGCACTTGACTTTGTCCACCCCCCTCCCACAAGTAAGACAATGTTTCCCTGCACGCGACTGCCGCTACATCACGCGCCAGGCTTGTTTTTGCCATTGTTATTTAGATTCTCGATTTGGTTAAGTTTTTGGTTTGATTTTGTGAACGATTTTGGACGACCGACGCTATTTTTTTAAATTTGATACGAACTTATAATTTCGACGAAATGAGTGACGCTCATGAAGAAGTAGGAGATAATTCAGGAAGTGTATGAGAAGAAGATTACAAAGATGGAGATTACGCGGTGGCATGGCATCCCGAAGTCGACACTTTTAACGATTCTCAAAATGAGAGAAGAAATTGTGAATGTAGTGCAGAAGGAAGGCCACAACGTAAAGGCCAAAAATTTGAAGGGTGCGACGCACGCGAATCTGAAGCAAGCTATGCTGGAGTGGTTCAGCCAGCATTGAGAGCAAAACGTGTGTATAAACGGACCGATGATGCAGAGGAAGGTCGATGAATTTGCCCTGAGGTTGGGTATAGAAAATAGGTGTTCAAGTGTGTTACTAAAGTGTTTAAAAGTGCATCACAGCATATCCAGCCACAAGGTCATCGGTGAAAGCGCATTGGTCAACCCAACACCGGTGAAGGAGTGGATGCCCTTACTCCGAAACATACTTAGGTGCTATCAGCCTCAAGATGTATACAACGCTGACAAGCTGGGGATGTTCTACAACCTCATGCCAGATCACACTCTTGCTGTGAAAGAGGATAAGAGCAAGGGTGCGAAGAGGCGCAAGGAGCGCCTCACCGTCCTTCTGTGCTGCAACATAGACGGCAGCGATAAGATGAAGCCCCTCATGATAGGGAAGTTCAAGAAACCCCGGGGTTTCAAGGGCAACATCCTGCCTTGTGACTATGATTTTAATAAGAAGGCACGGATGAACTCGGGGTTGTTCACGAGGTGGCTTCAAGGCTTCAATTTGAAGATGGACGTCGCAAATAGAAAAGTCGTGCTCTTCGTCAACAATTGCCCCACACATCCTGCTCTCGACAAACTCAGGAACATCAAGCTGGTGTTTCTGCCAAAGAACACCACCAGCATGCTTCAGCCCCTGGACCGGGGGATAATCCAGCAAGTGAAGGTGAAGTTCCGCGAGATCTTGTGCAGAGTATGGTGTGGAATCATGACATGGGCAAGAAGGTCAAAAAGTGGGATGTGTTCAGGGCCATGGAGGGAATCGTCACCAGTTGGAGGCCCATGAGACTGGTGGTAATCACCAACTGCTTCCGACACGGCCACTTTGTCCTACCAGTAAACAAAGAGACTGCAGTCTATGTGCTACCCACCGTTGCCAGCACCGAAGAACCAGACGTCCCACCGCTAGTGGACTCCAATTCTCAGCCAGGCCCTACAAGGGACTGCAGCCTGGATCATCAACCGCACTCTCGTCTGCCCTCCTGACTTTCACTCAGCCATGCGACGAGGAAACATGGCGGATACTAGCCCCAGACTGCACGTATGAGGAGTACATAGCAGCAGACGATGACGTCACGTTTTGGGGCACCCTCGACGACGACGATATAATCAGGGAGCAGTAGGAGTCCAGCAATGAAGAGGGGGAGGAAGAAATGGAAGAAGAGCCTGAAGACATCCCCACAGTTAAAGATGTTCTGAAAGGCATGGATGTCTACTCAAGAGCACTTAAGCGCCAGGACGCTAGCGAAGAGCTGTGGTTCCAGTTCTATGATGTGAAAGACTTCGTCGAGCAAACTGGCGCTAAGAAGAAGCAGGCCTCCATAATGGACTTCTTTAAGAAATAGGTAGGTATTTTTTCATGTGTTGTCTAAAAAAAGCAATTTTTACGTATAAGGGTCGGGGGTGAAATAAAATCAGTTAACATTCCAATAACGACCCCTTCGAAATAACGACCCTTTTCCAGGGAGCCGTGAATGGTCGTAGAATCGAGAGTTGACTGTATTACTATAACGTAAAAAAGCAAGAAAGTCTGTGTGATGCGCAGTTTTTATCAATTTAAAGCCTAATTTATTTAATTATATAAACATACTCAATTTAGCTATTCATCGCTAAGCGTTTACACTAAAAATGTATTGTTTATGTATGTTTATCCTTTATATTGTATTTTTAAGGCATGTGAATAATTATTACTTAATTATATAAACATAAGTAATTTGTACCAAATATTTATAGTCTGATAAATAAATTTGTAAAATATAAGTGGCCCCAGTGTTAATTTTTGAAGTATACCACAAGACAAACTATTTTGGCTGAAGCAATGCTATCTATTTGATTATTTCTCAAATACGGATCTTGAATATTCTTTCGAGACTCGAAACCAAATTCTAATCCTCGAATCTTTAAAAATTTACAGTTTTGGTTAAACTTAAATTATTTCAAATTTAATCAAGAAAATTTGTTTAAGCCTTAGTGTTACTGACCGATGTTATTTTGTTCGTCATGTATATTACGTCATAAACGACAAAGAGAACGCTTTATTAGTGCATAAATAATCTTAATACAATTGTGTCATGTTTGTGATTTTGCTATTGTTCCGACTACTATAGTCTGTATAATTCCTTTTACAAATTTTTTAAAATTGTTATAGCAATATAAGATATTCATATTGGATTTGAGATGAATTTTTGAGATTTTTTCTCAAATCTCTAGAATACCATAGTGTTCTAGGGATTTGAAGAATCGAGAACTCAGGCATTCAATACCTAATATATCAGATATATATTATATATATATATAAAAGATATAAAAATAGTATATAAACTTAACATTTAATATATATAGATATTAAAATTTAACACACACACAAATATATGTATGTATATACTGTATAGCATTTTATGTATATATATAATTTTAAGTTCCTCTAAGATGTCTTCACGTACCCAGGTTGATAACTACTGATCTAAAGGTTATGGAGTATTGATCCTCTCGACTCATGTCAGGCCCACTCCACTCAGTTCATGTCAGGCCCACTCCACTCAGTTCATGTCAGGCCCACTCACTCAGTTCATGTCAGCCACTCCACTCAGTTCATGTCAGGCCCACTCCACTCGACTCATGTCAGGCCCACTCCACTCAGTTCATGTCAGGCCCACTCCACTCAGTTCATGTCAGGTCCACTCCACTCAGTTCATGTCAGGCCCACTCCACTCGGCCCTAGTACCCCACGCGCACTGTGGCGGAATAGACGATCAGCAGCCATCAGGTGAAATGGGCACTTCACAGAAAAGGAAGCCGTAGCTCTATGGATCCGATTTATGGTGTAGTCCCATTTGATATTGTTCTTCGTACCCTTTTCTACAGGTCCTGAACGGATCTAATATGAGCAAGCCTGACCTGAACGAACCTAGATCTCGACAAACGTAAGGCGTCACTCTCGTAATAGACTGAACCATCACAGAGGGGGAGATCAGATTTAAAAACCTATCCGGGTGTTCTAAACTTGATTATTGCCTAAATGATTTCCCATTCTTCTACCACGCAAGTGCGGGTACGGTTAATCTAAACTTAACTCTCCTCATCCCTGCCTCATTAGTGTAGATGTACAAATAGCCCGAATGGGAAATAAGACACAGTACTCAAAATAAAAGTGCCACAATTTAATGTTGGTAAAATAGGTCACAAGGATAGAACACATGACCATTTCTGTGCGCTGTTGTTGTTAGTTGTGTCGAGGCCAGCCATTCTAATATTAGCTTTTCTTCCTTTCACTGATAGATAAGTGACCAAGAGAAAATATGTCCATAAAACTATGTAAATCGACTAAGTAGGCCTATTATCTTTGCTAGCAAACATTTATGTATTCCACCCTCACCTTTATCAACAACATTTTTTTTTTAACTGCTAGACATAACATCGAAATGATGCAAATTTACTCCCACCTGTGTTTGCGATGAATTATGTAATGGCTGACTGACATTGATACGTCCGATAAATTAAGGTGAGTCTGTCCTGACAGGACACCTGCGTTGAGACCATCACAGACCTCTACTTAGGTCACGCACTTTTTCTGTTGTGTTTTTTTTTTTTTTTGCAAAATTAGTTTGCAAAATATATTTTCATGCGATATTAAACCACCATTTAGTAGTTTGAGAGTCTGAAGATAACGTCCCAGCTTAGGGAGTCAATTCTGTGATCAAGCTCACGCTAAATTGGCTGTCACGGGAGGATCAAGATTCGAATCTAGGTTGGGTACACAGAGGGTGGTTTCCCACACGTAATTTTCCCATCCTTTATATGCATTAAACTTACCCATTTTGGTGGCCTTATGGTGCAAACTTACTTACAGGATGGCCAAAAGAAAAATATAAAATAATTAGCAGGCCAAAGTTTTTTATTTATTATTTTTTCTGCAAAATTTATTTAAAAAAAATTCTAAATGCACATAATAGACTGAAATGAATAATTTTAGATACACAGAGAGAGCAAAAAAAATCATAATTAATCCTAGTTTGGTTTTTAAGTTCGTTCAGAAGATTTATGAAGACGTGAGTGAAACTGGGAATGAGCTTACAACATTTTTTCATTATCTGGGTTGAACTGTGAGGAGATGATTCGCAAGAGAAGAGACAGATGCTCATCAATAATTCGGTATCAAAGATCACTATTCCTAAGTTTCATGGCTGAAAACACTTGTTCGTAGAATATGAAGAGGCAACATTGCCAGATATTTTTGGGCATTATTTACAAAGTTTGGAAATGTTAACTTTCACAATAAACTGGCCTGCTGATGATGGGAATAACGGGGATAAAATCCTGGTTGGATGTATCTACTGAGGTTTTTATGAATAGTTTTCCATTCTCCCTCCACGAAAATGTGGGTAAACTTATTCTAAAATTCAACTATTCTCATCCTTAGCACATTAGCATATTAATTACAGCCCAGTGATGAGGGTGGATTTCCCTAAATAGTTTTCCCCACTTTCCTCCCCGAAAATGCGGGTACACTTCCTATAAATTCAACCTTCTCCTCTCTTGAAAATTATCGTAATTATAAAATATACTTACAAACCTAACGAGTTGTAAGACGTGGTGCTAAGGAACATTATCAAACAATAAGTAGTTCTGTGCCGATGT
The DNA here is from genome assembly GCA_033556935.1 of Timema podura. Classification (NCBI taxonomy): domain Eukaryota; kingdom Metazoa; phylum Arthropoda; class Insecta; order Phasmatodea; family Timematidae; genus Timema; species Timema podura. Next base: position 57,261,325 of record JAVRXN010000008.1, read on the forward strand.
GTTAGGGATGATGAAGGTTGAATTTTAGAGGAAGTGTACCTACACTTGAATAGAAGAAGAGGGGGAAAATATTTAGTAGGAATCACCCTCAATAAACCGACCGAGATTTGAACCTCGATATTGACGCTCTCCAAAATCGCAATAATACCAATATTTAAATATAATCAAAAGAAAGTTTTTTAAAATTATTATTTTTATTATATCAGGTATTAAGCTTGCAATTTATGGTGCAACTGACTTATAAATAAAAAATTGAATTATTAAACTAGAATAGACACAGCAGCCAGTACTCTGGCCGTCAAATGATCACTCTGAAAGAGGAAGCCCTATTTAAGAAAATATATTTTTGGGAATTATCATAATCAAATATGGCTCTATTTTATGTTGTACGTGTCTTACCAGACATACGGCTAAGCCACATATACAGTAAACACTATTAAACTATGGATGAATTGGATATAATTTTAAGAAGTGTGTTTTATTAGCTTGTGAAGAGAGTGGGAAAACATTTTTAAAAATCGCATCAATGTACCTAGCCAAGATTCTAACTCTAACCCTAGCCTGTCCCTCACCGACAAACTATACAACACGAGACTGACTCCTAAGCCTGCGTGCCCACTGGTGTAGGTAATATCACCTTTAAACTGATTTAAATCTTCATACAAATGGAAAGAAAAGCCCTAAATATTAATATAAAAATAAGCTCCTACAAAATTAACTAGGTTTAAATAATAATAATAATTGTGTTATTATCTCCTAATAATCGTGATACAATCGACAAAGTAATTGGGTATACGCTAGATTGTTTTACTTTGATCCAGGAGGACGTACATCGATTCCAGGATGTGAAAACTTTTTTGTGCCACAATGTGTGTTACCATACTCTTTTCAAGTGAATGCTGATGCAGATCCTTTATTACGATCTCTAACTTTTATTACTGTGGCGTTAGATTAGCACGCATCTTTCTACCCACTATTAGTCTGTGCATTGACAAAACAAACACTAATTATCTGATACTAGTAATTATAACAATAGTCTTGATTTTAAAAAGTGGAATTTTAGTAACTCTTAATAGCACCGGTGGACCTTCAAACAAAGGTGTCAGTCTCATCTAATTTAGTTTGCTGGTGACGAGGAGGTCTCGAATTGAATTTTAGCTGAGAATACCTAGCTAATCCACTTCAGTGGCTGCATGGCCTAAGGCGTCATTATCGCTATAGACTGAACTGAAGATGACGGGGAGATCGGTGTTCAAACCCCAGTCGGTTGCACTAAGGGTATTTTTCAATAAGTGGTTTTCCACTCTTCCTCCACGCAAATGTGGGTACAATTATTTTAAATTCAACCCTCTTGTCTCTAGCACATTAGTGTAATCCATTAGTGTATGACAAGATGAACAAAAATTAGTTTGACAATTTTCAGTAAATATTTTTTTTCTTTGTGTGCACTGCGTCCTATTATCTGTTTGTGCTACCAGTATATTTACACTAATGAGGGATGAGCAAGATAGAATTTAGAGGAAATGTACTCATATTTGTGTGGTACGAATGATAAAAAAAACACTCAATACATCTGACCCGATAACCTCATCTTTGTAAATCCAACCTATTGAAAGAATGATGCCTTAGACAATGCGACCGACGATGCGGCTTTATGAATTGTTCAGATAGCATTTGCATCAGTAACCTATTTCAAAATTGAATAATGAATAATCATCCCTATTGTACAGGAATATAATTTATATAGCAAAGACAATATTTCCGTCCATTTCTAATGTGAAGTGCTTGTTATTTATTTGTATGTGATACTGAATAGTTAAGTCCATTGCCAATGTCAAAATGTCAAATTCGAAATGCCATGCATTCAATTGTTCGTTTGAGAGGTTTGTTTTTGTTAGAAAAAGATTAACGTTATAACGCCTATCACTTTTATATCGATACAATGTCTTCTACGACCTTAGAGTAAATTCGTTTTATTATAAGAGAGGTTGTTTAGTAATATGTACTAGCAAAAGTCAGATACTTATTTAAAAAAATAAAACATTTCTCACGAAAATTAAATTAGAAGAAACATAAAAAAATAACTTTTACTATGGATTTTTATTGGGTATTGTATCTTACTAATTATGTGGATTCCGCGCATATCCATACTGATGGAATAATCAATTAATATAAAGAGGAAATGTACCCACAGTTTCGTTGAGGGAAAGTTTAGAGATATATATTTTTTTAATTCCCCAGTCCAGAATTCGTACATCAACCTTCCCATCACTGGTAAAGAAGACCACATGTGTCTCACGCTTGAACCAACTGTCCACTGATGTATTTTTAGGGTACGTTAGTTTGGTTGTAAAACAAATTGGTAGATACTAATACCAAAAATAAAGAAGAGTTGCAGGAAATGATGGACCAAATGGTGGAGAAAGATATGGCATGGAAATCAACAATGAGAAGTCAAAGTGATGGTGATTTCAAAAAATGAAGAGCCGCTGAGAATCAAAATTGTCAACCAAGAGTTAGAAAACATAGAGTAGTTAAAGTACCTGGGAAGTTTGTGACAAAGGATGGCTATTGCACCAAGGAAATTAGATCGAGGATCACCATGGCCAAAGAAATTTCAACAAAAAGAGGTTACTGCTGACCAGCTAGTTAAGTTTGGAACTGATGAAGAAACTGATGAAATGCTACATTTGGAGCATCGCACTCTATGGAGCAGAAACTTGGACCTATAAGCAGATAGAAAAGAAATTCTTGGAGACCTTCGCAATATGGTTTTGGAGAAGACTTGAGAAGATCAAGTGGGTGAGCAGGGTGACAAATGAAGAAGTCACAAGAAAATGGGTGATAAGATAACAATTTTGGATGTGATTCTTCTGTACAAAGCCAACTGGATCGAACGCATCCTTAGGATGTACCGTTCTATGCACGACGTCATAGTAGGAAAGGTTGAGGGAAAGAGGAACTTAGGAAGAAGGAGGATTTAAATCTTAGATGACTTGAAAGGAAAGTAGAAAATTCTGGAAGCTGAAGGAGGTGCATTGGTAGTCTAAGTTCACTAACAAAAGGAATGGACCTGTTGCAAGACAGAAAACTAATAGTAATATAATAATAATAATACTTATTGAACCAAATAAGGAGGATGAGTGAGATGAATTTAAGGAAAATCGTTGCTACTGTTCTAGTTAAATAATATGAAAGCACAGTGTTTAAAAATACTCTCAATGCACCCTATCTATGGTTGAACCTCAGGTTCTCAAGTTGGAGACAAGAATGAGGTGACTCATCTAAGCTCTTATGGTAAAAATCTAGATCCGTGGAGCTGGCAGCACTAATAGAGTCACAAATTATGAGACCTATGCCAATAATCTGAATCATTTTAATACATCTCTTCACATTAATCATGGAAATTCAAGCTAAAGCTTGCCCAGTTAATTTTACATGAACAGCGAAGCTTGGGAGAAAGAAATGATCTAAAAGTTACATATACAGCCACATCAAGTGTATATTCGTAAATTTGAAAAATTACACTTGGGAACGGGAGTCAAACTCGGAGCCCTTGACTCACCACACCCATTTTCAACCACGGAGATATACAGGACTATCTGCCTAGAATTATGAGTGGAGAATGACACTAAGCATGGATGAATCCTGGATATCTCAGTGGTAGAGAGCTTTTGTTGTGTTAAATCAAGGGCTCCGGGTTCGATTACAATGTTAAGTTGTCATTTTCTAGGTTCACAACAATTATTTATAACTAACAAACTTTAATTTAATCTATGAGTACCACTAACACAAGTGGTATCATGGTCTAAGGTGTCAGCTCGAAATAAACGGAATCGCCGTTTGACGGGAAGGGTAATAGTTCGAATCTCAGCCGGTGCATTGCTGAGGTGGTTTTCCCCGTGTAATTTATAATTCTGATTTGCCTCTCCATTTTCCACCTTAATTGCTTTGAGTGGATGAAAACATTTTTAAAAAGTTGGCTCTTTGGATACTTTCACCTCCTTGCTCTAGCAGAACCTAGCCTCACCTCAAACTAACGTCAGTCCATCAGTGAGACAATAACTAATTTAAGCCTGGGCGAACGTTTGAAATTTCTCATTCGAATCTAAGATTCGTAATTTTTAATATTATTATTTGAAATATTAAAATATGGTTTGAAATTAAAAATATAATTAGATCTCATAGTCAAATTCAACGGAATTTAATTTTGAGATTAAAATTTAAAATTTTGAGTAATTGGACTTTTTATAGATATTATCAATACGTGCCAATGAACTTAGATCACAAATGGGTCCTGTCGTCTGCCTCTGTCAGATTACATATTTTATCTTTCTCTCAGCTAATCAATATTTGAATCCACCGTCTTGCCTAAATTCCTTTTCCCTCAATCTTTCTTTCTATGACGTCGTGCAGAAGATAGTTTTTCCTAAGAATGTGTCCGATCCAGCTTGTTTTGTACCGTAGAATCATCCAAAATGGTTTTCTTCTCACCCACTCTCCTTAATACTTCTTCATTTGTCACACTGTCTGTCCACCTGATCTTCTCAAGTCTTCTCCATTACCACATTTTAAAGCTCTCGAAGTTTTTTTTTTTCATGTCTTGAGAGTCCAAGTTTCTGCTACCATTCAGGGCGAATGCTCCAAATGTAGCATTTCATCAGTTTGTTCTTCAGTTCCAAACTCAAATTGCTGGTCAGAAATAACCTCTTCTTGTTGAAATCTTCCTTGGTCATGGTGATCCCTCGACCAAATTTCCTTGATGCAAAAAGCATCCTTTGTCAGCAGGACTTTCAAGGTACTAGCACTGTCAATGCTTTCCAGTTTCCTGGTTTCCAATTTCTATTTTTTTTTAAATAAAATCAATTTTGACTCTCAATGTTGATCTCCATGCCATATCTTCTACCAATCTCCACCAGCTGTCATCATTTTCTGCAACTCTTATTAATTTTTAGCCTACAATGATTTTCAGCTTTGTATTTTACTTGGTTAGTGACGCGTCCTACTATCTTGAAATTTCGACATCTCTCTATGGCTTCCCTGACCAGCCACTCTTCATACAAGTTGAACAGACAGGTGACAAGCAGCATACCAGCCTCATTCCTCTTCCTATCTCTACGTTGTTGGTCTCTCCATCATTCAGCCTCACCTTCTCTCACTGTCCCAGCTACAGGTTTCCAATCAGCCTTCTGTCCCATCTAGTTGATTCCGATCTTTCTCTAACCCTTTTGAGACAACGTGCCTGATTTATCAATATTTTTTGGTAAAATTCTTTGGCGTGCCTATGGGAATTTTGAACAGCAAAATGTATATCGGAGTATTTATCATTATTATTAATTACTAGTTTTTAAACCCATATATGACAGGTTGATATCATATTACCCAACATAACAAAACAGAACCTTCAATTTGTAGATGCTGAAAGGCTAGGTTTTGTTAGGTTGGGCTAGTTTGTTATAAAAGTATATTTATATTAAACACAAACATTAAAAAACATAACAAAAATTCATAAATGTTACTTTTAATCAAGCGTCAAAAAATACATTTGCTAAAACTTTTTAACACTTAATTTGAATACAAAACTACCAAATAAACTCTAAAATTAGGTGAGCGTGTATATTTCATGTAATTTAAATTTGTATTTCAATTTTAAAAACCCCTTCAGGAAGCTGCATTATCTAAGCTTTAAGGCGTGACTCTCACAATAAACTGGTTGAATTCTGACCGAGTATACTGAAGGTAATTTTCACTAAATGTGTTTCATTCTCCCGCCTCGCAAATGCGGGTACACTCGTTTAAAATTCAACCTTCCTTATCCCTATAGCATTAGAGTAACTAGTACCAAAACGTATACCCCGAACGGGTAGTAAAACGTGGTGCTTGAAATAAAATGAAGTATCTCTTGTTAAGTTGGGAGCTCTTGCGTTAACACGTAATATACAAACAATCAACAAACATTAGTTTTATTTATCAGGTCATATAATTTGCTATAGTAGGTGTTAGTTGTCTTTTAACTAGAATAATAGTCGGTTTGTATGAATACATATCTAGGCTATGAAAATTTAAGCTCAAATTAAATAAATATTTTTAACCTTACTTTTAACATTTTCACTAACCAAAGAAACACTTTTTGCTAACCAAAATTAACACAAATCTACTAAACCATAAACACAGGTCACTACAATTTCACTTCAATTGGAATTTATATTCTAGATTCTCTTTGATTTTGAAATGTAAATCTACGATTAAAATTATTAAATAAATCAAATTTTATTTATTTAATATTTATCAGTTTTCTAATTTGAAAAATTTGCGCACTTATTAAATGATTCCTCTATAGTTTCACAACTTTCAGATTTATTTTTCATTGAAAAGTATCAAAATTTATCTGGGCAATATACATATATTATTACTGACACCATTAAATTTTAATAATATAGATAATTAATTTATATAATAAAAGGAAAAACTCACTCGCTGACTCACTCACTAACCACCTTATTTCCCCAACTTTTGGGCCTGGAAACTTGAAATTTTGCTAGACAGGAAGGTAGCGAGATTGATTTCTATATTATATAACCAGGAAATTCTAAAAACGGGAAATTTCAATATAAGTATTCTGGAAATGGGTGGCCTATAATTTGAAAATAAGCTTTATAAATAAGGTAGAAAAATAAAATTTGGCAGACAGATGGAGAGACAACCAAATAAATATCAAAAATTGAAATTTCTAAGAATAAATTAGAGAAATGAGGAGGAGGAGGAGGAGGGCTCAAAATTTTAAAAAAAATTGTAAACAAATAACTCCCAGTGTGGTAGAAAACTGAAATTCAGCAGGTAAGTAAAAGAATCACTCCAAATATATTAAAGGCTGAAGATGTTAATATTTTTATTGGGGTTTTGGAAAACATGGTTGGGTTAGGGGGTTAAAAGGAGAAAAAACACTTTTAGGTGAGGCAGAAAAATTAGATTTTGCAGGCTGGTAGAAGGACTACTCCAGATAGCCACCCATACTCGTCTTAAAATTCGAAATTTCTAAGTAGGCATTGTTTAAATGAGGAAGGGAGGGTGGTTGCAATTTCCAAAACTAATAGAAACCACTATTTCTCTTTGTGGTTTAAAATTGAAATTTGCAAAAGGTATAAAGACCACTCAAAATAACCATAAAAGACTCAATATTTTAAATAAGGATGGGGTTGGGTTAAGTAGAAGATTAAAAAACCTTTTAAGTGAGGACTAAATTTGAGATTTGCCACGAATATATAAGAATTACTTCAATTACAAAATAAATATTTATTATTTAGAAAGAGGGCTGGTTTCAAAATTCCTTAAAAAATAATAAATTACTTGTCAGTAGAGTAGAAACTTTATATTTGGAGGGCTTGTATAAGAACCACCCTAAACAAACATTACAGTCAGATCCTTAGATTTCAAAATGAAGAAGCAGTAAATAAGGAAGGAGGTGGTTGGCCCCCTCAAAGATTCCTAAAACTAATACAAAAAACACTTTTTGTTGTGATTTAAACTGAAAGTTCGACATGTAAGTCAATAGACCTTCACGGAGAGCGGAATGACGTCTGAACATATAGAATTACAAAATTGAAGCCCGTGAAATGCAAAAGATCGAAATTGATACAATTAGTATAAAACACTACTTTTTGATGTAGTTTAAAATTGAAATTTGGTAAACATGTAAATAAACCATATAAGATAATTAAATATTTCTTAAATTTTTAAATAGGAATGTGGGAACTGAAAAAAACTGTGGTGATGGGGAGAGGGTGTTAGTAGCTTACAAATTTTCATAAATTGTTACTAAGTATTCTTTTCGGCATGGAGGGAAGTTTAAATTTGCCAATTTTGTAATAGAACAACCCCACAGTAATAAATGGAAAATAGAAAAACAAACTTCTCATTATGATAGAAAATTTGAATTTGGTATATGCAGACAAAAAAAAAGTATAAGAATAAACGAATACGAAAACTAAATACTATCTTAAAGGGGATTCATTAAAGTTGTGATAACAAAGCTAAAAATGAAAGGCTAAATTAGATTGGTGCTCATCTACTAGCGATATAACTTGCTATCTAGGATTGCTAAGTTATATTGATTTGGTTTGCGTGGTTTTTAGTCTATTTTAGGTATTTATCTTAAATAATTATAATTTTTTTTAAAATTCTAGATATTTTATAAATTTACAAATACTCAAATATAAACAAATTTAGTTATATAGCTGTCAGTGAACGAAGACAATGTAGGTATTAGAATTGTATCTACTTTGTTTCTATGGTTGTAAAACACACATTCCTGATGATACTGAGACTAGTCTGAAGAGAGTTGCGTAATCTGAAGTAGGTTTTGTAAAATAAGTTTATATTAATTAGTAGAATACAAGAGCTTAGTTACTAAAGACTTTTAATTGAATATTTATGTTTTAGTTTTCATTGGTAATGATTCATTACCATTTTTTTTTTCCATATGTTTAGGTTATTTTTTGATAATTTGAAGCAACATTTTAGAATTTATGAGTAATTTTATAGGTAATTTTTTAATAATTCTTATCTCATTGAAGTCCGGGCCATGATTATAACAAATTATTCAATCTCGGAACCATTTGTAATTAATAAATATCATTGCTTCACTTTCATCATATAGCAAGGTTGATCGGGCGAAAATTAGCTTTGAAAAAGATTAAAAATGTTCTTATTATAAATTTCCTTAATTCTGTTCCCCGTTCTCTATTCCACCAGTTTTTAGTAAATGTATTCCAATTAAAACGTATTTGTATTAAATTTAAAATATATATATATATTTATTTTTATATACCTACCCACATTAATGGTCGCATCGTCTAAGGTGTCACTATTGTGTTCGACTATATTGCCAGTAACGGGGAAAGTGGGGTTTGAATCCCAGTCGGGTCTACTGAGGTTGGTTTTCCCTAAATGGTCTTCCACTCTATTTTTACACAAATACGGTTACATTTCCTCTAAAACTATAACTTCTTCATCTATATTCCTTTAGCGTAATTAAGGTATGCGTATAACCGTAGTGGGTCTGAAGACGAGGGGTGTGGGGGCGGGAATGGAGAGATCGAGAAAAAACTATTGCAACACTCCCACTCTCTAAATTTTACTGTATGCACTAAATATTTAAATATGATGATTTTTGGGTTTTTTCTATTTCTTGTTTAGGCTATGCACATATTTAATAACTACGCTGATGAATTAGGAATGAGCTATGTTGAGTTTAGAGGAAGTTTACCCGCATTTGCGTGGAGGGAGAGTGGAAAACCATTTAGGTAAACAACCTTCAAAACACCCGACCGAGATTCGAACCCTGATATCCTTGTAATCGGCAGTCTAGTCTATTGCCAAACTAATGCCTTAAAACATGCGGCCACCGAAGTAGGTTTGTGGTCAATAAAAAAATTGAATGGTTATAGTGGAGATTGGGGGTATTATGACTAAGCGGGTAGTGTTGTATTTGAGTAGTCAAAGATCCAAGAGCTATTGGTAGTTGCGGTCGCTTAGGGGATGATGTTATAGTTCACACAGATACTCGATTATGTTATCAGTCAAGATCGAGTTATCGAACGGAGTTAAACATTGTGGTGGTAGTTTCGAGATTATTTATTTAGCATTAAACTTTTAATAATTTTTAATATATTAAAATGCACACATGTACAAACAAAATACACATCTACTTAATTAACTTTATTAAAATATGTGTCAACAAGGATAATTTTTCTTTAACTATACGTACAGGGGTAGTTTCCATGCACAATGTTTGCGCGCATCATACTACCCTAATCGTGCATCTTTTTACCCCACAAAGTAATAGACCATTAATGTAAGCCCTTAAAATTAACCACATAATTTATGTTGTATGGAATCCACACGACAATTTCTGTCTAGATCAAAACTATGTATAAAAATATAATAAGAAGAAAATAGCCAATGTTAACTCAAACCAAACAAATATACAATTTCAAAATGTTTACATACACAGACGAGACCATGTGTTGTAGATGCCAAGCCTATTAAAGAATCATAGAAAGAGATTCTTGGTTTGCAGAACATATAAATATAGCTGTAATGTCCATTGACACTTTGTAACAAATTTTTTTTGTGCATATTTTGTAACTTGTTTAATTTGAGTGATGTATAAAATTGACAAAAACGACTCAAAATTTTCTAAAGGCTCGTTTACATTATGTAACAAAAATTGTTGTAAAACATAAATGTTTGGTAACAATGTTACATGTATTATGTTGTAAAAGTTTGTTATGTAACAACATTTTCTGTCTTCAAAAAAATCCAGCAAGAAATGTTATGAAACTACCTAGCGTTCGAGAATATGTATTCCAGAGAGGCTATCATTCTCGCAACAGCATTCTATGTAAAGTCTGTTCAGCGTAGGAATTGTTTTCTGAAAGGCCTTTTTCCCTACCAGAAAGCTATTATATATGTAGTAGGATTTTGGTAGGAAAAAATACCTCTCAGAGAGTAATTCCTACCGTGAATGGAGAAAACACAAACGATATAGTGGGTTAGGCCTTCACTAAGTGTGAGGGGATGGTATAGTGTCAATCTACGCCAGGTTTTTTTATTTCTATTTTTAAAATTTGGAAATATTGGATCTTAAAGCACTCGTTTCTCTCGGTATAGTTCACAGAGCTGACCTTTTTTTTTTCATCCCATCCATTACTCAGCAAAACTCAACAACACAATACACTTTCAAGAAACCAGCACAAGTTATTCTGTTGCGAGCACTGCAATCAGACTGATATGGACTATATTTTAAAACAAAGTTAAACGTGCATGGACATATTTGTAACAATGTTACAAGTGGGGAACCTATAACTTGTTATAAAACATCAATTTTTTATAACATTAATTTTTTTCATTAGATTTTCTAACAAGTTATGAAATTTAACTATGAAATAAAGTTTTAAAACTTGTTACATAGTGTAAACGGACCTTTAGGGGTGTACATAATAAATCTCCAATCAGAAAAAGTTGTTTAAATATGGGGTTCCTGAAGCAAAACTAGGTATAAAAATGAAATCAAATAATGCCACTTCTAAACTTAATTTGGGAGGCAGCCATCATGTTCAGAAGAGCAAGATTTGGAGTTATCTGGTCATGTTTTGAAACCAGCCAACTTTTTTTTTTTATAAAGGATGACTCCTTAGGTTAGTTAAGAAGACAGAAATACAGGTAGTAGTCCCTGATTTTAACCGCAACACAAATGGATAATACATAAATAAATTAAAGGCATACACCAAAAATATACTAACATTATCAACTACAGTAAAACATCAAAATTAAAAATGTGTTATACCCAAGTGAAAAGCTTGATAAAAAGTATTGATTTTTATTTTAGACCTGTCTGAATCAGAAACAGACATGCCCAATTTGTGTGATGATGATGATGATGATGATGATGAAGATGAGGAGGAAGATGAGGAAATGGATGAGTTGAAAGATGAATTTTACTAGGAAGTTCATGTGATTTGTAGTGAATTTGCAAAATATGGGGGGAAATAGTATAGATGTGTATTTGGTTCTATATGGAGTTATTTGTAATGTAGTGGTGATACTTGTTTTAGAAAACCTGCAGTCTTGATAATTAATTAGTTTATTTAAATATGGGTAAAATAATTTTTAGATATAAAACTGTGAATCACATTGATTTTTTTTGTCAAGTATAGATTATATATAGTTATGCTTATGCTATGGACTTTATATGAGCATTCTTCTCTTTAATATTTACATACAAGACCATTGCATAGATATTTAATTTTATAAAGTTTATTAGAAAATCTACTGATGCTCTAATATTAAAATAGTTTAGTTTTAAACCATGCGTCATTTTACCCCAATCTAGGGGCAATTTAACCCTCCAGGTAGGATAAAATGATGCTAGTCAATAAACACATATTTTATTACTGTACATATTTTTTTTAGCACCACGTCTAACTACCCGTCCGGTTTATACGCTTATGTACTAGTTACACTAATGTGTTGGAGATTAGGAAGGTTCAATTTAGAGGAAGTGCACCCACATTTACGTGGAGGGAGAGTGGAAACCCGTTTAGTAAACACCACCCTCAGTGCACCCGACTGGGATCGAACCCTGATCACCCGGTCTACGGCTGCCTAGTTTAACATGAGAGTAGCACGTTTGAACATGCGGCCAACAAAGCGGGTTTTACATAATAATAGAGCAATTCAATTGATGTAATAAATGGGTATTTATAGATAAAATATTAGATAACAGTTACTGTAAATTGGATCTTAAAACATGATACAGTTTATAAATTATAATTCATTTCTCAATTCCTTAAAGTTGTTGAGAAAAAAATAATCTCACGTGCCTTAGTTTCGCCAGGCCTGGCCTAAGGCATAAGAACCCCATCGCCTTTTTTCATCCTAAGCATGCAGATTGAGATTCTAATCCCAACCGGATGGGCAGCGGTTGGTTCTCCCTGAAGGTTATACCCCTTTACCTCCACGCAAACGTGGATACATTTCCGCTAAATTATAACTTGCTCGTCACTATTACATATGTGTAGATATGAGTATAGCTCATACGGGTAGTAAGATGCTGTATGAATAAAATATTAGTTTGTAAGTCAAGGGGTGACCTGGTGGTCTAGGGGTAAGGTGTCAGACTTCTGTGCTGGGGGGTCCGGGGTTCAATCCTCGGTCCCGGCACAGATTTATCTGATTGCCAAACCCTTCCTTCACCTCTGACAAGACGTGTATTAATCCCAACTTGTGAATGTGAGGAATGCCAGGCCTCCACCGTGGTTCAGATTCCACGTTAACCTCCATTTAATCTCACAATCACCCTACCATTACACATTAGCTTAAGTGCGTACAACCCAAACGGAGAGTAAGATGCGGTGCTAATAATAATAATAATAATAATAATAATAATATAGTTATAAAAATAGCTCAAAGGGTTCAAGGTTTCCCATCCTTACTCCCCTCTTGATGTATGGCAAAGATTGTCAATGTCAAGAGAGCTGTCTGGAAGCGCAGGAAGTAACTAATTTCAACAACACCCAGTATCATTACCGTGCATATATTATGCGATGCACCGAGATGCACTTGCACTTGGATGCAGTTTCCCCTCTCTCACCTCGCCAGGACGCGATTCCCACGCATCCACTATTCATTACTGACCTTACCCAATAGCTTTTCTGTTGAGGCTCACTCCCTTAAAGAAAGAAGAGAGAGAGAGAAGACTAATACGTTTCGGAAGTAAAATTACACAAGTGACGGAAATATTTATTTTTAAAATGTTTGAGTGCGTTTGACACGAATAGTACCAATGACTTGTAACTAATGGGTAGGCAGGTATGAGAAGGGTAGTTATATATGAAGTGTAACCACACTAGGGGTGGAAGGTTAGGAAAACATGATACGACAGAAACTCGAACTCCAAACTCTCCGTGAATGGCTACCAACTGTGATGTCTGATATGAGTTGAACTTCTTAGATACCCGCATCGATGAGTACGTAGACTAAACGTCGGACTAAACGTCGGACTAAACGCTGGACTAAACGCCGGACTAAACGCCAAGCTAATACAGTCTTGTTTTTAAATGATAGGAAGATCATGGTTCAAATTTTGACTGGGTATACTAAGCGCAGTTTTTCATTAAAAAAAGTCCACTGTATAATTATGCAAATGTGGATATAGTTAGAGATAAAAATTTTCCGGAAAATGTTGAATTGGAAAATTTTTCGCAGTGGCGGCTTGTTGTTGAAGGGCTAAATTGTAGAGATGACACTTTGAGTCTATTATACTTCAAAATATATTGTGTTAGGAGATGAGGGGGTTACAAGAAGGGGGAGGGGGCTTTGGTTGGGAGAGGGGGTGGGGTAGATAGGAAGCATGGATGATATGGTGGTGGAAAAATGTCGGGCCAACCTTAAAAATTATTTTAACTAACTAATTGATGATAAAAAATTGAAGTTTGATTTATGAATATAACGTGTCTTCATTTGTTTCTTTACTACATTTTTTTAGCACCGTGTCTTACTACCCGTTCGGCTTATACGCTTATGTACTAATTACGCCAATGTGATAGGGATGAGGAAGGTTTAGCTTAGAGGGATTGCACCTGCATCTGCATGGAGTGAGGGTGGAAAACCATTTAGGCTAAACCAGCCCTCAGTACACCCGACCGGGATCGAACTCCGATCTCCTTTTCATTGGCAGTCTAGTCTATTGCGAGAGTAGTGCGTTAGATCGTGCGGCCACCGATGTGGGTGTTTCTTTACTAATACTACTAGGTACTATCACTATCACTAATTATCATTACTATTATTATTATTACTATCCATTTAATCAGTTGAAATTATTTAACAGAAATAATAATAGAAAATCTTCCGGAAAATTTTCCAAAACAGAAAATTTTCCGCTAATAGCTTTCTGTCTCACAGTTACTCTAGGTAGTCTATAGTTCCTTTAAATTCTGCCTTACTCATCCCTAACAGACAAGTGTAACTAAATGAAGATAGCCCAAACGGGTGGCAAGGCCCAATAAAATATTAAATAGTCTTAAACCACTCGGCCATCGCTGTGGGAATAGCAACCTTTGAAGGGATACGTTTTTATTAACATTCATAACTTTCCATTGTTCTGGCCATTAGTGTCTTAAGGTGGGATGGAAGGAGATGTGAGCTAAGGTCAGTGTTTTTGCAGTTTTTATGGCTTTTTTTTGGGGGGGGGGGCAAATAAATAATATTTCTCCAGTACAAACATTGAGTTTAATTTTCTTCGCATGTTGAAATCATCAATTCCTGAATATCCATCATGAGCATAGCGGCATTAAATGAGAACATTTTTAAATGAGAAGAAAAAAGTTGTCATTAAATTGACATATATTGCACAACTGTTGATATCACCGTGTGAATAAAATTAAACTACGTGCTTGTCAAGAGCAAAATTTGATTTATTTTGACAAAAAAAAAAGTTTTGCCTTTAAACTGCAAAAACACTGGCTTATTCTCGCATCCCCTCCTATTCCACCTTAAGTAATCCAGGTAAAGGTTAAAACCCATACACATACTCTGAAATCTCCGTATCCGTTTAGGCCATTTAAGTTTTAATCTTTTGGACTCACTCCGTGTCCTTAATCCCGTGATATCGCGCCAACCGACGGGAAAGTATCTTTGTTCAATCAAATTCATGGTCATCATTATCACTGGACGTCTGGCGCAGCCTCTTCATTCTTGTCGGGTGAGCCCGAATTGCACCAAGTCCTGTGTAGGTAGAAAAGGTTGTCTGGAACAATCACACACCATTTAACCTAACCTTTGTTTTTTAAGGCATGAGTCTGTGCAATATTATACTCCTTGTTTGATTTTGTTTTATATTAGTTAAATAATACTATTCTATAAAATTGTATTCTTATTTGAAGCTACTTTGTTTGTTAGTTTGTATATATATACATATATTATACATATATATATATATATATATATATGAGAGAGAGAGTTATGATTGTTGGTTTTGAAATATATATGTATTATTATGATTGTTAGTTTTTAAATAAATAAGTATTGTTATGATTGACAAAGTTCTAAAGAGTTTGAGTGCTCCTAAAATCACTTTTATTTTTTATGTTGGTTTCCCAGTGTTCCCGTTGGCGTAATTCGGGTCTGGTCTTAGAGGGAGCTCCTGGGTCCTTGTCGCCAGTAGGGTTCAGTCAGGTATCTATCTGTACCAGGTAATTGGCGCTTTTCGGTTGAGCCCATCCTGTCGATTTCTCCAAGCTTCTCCTTCCACGTGTCTCCAGTCCAATACTTTAGCCTCCATGTCCTTCTGCGCTTGGTCCATCCATCTTATCCGTGGTCTTCCACTTGGTCTTCTGCTCTTCTCTTACTCTGTAGAGATTTCTTAGGCAGTTTGTCCTCCTATATTCTCATACTCTGTACAGCTTTCTTAGGCAGTCTGTTCTCCTACATTCTCATACTCTGTACAGCTTTCTTAGGCAGTCTGTTCTCCTACATTCTCATACTCTGTACAGCTTTCTTAGGCTGTCTGTTCTCCTACATTCTCATACTCTGTACAGCTTTCTTAGGCAGTCTGTTCTCCTACATTCTCATACTCTGTACAGCTTTCTTAGGCAGTCTGTTCTCCTACATTCTCATACTCTGTACAGCTTTCTTAGGCAGTCTGTTCTCCTACATTCTCATACTCTGTACAGCTTTCTTAGGCAGTCTGTTCTCCTACATTCTCATACTCTGTACAGCTTTCTTAAACAGTCTGTCCTCCTACATTCTCATCACATGCCACCACAGCCACTGCAACCTTTTCCTCTTAAGCAGATATTCTAATAGTATAACCTTTTAAGGTGGGATGTAGGGAAAGTGAGAAAAGTTAGGTGATTGTGGAGTTTTTGTATCAAAACTTCCTTTTTGTCAAAATAAAATATTAGGTCTACTCTAGTTAAAACACAGAGTTTAATTTTCTTCACATAGAAATATCAACATTTCATGAATATCTGTCGAGGTTGTCCTGGAATTTAATGACAACTTTTTCTCTTCATTTTAAAAGTTTCTCATCTTATACCGATATGTTCTTGACAGATATTCAACAACTGTTGAATCACCACGGGAAGAAAATTAAACTTTATGTTTGTAGTAAAGCAATATTTTATTTATTTTAGCAAAACAAAGTGTTGATATAAAAGATGCAAAAATATATCGCATCTCCCACATCCCCACCTTTTATTCCTTATCTCTCCTTGTGACATTTTCAACACCTCTCAGAAACCTCATCTCTGCAACCTGTAATATATTTAAATCTCCTTTCATCCCTGTCCAGGTTTCAGTCAAATCCATCGAAATAAAACAATTTTAAAAAATTCTATAAAAACAATTAACATGTTTTACTATTTTAATTTTTGTTCAACGCTTTTAGTTAAAATACCAATTGGCTTTATGTGTAAAAGTTTTCCATGAATTGTTATTAAAGATGAGTAAATTAAAATGCAATGTTTATAAAATGGCGACCGTTTCCTTACTATCTTATTATTATTATTATTATTATTATTATTATTATTATTATATATTATTATTATTATTATTATTTTATTAGCACCGCGTCTTACTACCCGTTCGGGTTATACGCACTTACGCTAATGTGCAATGGGTAGGATGATTGTGAGATGAAATGGAGGACCTACAGTTTAACGTGGAATCCGAACCACGGTGGAGGCCTGGCATTCCTCACATTCACAAGTTGTGATTAATACACATCTTGTCAGAGGTGAAGGAAGGGTTTGGCAATCAGATAAACCTGTACCAGGACCGAGGATTGAACCCCGGACCCTCAGCACAGAAGTCTGACACCTTACCCCTAAACCACCAGGTCACCATCTTACTATCTTTGATACGTTCATTTCTATTCGTCAGAATCAGTAGTCACATGGTCTAAGGCTTCAACCTTGGGTTAAACTGGATTGCTGCTGAAGGAGAGATCGGGGGTTATAATCTCGGTTGGTTTTTTTTTTCCTTAACAGTTCCCCAATTTCCTTAACGTAAATTCGAGTACACACCGTTAAACCTGAAATGTTACACTATTACCTTGATGGGTATCTTAGTATAGCCTATACCATAAAGGAACCATGCAAGGTAATCTTGTCACTTTTCAGGGTAAATGAAGGGCACATTACCTGTAAATTTTACCTTCCTCATCCGTATCCTATTAGTTTGAAAATGAGGATAACTCCGATCAGGTTTTAAGATACGATGCACAAATTAATAAAAAAAAAAGCAATTTCACCAGCCCGTTGATGCTATATACTTGCTATTGGTTCCCCGTAGCCATCCATAGCAACAGTCCTTAAATTAAGTTCGAGTTTATCCAACATTTACGAATTTACAGATCAGAATTCTATGGCTAGAGCAATCTGTGCCTGTGTTAGTCGATATCATCTTTGCTGACTGCACACCTTACAAATATAGAATTGTATACGGGAACTTAACAAGAGTATAGGGGTGATTTTTAAATAAATGTATAAGCATTTGAATAGAGAGAGGACTGCAAACCTCAATGTTTAAAAAAAAAAACACTAGAACGAGTTTTTAGGGATCAAAACTCAAGGTTAAGTTCTTTAGCACGCACCTTTGAAGGTAACGTATAGTTTGCTTGCGTGTATATATTTTTTTTACTTATCGTATAAAATTAAAACCATGTCTACATATTTATAATATAGTCACAAGTATATAAACAAACAAACAAACAAACAAACAAATATGAAATATTTTTATTCCATGTATTTCGATCACAAGTATGATTCACAATTATATATATCGTTTTGTATTAATTATTATTAAAAGATGGCGACAGTTGTACAAAAATTATTAAGTTTATAAAACACATAAGATGACACTTTTTAAATATTTCGCTTGATAATATTTATTATTGTAGTGGTAAAAATATCACATTCAGTTTGGTGTTTATTGTAACATTTCAGTTGAATTTCACGAAATATTTACTTAAAATATAGTTGCCTGGCATTTTTTCTTTCTATACTGTAATACTTTAACCTGCATCAGTCGTCAAGTATCTAAGGTGTCAGACCCACAATAGACTAGATTTTTTAATTATTCCCCTTTTAATTGTATTATTTTATAGGGTGACCTGGTGGTCTAGGGGTAAGGTGTCAGACTTCTGTGCTGAGGGTCCGGGGTTCAATCCTTGGTCCCGGCACAGATTTATCTGATTGCCAAACCCTTCCTTCACCTCTGACAAGACGTGTATTAATCACAACTTGTGAATGTGAGGAATGCCAGGCCTCCACCGTGGTTCGGATTCCACGTTAAACAGTAGGTCCTCCATTTCATCTCACAATCACCCTACCATTACACATTAGCGTAAGTGCGTATAACCCGAACGGGTAGTAAGACGCGGTGCTAATAATAATAATAATAATATTATTTTATAATATAAGTATCTAATTGACATTAGTCTGTGCTCCCACCAGGGCTATCCAGATATTTAAACAAATAAGGTAGGCATTAGGGAGGTTGAAATAGAGGAAATGTACTTACATTCGCGCGTTGAGGGAGAAAGAAGAAAATATTTAGGAAAAATAACCTTAGCACACCTAGCCGGGATTCAAACCTCAACCCATCTTTAACTTGCAAAACAATCCAAACAAATCGTATGTCTTTGTTTGCATGCCCACCTTTGTGGATAGAATATATTAATAATAATAGTAATGGCATGTCCGGGTTGCATCAATCTGTAGCTCAGTTTGTGGAAATATTAGCCAGTATTAATGTACCGTTGCCCAGGGGACGCCCGAATGTACTAATTGTACATTCTTTCCATGGAGACTCTTTCCATGTCCCGATGAGATAAGGGGATGATGAAGGTAGTTAATATGACGGGGTAAAGCCAATGAGGATCTTAACCTAACCCAACCCTAGTTAACCAAACCCTGGTGACCATGGGAATTATTCCCTTTCGAGGAAAATCTTCCTTTACCAGCCGGAAATCAAACCCGGGACTTCTAGGTCAGTAGCCAGGGGCTTTGACCACTTTATAACGATGCCGGCTAGTGGGTAAGATATTGTGACCTTTTAAAAAATAAAGATTATTGATTCTAAAGAGTTTAAAAGTACCTGATAATTTGGTTTCGTGGCTGAGAATCGATTAATAACTGCGGGAATGATTTATGTACCTATCAACATAAACATTTTAAACACAATTATGCGTTCAACCCGTACGGGTAATATGACTCTGGGCTTAAAAAAACTACAATTTAAATGTCTAATCTCATGTTTTAAATTAAGAAAAGATTATGTTGATAATAAACTGTGTCATTAGATTCCTAATAGATCTACTTCTAAAATGTTTCGATTTGAGCTTTTTTTTCTTTCATCTAACGGCAAACAATCCAGTTCTAGAATTGGAAGATTATATTTCAAGTCGCAAAAATGCACCTGTGTAAAAAATACTTCTTTGTATCAAGGAAATATTACGTCAATATCTTATTATTCCAGACTTCATGTTTCGCTTACGTCAGATTCTGTCTACTGCTGTACTTTTTTTTAATGATATACGAGTAGTCTAAACACATTTTCAAATGATTTTTACTCGTTTGATACAATATTACTAGGCCTATGAATTTATAAATGTATTATTATTGTTATTACCATTATTATTGACTAATTCAAGACGATGTTCTTTGCAGCTGTAAATAGACTCAGTTTTATTCTGAAAGCTTACAGTACTAGCTTGTCCGGCACAATTATAGCCCTATTACCTTGTTTAACACAATTATAACCCTATTACCTTGTTTAACACTACTATAGCCCTATTACCTTGTCTGGCACAATTATAACCCTATTACCTTGTTTAACACTACTATAGCCCTATTACCTTGTCTGGCACAATTATAACCCTATTACCTTGTTTAACACTACTATAGCCCTATTACCTTGTATGGCACAATTATAGCCCTATTACCTTGTTTAACACTACTATAGCCCTATTACCTTGTCTGGCACAATTATAACCCTATTACCTTGTTTAACACTACTATAGCCCTATTACCTTGTATGGCACAATTATAACCCTATTACCTTGTTTAACACTACTATAGCCCTATTACCTTGTTTAACACTACTATAGCCCTATTACCTTGTTTAACACTACTATAGCCCTATTACCTTGTATGGCACAATTATAGCCCTATTACCTTGTTTAACACTACTATAGCCCTATTACCTTGTCTGGCACAATTATAACCCTATTACCTTGTTTAACACTACTATAGCCTATTACCTTGTATGGCACAATTATAGCCCTATTACCTTGTTTAACACTACTATAGCCCTATTACCTTGTCTGGCACAATTATAACCCTATTACCTTGTTTAACACTACTATAGCCCTATTACCTTGTATGGCACAATTATAGCCCTATTACCTTGTTTAACACTACTATAGCCCTATTACCTTGTTTAACACTACTATAGCCCTATTACCTTGTATGGCACAAATATAGCCCTATTACCTTGTTTAACACTACTATAGCCCTATTACCTTGTATGGCACAATTATAGCCCTATTACCTTGTTTAACACTACTATAGCCCTATTACCTTGTATGGCACAATTATAGCCCTATTACCTTGTCCGGCACTCTTATAGACCTATTATATTAGCTGCCCCAGAGTAAAAACAAGCAAGGTAAGCATGATACATTCAGTATAAACGGAGTATACATGTGTTACAGGTTTGTGGTGATCTGTACTCTCATTATTTCGTAAACTATTCCAGTGGGGATTAGTTAGGCCTGCTTCTTTCAATCCAAAATAAAGAAATAATTTTACGAGCTCTACATCTAACATCTGAGCTATCCACATAATTACACCATTTGTGTAGGTATGAGAAACATGGACATTGGAGGAATTGTAACAGAATTTTATTAGAGAGAAAGTGGGAAACCATATTGTAAAAAGCCCCTTATTAAATCCAGCTGAGATTTGATCCTCGATCTACCCACGACCAGAAAACCAGACATGATTAGACTGACGCCTTTGTCCTCATGGCCACCACTGTGAATGTATAAACTACTTCTTTCTCTTATACCCGCCTCGGTGGCGTAGTTGGCTAACGCGCTAGTCGTGTTGAGCTCGACCGCCGAGGACGGGGAGATCGAGGTTCGAATCTCGGTCGGGTGAACTGGGGGTGGTTTTTCCTAAATGGTTTTCCACTCTCCCTCCACGCAAATGCGGGTTCACTTCCTCTAAATTCAACCCTCCTAATTTCTAATCCATTAGAGTAATTAGTACTTAAGCGTATAACCCGAACGGGTAGTAAGACGCGGTGCTATATATTATTATTACTTTCTCTTAAGTCTCCTAATTCCAGCACGAAGAATGTCCAAACTTTCTTTAGTGACAGTTTCCTTTGTGTGTTGGATTTAAAATTTTATTGTTAAGGTGGGATTGAAGGGGACGCGAGAAAAGGCCAGTGTTTTTGCACTTTTTATGGCTAAACATATTTTTGGCCAAAATAAATCAAATATTGCTTAATTAGAAACAAAGAGTTTAATTTTCTTCACATATTATTATCAACAGTTCCAGAATATGTCATGAGCATGGTGGCATTATCTTACAAACTTTATAAATGAAGAGAAAAAGTTGACATTAAATTCCAGGACACCCTTTACAGATATTCAAGAAATTTTGAGGTCACCATATGAAGTAAATTAAATTCCACACTTGTGCCGGAGCAATATTTTATTTATTTTGGCCAAAAGAAAGTTTTTCCCTAAAAACTGCAAAAACACTGTTTTTTTTCTCGCGTTCTCTTAAGGGGGCCTCTGACACACTTTGTTTTTGTCCAGAGGTTCCACATTATTTAAGCAAGAGTTTGTTATTTCAAAATATGGTTCACATAAAAATCGAGCTAAAAGGTATAAACATGTCCTTGTGGATTTAAAAACTTGACACTTTTTAAGTTTTATAATTTAGAAAAAAAGTTACGACACAATCACACAAACTTTCTCATATTGGGTATTATAGATTCGGAGATAATTTTCAAAAATAGGTTTTGAGTAAATTACCCGTAAGTATGTTTTCTTCATAAAAACAAACACACGATCTCGTTAATCATAATTATTGTAATATATACATTTTATACCAAATTGTTCAAATATGTTTAACAAAGTCCAACATTTCAATGATAGATTATTTGTTAGCTACCTAAAATTTTTATCTAAAAAAATAAAAACGTATTCTTATTTATTATGAAAAAACTATTCCCAGATTCCCATTTTGAATTAAATCTTTAAGGACAGTTTCAAAAAATATTCAAATTTTCTATAATTTGTCATAATTAAGCTACCCTTAAATTAATATTTTTTAGATAAATAAAGATACATTATTATTGATAATGTAAGATAATCCCCCGATACCAAGTTGGTTGGAACACTCAACCCCACAACTTTTAATTCTGACCTGATGATGATGCCGTTGTAGCATCGAAACATTTAGAAGCTCAAATACGTTGCAGTGACTGCATCAATATCTAAGGAACAGGGAATCACAGATAAGGAAGGAATTCAATTTTTACTTATCTTTTTTCATTCTTTATATTTTCATTTACACATAACTCTGTTTAACTTCCAAAAACGTTAGACAAGTAATATATGCAAGTTTACATCATCGAATCATAATACTGTTTTTATACAATTTGACTCAAAAGTCCCACAATTTTAATATGTTTCAAACTTTTTAGATGTTTGTTAAAACTTATATGATTACATCATAATTGTTCATCATAAGATATTATAGCTTGTAGTTATTATTACCAAAAATCTTTTTCATTTATGATTCAAATTATAGTGCCTATATTATTATTATATTATATCATACATCTATTTTTTATTTATGTTAAAATAACACATTTTGTCAATTTTACCAAAATTGAATTCTATCACTATTAATCTAATCATTAAAGCTGTTCTAAAAAAATAAATTTTACCAAACTCATTTATTAATTAACTACTTAACTATTAAATTAATTTTTTCTTAGAAAAATAAATCTATACAACTATTTATGGAAAAAAAAATTAATAGATATTTATCGCCATTTTAAAGCAATTTTTTAAAAATATTCAAATTGAAACAAACACAATCATCAGTAAACTACCCCTTAACGGAATTTTCCACAAAAACAAGTACACAGCCTTATTTATCATGTTATTGCCAAACACTCCCCAAATATACATTTTAAGCTAAATCATTAGGGGTTGGCCAGACAGCGAGCGAGCGACTAAAATATAAAATACAACACATTGGCTGTAATGAGAGGTGGCCAGACTGGAGCGCGTGAGCGAAAGACTGAGCGCGTGAGCGAGCGACTGAGCGCGCACGCTTGGAAGATAGAAATGGTTCTATTTTTCAAGCGCGCGCGCTTGACCCGGTACATTCTAGTTTATAGGCGCTAGGCAATATTATTGTATGTTGGTTCATTGAGTTCATTGAACTTCTCATTTTGACAATTTTATTAATATCGATAGGTTTAGCACACTTGCTATTAACGGGCTAATTTAATTGGTAAGATGATAAACCATACTTATATGTATTTATATATATACATATATATGTAAAACTGATATGTTAAAATACTTCAATATTATCAAAGTAGGCCTTTACAAATAATAATTATCATTAGCGTGGAAAGAGGATGAGAAAACCACAACAATAAATCACTTGTTAAAACCTCCCTCAGTTCACTCAGCCAAGATTCGGAGCCTCCTCGTCAACAGCTAACGAGAGCTATCTGCTAATCATGCGCTCACTCGCCAGTTTGGCCACCCAGTCGCTTGCGCGCTCGCTCACTCGCACGCTTGTCAGTCTGGCCAAACCCTTATAGCCATTTTCAAAATAAGTCAAATTTTCAAAAATCTCTCATAAGTAAATGACCCTTTATCGAGTTTTTCCCCAAAACAAAATATTTGTGATTATTGGTTATGTCAAACAAGCCCTAAATGGGTAATATACACAAATCTGAGCCATTTTTGAAAAATGTGGAACTCCCAAAAATCACTCCAGAAAACTACCCTTAGTTGAAGGTTTAAGGCGAAAAAAAAATTTGAGATATAACACTATAAAATCTAAATATTAAGTCTAAACAAAATCTATTAAACCGTTTTGGATCTGTAGCTAGGGAAAGACAGACAGACATGGGGACAGTCAGATTTTATAGTTCCTATTTTTGGGTTCGTGTGTAACATTGGCAGTACTAGCTAATGCCCCAAATAAACCGATACATATAGACATCCTGCACTTGCAAGACTTGGTAGTTTACATTAATACTACCCACTCCGAATAGGGTCGATACTTATAAACATCCTGCAATATCAAAGATTACAGAATTTACTATGTCTAAAATATGTGTTTTACTTACTCATTGAATCTTCTGGCTTAGCACAAGTTCCATAACCCGACTATTTCACACCAATTTCTATGATGAAGGAAAGACTGACTAACTATGAACGATGCATCAACAAGATACTTCAATAGGGGGATCCAAGACTGCGCTGGTTGGCCCTCATCGGCCAACAGACAAACCATTCACAATCTTAAACGGCCAGCTCACCAGAAGTCCGGCCTACGTGACTTGAGCACGTGCCAGGTTTTAACTCTCAACTCTCCAGATGTTCGGTTTACGTAACTTGATGAACGTACCAAGTTTTAACGGCCAGCTCACCAGGTGTCTGGCCTAAGTGACTTGAGAACGTGCCAGGTTTTAACTTGTAACGAGTTACAGGTATCAAGCTCAATCAAATGGGAGATTACTCAACCTATGCCCTGTTGGACAGTAACACTGGAGCACATGTGCCACGACCTCCTCCCCCTAATAAACAATTCCACGGAATAATACAGATATGATTCAATTGTCTGCTCATAAAGGAAGCCACGCCCAGAAAGAACAAGTGATGGCGACTCCACGCGCTTATTCTCCGTTTCCGCCGCCTGGACTGTTTCAGAGCTTTCTCCAAGTTCCTAGAGTGTCCGCGATCTTTCCCAGCGTTGTTCTGTCTCCTTCCTTTAACTCAATTTTCCCTCCTTTTTCCCCTCTCTTTGTGGACATGCCCTGGCTTACTAAGGTGAGAGTGCCAAATTAAGCTTAGATTTAATTATATTTATCAAAATTATATTTCGACTTAAAATGGGGGAAATCTCTTCAAAATTATTGGTTCAGATTTATAAACTTTAATTTTTAACATTGGTATGGGTTTCTTTGGGGTTCCAACGTGGTTAATTTGTAACCACGATTTATTTCTATTTAATTGTTTAGGGAACCAAATCTTTGTTCATAAGTGAACCTTCTTTCTATTCTAACTTTGAATTGCACTCTTACCGCCTTTCTGTTTAGTCGTTTGAATCATTATCAAATGGATATATTTCAGGGATATTGACTTTGACTGCATTTTTTATCTTTCATTACTATATTTATTATTACATTGCTAGACGGGGTACTTAATTCGACTCAGACTCTATTTAATGTATAATGCGTGCTAACTTATTAGTGGCAGTAAGACTTTTCTTGATGTTGAACTTTATTTCACGCTGCTAAATTACGTCGTTAGATAGAGCATTAGCACAGGAGGCAGGCATACATTACTATGAATTTATTATATGATCTGGGGATCCTTGTCATCCCTGTGCCCGGGGTATTTACGCCATTATTGGCGGGCTTGATTGCTATTATTGTCTTTACCTTAGAGTGCTCTGGGATATATATTTTTTCTTAGCATTGTAATGTCTTTGTGCAATATTAATATCCTAATCTTGGGTTGTCTTGTGAACTTCGTATATTTACGGCGTCTTCTACTTTATTTTGGCGTTAAGCGGTTGGTGAACTAGTGTATATTTATGGAGATGCCTTATTCAATATTAAAGTCTCTCACTTTAAAATCTAGTCTAATTTCATATTAATGAAGTAATATGTTATATTAAAGTCTTCCACTTTAAATTCTAGTCTATTTTTATATTAATGGAGTAATATGTTTATATTACGGTTTTCCACTTTAAATTCTAGTCTATTTTCATATTAAAATGGAATAATATGTTTATATTAAAGTCTCCCACTTTAAACTCAAGTCTATTTTCATATTGAAGAAAACATTATGTTTAAAATTAGAGTATCGTACTTGGAACATTCTTGGTATCTTATGAAATATTATGTTTAACTACAAAGTCTTCAACTTAACTCGCTTCAAGCGGTATTACTGCATTTGTAATTTTTATTTTATATCATCCACTTCTCTTATAACAAATAAAATATATACTGTTATTCTCTGGTAACTCCTTGACTGTTATTTCTCACGTTTCCGTGCAGGTAAAGGTAGTTACAAACTACCAATTCACCAGATGTCCGGCCTACGTGACTTAGGCACGTTCAAAGTTTTGACGGTGGTTAACAAGAGAATTGTGGTGTTAGCACGTGTTCGCAACGTGGTGTTATATTTTTAATATGAAGATCTCCCACCCCTTTATCCATCAACTAAACCTATATAAAGCTGGCACTCAGCTAACATGGTTGATTATTAAATCCGACATATCCACGAGAAGTCCTGGTCTTGACTTAGACATATTCGCTCCAGGATGGCAATATATAAACTCTATATATTTTATTAAATATTTAAAATTTAAACGTCCTTTAACGGGTTCGGGAGTTTGAGTACTTAGTTAAATATGTGATTATAATCGTTCAGTGTAGGCATCAGAAATTTCTCACACGAAGATTTATTTTTGAAAGTAAATTTGTTTTATGGAAACTTAATATTTCCTTTTGTTGCTTGGGCACTAGTTTCTTTGTAAGCTTGGAATATTTAGTTTAAATATACATTTTTATTGCACTTGTGGTTATCGATAATTATTTGGACTTTAAAATTTGATAATGCTTCTTTTATAGATAATATTTTGTAGGCATATATTCTTTGAAGAAATTATAAAAGTAATTAATTTTTGTTGGTTTATAAGTTATAACTTTAACATTTTACCGAATCATTTAGTGAGAAACTACCAGTATTATTTTGTAATAATACTTTGTTTTCTATTATAATGTTAAATATTAACTAGTCGGAATCTTCTCGATTACTTCAAAGGTGATGGAAGTAATAGTCCCACAGAAGTTTGAGCTATGTCGGAAAGTCAAACTTTTGTGTAATTTATTTGTACCAGAATTGATATTTAAATTTAAATTTGTTTAGTCGGAATTCACAATGGTGATTCAGTTATTTTGTTAACCGTTTAAAAGAGGTTCCTTAAGCTCTTTATTATTATAGTCAGGATTAAAAGGTTAATGGTTTAACCTATTCGTTTAGTCGGAATTCACAATGGTGATTCATGTGCTTTATTAACAGTTTAAAAGAGGCTCGTTACACTCTTTATTATTATAGTAACGATTTTTTATTATAATTGGGTCTCTTACAGACTAATTCCTATAAATGAATAATTTACTTTGAGATTGTGAAATATATTCTCAAATGTACAGCGCAAGTGCAGTCTCTGCCATATTTATGTTTTTCAACTCTTCAGTTTGACTTGTGAAGCCATGTATTTTTTTTTATTACCTCTGTTGTTTAACTTTGAATAAATAATTCAAATTTTTCTTAAACTTGCACGTGTTCCTATTTTTTTTTTGTTATATTAAATTCCTTATAGATTCCGTCCACCCTCATCCTAGCTATTGTGGCCTCTAGCTGTTAGAATTGGAGATGGAGAACGGTACACTTGTTCTCATAAAACGTAAAGATTCGTCATAATCTCAAGATCTTACCTCATTTTCAGAATCGTTTCACGCAACATGTCATTCTTTTGAGATTAATGTAAATTGCTAGAAACGTAGATCTTTCCACGGGTGTCGTTAGCGTGGCAACAGGGGGGATGCCCCAACCCCCCCTCCTCTTCCCCCAGTATTCTGCTCAAATAGGACACCGTAAAAAAAAAGCAATGAATTATTTTATTCAGAAAATGGAAACTCTACGTTTGAAGCCATGAATAAACATTTTATATATGAACTATAGAAATAATTACGTTATTTTGGTTCTGTTCCCCTAATAATAATTTAAGAGCAAGCCCTTCTAAAACAGAGAGACCTTTTTAATAGGACTTACAACATGAAGAGTTAAGATAGTTAAAGAATATTCTCCCAGTTTTGAAGCTTCCCATAAGAAATACAGCAGTGTGTGAATATTCCCCCTGAAATATGAGACAGACTTAACAATTAATCCATCATGAAATTTAACATACTTAGTGAACATTATTGTGTTAGACTAGACTGGAGACTAGGGAGATGGGACTTAGATCCCGGTCGGGTGCACTGAGGGTGGTTTATTTACTCTCCCACCACGCAAATTTGGGTGCACTTCCTCTAAATTAACCTAACTAATCCCTAACACATTAGTACATAGGTGTAAAACACGAACGGGGAGTAATACTGCGGTACTAAAGTAAAAAAATAAAAAAGGTCGCTTAATTACTTGTTACCTTTCCTATCAACTTGGTGGCTAACGTCTGTTTATCAAACTTGTATTTTTTTAACATATTTATCTAAGACCAGATTTTATTCTAGGTGCACATCTTTTAACGAATAGCTTCCGTCGTTTGGATATCAAGTCAACAAATCACTACTCGGGCAGTATTCATGAGAAAAGCCTACGTCTGCTTGACCTATATATAAAAGTATTATAGGGAAAAAACTTTTCTGTTCATTTTTCTTTCGTGGCGATGTTTGAAGGTTAAGTATAAGGTGTTTGAAAATGATAAACAACATCATTTATTTGAAAAGTAATTATTTTATTTCAAAACAATTTAGTCACTATAAATATAAGGTATACATGAGTAAAGTTAAAACAAAATAAAAAATTAGCAACCTAGAATATGGTCTGATGAGCTATAAAACAATTAATCTGTAACTGTAACTATTTGTTGATTGCCCTGTAGTCTGTGTGTAACTGCCGTAACGTTTTATGTGTATTAGAATAATTTTTTTTTAAAAAAGAAGCTTTAAACAGATGTCGTTATTTTATCTGGATAAAATGGACAGTTGAAGGTGATCCACTGACTAGATTCTAGTTTTATCGCAAACCTTACTCCGTCTGGCGGAGTCAGACAAATAACTAGACGGTTAGACGACACTAAAGTAATGAAGCCGGCCACAGCTATACCCATTGACCGAGAGAAGCGAGGTTCTGTTTTAACTCGAGCGTTTAGCATTTTGTCTGTCCTCTGTCTACATAGATATTTGCTGCGCGATAGTTATCAAATGTGTGAACCAATTTTAGCTCAAATGTACAGGCGCATTCTTTGAACCTAGTCCAAACAATGTATTTAGATATTTTTTCTATCAGGTAATCTGTTTTGATATGACGGCCATTCAAATAGTTGTACCTGTCTGTTTCGCGAGAACTGCCAAATGCGTGATCCTAGGCCAAACGATTTATGTACTGTACATAGTTTTTCGGTCTGATTATCTGTTTCAATATAGCACTGCCTAAAAGGTTTTTCGGTTAATAGCTTATAACAAATTATTTGAATTTGTAATTCTAAGCAATCGATCGATTACCTAAGGCATACTTTTTTAATGTTGACCTATATTGCGATATTGACGTCTTAAACTATTTGAACAACAACTATCCTCTATAAATATAATGTACTTATAATTAATATGGTTATTTTTTTCCTGTTTAACTTAATCACTAAGGAAAAATATCAACTTCGAATCTAAGGATAAATTATGGGCAATATTTCAACTTGGAATCTTAAGACTGTAGTAACGATAGTAACATGAAGGCAGTGAGATCTACTGTTCACAGTATTACTATTAAGACTGTAGTAACGATAGTAACATGGAGGGAGGTCTACTGTTCACAGTATTACTATTAAGACTGTAGTAACGATAGTAACATGAAGGCAGTGAGATCTACTGTTCACAGTATTACTATTAAGACTGTAGTAACGATAGTAACATGGAGGGAGGTCTACTGTTCACAGTATTACTATTAAGACTGTAGTAAAGATAGTAACATGGAGGGAGGTCTACTGTTCACAGTAATACTACTAAGATTGTAGTAACGATAGTAACATGGAGGAAGGAAGGTCTACTGTTCACAGTAATACTACTAAAACTGTAGTAACGATAGTAGCATGGAGGGAGTAAGGTCTACTGTTCACAGTATTACTATTAAGACTGTAGTAACGATAGTAACATGGAGGGAGGTCTACTGTTCACAGTATTACTATTAAGACTGTAGTAAAGATAGTAACATGGAGGGAGGTCTACTGTTCACAGTAATACTACTAAGATTGTAGTAACGATAGTAACATGGAGGGAGTAAGGTCTACTGTTCACAGAAATACTACTAAGATTGTAGTAACGATAGTAACATGGAGGGAGTAAGGTCTACTGTTCACAGAAATACTACTAAGACTGTAGTAACGATAGTAACATGGAGGAAGGGAGGTCTACTGTTCACAGTAATATTACTAAAACTGTAGTAACGATAGTAACATGGAGGGAGTAAGGTCTACTGTTCACAAAAATACTAGTAAAAAGTTGTTAAAGAGGCAACACTCTCCTATGGACACATCATACATATTTTATTACTAGTACTTTACATAATCCTTTGTGGACATAGAGTTCGTTCCCGACATTTAGGTCTTCGTTGGTGGTTTGAGAAAAACACAGTCCAACACGAAGGGAAATTTTTAATAGTTATAAAAGTTACTAAAACTATTTTCATATCTTTATAGTGTGCATAAAGTAATTTAATCTGCAATTGTCAAGTTTCATATATAATATCAACACAAAGAAATAAAACTAATACCGAAACATCTTACTCTAATTATACCCCAAAAAAAATTTCACCAGTTTTTCTTTAGGACTTTAAATTATTATTATTATTATTATTATTATTATTATTATTATTATTATTATTATTATTATTATTATTATTATTATTATTATTATTATTATTATTATTATTATTATTATTATTATTATTAGGGTTTAAAGGCCCATCGACACATTGTTTATGGTTGTAAAACATGATGGAAAAATATCGAGTGCATTGTATTATTCTTGGTAAAAAGAATGGGAGAACCACTTAACCTAATGCACCCAGCAGAGATTAGAACTTCAACCACCACGCAGTCAGCAGTTAAGTCTATTGTGACCCTGACGTCCTAGACCCCGTGGCCACTGGTGCGGGTGCCTAAGCCCTAGCACCAAGCTAGCTGGTTAGCTGGATGTGCACGTAACATATACAAATAGTTAATATCTTGTGTCGGAGCCCTGAGAAACCCAACCAGGGTCCCCTAGACGTGTAGATGACTCTTATAGCCGTGGGGACCCCATCGGTGGACACGCTGGCTAAGTTGTCAGCCCCATCCAACATGGTCTGAGGCGTCACTCTAGTGCTAGACTAGACTAGACTGCCGATGACAGGGAGATTGGGGTTCGAATCCCGGTCCGGTGTTCTGAGCGTGGCTTTTCCAAAATGGTTTTCCACTCTTCCTCCAAGCAAATTTGAGTACACTTTCACTAAATTCAACCCTCCTCATCCCTAACTCATTAGCCTAATTAGTACATAAGCGTATAACCCGAACTGAAAGTAAGACGCAGTGCTAAAAAAAAAGCATCTGGTTTGGTAGCCTATACCTGCGTCGTGGTGGTTGAGGTTCGAATCCCTCACGAGTGCACTGAGGTTGGTTTTTCTAAATTGATTACAGATCTAACTCTCCATCCAAATTCGGGTACATTTTCACTCAAACTATTCCTTCTTCATTTATAAATGAATAGTGTGAAATCGCGGATAGGCCAGATGGGTAGTAAGACGTGGTGCAAAATCAAACCGCGGTTTTTTTTTACTCTCTTCAGTGGCCGAATGCTGGTCTGTTAGTGACGGGGAGATCGGGGGTTTGAATTCTGGTTGTATCTACTGAGAGTAGGTTTTTCCTAAATGATTTCTAACCCTCCTTCCAAGCAAATGCTGCTATATTACATTTAAAATGCTTCCTTCATCATCCATATCCCATTAAAGTAATTATCATAGATACACGTACATATACCTGAGCCGCGGTGATTAAGAAAAACTTTTTGTGTGTTTTTATACGTTTAGACTATCCACGTATTATTACTAATGGGTTATGAATGAGGAAGGGAGAATTTAGAGGAAATGTACCCACGTTTACGCGTTTTTGTGTGGAAAAGGAGGGGAGGCGGGGGGTAAGAGTGAACCAATTTAATAAAAAACTCAGTATCTCCGATCGGTGTTCGAACACCAATTAGCTGCCCGTTGCTGGTAGTAACGCTTTATACCCTGCGACCACTGATTTCAGGTAAATAAACCTTCATACGCGGAGATAGGCTAACTTTCCGGGTGTTATTAGCGAGTGTTGACACTAGAGCGCCTATACCTCAGTTTTAGCTTCTGTGGTGCTGACTGACAGCTCACAGCTGACTTCTGACTGCTTTGAAAAGCTACCAGACCAAATTATGTATCCCTACACCGAACCATATGATCTGCAAAAAACATGTATTTAGCAGTTGTCACTTCTGACAGTCAAAATTTAGGTATATACCTAAATGTTGACTGTCAGAAGTCAGCTGTGAACTGTCAGTCAGCACCAAAGAAGTCATGGGGCTACTGTACCTAGACGGACTCGGTGAGTGACGATATAGAATCGGGATTTGGTCTAGAAAGAAAGGTATTGACACTTTATTTCATTTATAAAATTATCGATGACATTAGGAATGGAAATAATAAACCGGAATTTACATCTGAATAGATTTTTTTATTGGCTATTACGCAAGGAAATACTTATGTTTTTCTATATATTATATGTTTAGAGTGTACGTACTTATCTAGTAAGAGTGAACACAACTTTTGGATTATAATATAATTTTTGCTTTACCTGGTATTAAACCATTTAATAAAATCATAATATTGTAAGTTAGATCGTAGTTATGTGCCGGGGACATTTTCCAAACGAAGAAGCTGGAACTTTCAGACAAGCTCTCACTTTGTGGGTTTTAAAAATATAACTTTACTAAAGACAAACACATCATTACTAACTAAACTGTCCGACACTTTATCCCAGTCAGTAGCGTGTCTACATACCTAGATAAGATTCCCGGGTTTGATTCCCAGAAAAGCCAAAAAATGTATCATAAGTGAAACTAAAGTTTCCTCTTTCATGGTGATAAATTAACACCTGGGGGGGGGGGGGGGAGGGCGGGGGGCTGTGTTTTGTGTCTGTTCTAGATTTAAGCTAGTTTTTAAGTTGAGATGGAACGATTGAATTCTCGATTCCTCGAATCTTATAGTACTCGAGAGATTCGAAATAAGTAAAAATCTCAAAAAAATATCTAAAATACAATGAAAACATGACTTCAAATAAAATTGTAAGTAATTTGTTATAGGAATTATATAGACCTGTGTAGTTGGGAAGATAAAAAAAAATCACGAAAAAGGAAAACATTGTATTAATATAGTTAATTTGCTAAAAAAAAGGGGGGGTTTCCTCTTTGTTGTTTGTGAAGTAATAGACATGATAAACAAAACATTTGTCAGTGGCACCAGCCTTAAACAACTTTATTTTAATTACATTTTTAATATATTCCCTTTAACTAAAACTGTACATTTTTAAAAATCCGAGGATTCGAATTTGGATTCAAGATTCATAAGAAAATTTTTAAGATTTGGATTCAAGAAATATAGTGATCTACCCAACTCAATTAGTCGTGTATTGACATAAACTGTAGATTCAGAAAGTGCATATTTAGTACCTTAATAATTCTTTTAGTTAAATTATTATTCCAACCGAAACCAGATTTTTAAGTGCCCATAGTATCGAATATCGTAACAAAGGTATCGAGTAAAAAGTTAATGGAATAGAAAATAAAGTATCGATATCAATAATGTTTCGATACTTTTTACACAGCCCTGGTACAGAGTAAAGGTTTTAATGTAATCGAGTGAAGGTGGGAGGCCAACATGTCTCTCGTTCAATTTACGACTTGGATCTAACGAACAACTATCATTCTTTTTGCTTTTAATAACACACACGTGAGTACTATAGTCTAGACGTCGAGCTCCGGTCAAGGTCTAGGAGAGCCGGGTTCGAATCCTAGACAGGATATAAAGTAATCTTTAGTAGAATCATGGTAGAGAGGTATAGTAGTATTCTGGTATAAAGGATTGTAACTGATACAAAAGTTATCAGAACTACTTTAATACAGATGTGTTCAATCTGGGGTACAAGTACCCCCGGGGGTACATGAAAACATCTTGGGGGTACATAAAATGTATTATTTATATATAATTTAAAGATAAACGCCGAATAATCAGGGCCATATTTAGGTTTAGCCATAGGAGACCTGGATGTAATAACATGTGATATGGGAGCACCATTTTTATTTCGGTTTCTCACTCCATATCTCTTCTCTCTCTCTCTCTCTCTGCTAAATGTAGATTATAGAATATGAATAACTTGTATTATCCACCAACAACTTTGTGGGTACAAAGTTGAAGAGAAATTATATCTGGGACACGCGGATAATTTTTTTTTAGTACCACTGCTTCAATAAATTCATACGTCAAGCCATGTGATCTACAACTGTCACTTCTAATATAAATTACAAATACCTATCCTATATATTATTTTTGTTGTCAACATCCCTTTTTCTCAACTAATACAAAGCCTACAGCGGTATAACGTCCTTGGTTTTCCGGAACGATGTTTGTGGACGTCTTGAACAGTTCCGTCTGCTTCAAACTTATCTCTAATACAAGGAATCGTAAGCAACGTTGGTGAATCTCTTTAAAACTTCCTTCTGAAACATCCTTGCACTTTCACAATGTTCTCACACTTCCAATAGCACTTTAGAATGAATTTACTTTCTTCAAAACTTAATCTCCTTCCAGCCATAATTTATAATGGGCTAAACCTAAAACAAAACAAAAAAAAATCGTTAGCTGTGGGCTGTAAGAATGTGTACCCATATGGCTTTTTTTTAGGTATCCTGTATGGATAGAATATATATTCCTATTTTAATTTCAATATCAAATTAAAAATGTTCCCCTTTGAATAATTTTGAAATTTTTTTAAAAATATTTTCTCGGTGTTTAATCTTGCATTAAAAAAACCAACATCACTTTGGTAGAGCTCGGGGGGTCAATGTCTAAAGGAATCGGTCATGTTTTAAATATAAATATTATTATCACTTTTTAATACATGGTCGATTTTGAGCTATCATTTGTCTACTATCTATATATATCAATAAAAGTCTAATGGTATCCGTATGGATGTATATCTGTCCAGAGAATTGTTAGTACTTCTCAATGAAATAGAAAGCTGACAATTATTGATAAAATTGTTCAATAAAATGATAAAATAATGGTAGCTCAAAAGTTGATCAAATTATTTATTTAATAATATTAATTTCAATTCGTCGACATGTTATTTGCATTTCAAAAGCAAGAAGAAATTATAATAGAAATTCCAATGACAAATCCAAAGAGAAGTTGCAGATGATAATAGAATAAGTTACTTGGGCTTATAGCTTTGTTGTTTCATAATCATGTTAGTAAATGAAAAAAAGTGTTTCTTTGACAAACAAAACTTACACAGGTAGGCTGAGGCCAGACTAGTGTTCCGGATGCTGCGACAGAAACGCTGCCAACATAATGAAAGCACGGCTGGCCGCTAGGTGGTGACACGCTGTCGTATCAAACACAGCTACCTCGGGCTCTTTCAATAGGGACAATTTCGACTATGAGTGAAGATGATTTACTGCTCTCTCTCTTTCTGTATCAAATCATCTGAAAAAGAAGAAAGTTTGGAGCTATGGTGTGCAGTCAATAAACAGCTTCAGGCTGTCCTTTGGCCACTTTCATACTTGGTACATCAAACTACGGGAACATTCAGATAGACTTTTCGATTACTACAGAATGAGTGCAGAAAGTTTTGATCTGCTGTGTTTCAACAGGAAAGGAAATATTGTGACGCAGACTTGGAAAACAGCAGCAGCTACCTCCATACAGAGTTCTCCCTTGTCATCCCTGTGTGCATAGTTTGTGTGTTTTAAATTCCACAGTGCATTTCTATGACGCACTTGGTTCACAAACAATTACAGTAGAGCGTCGAAAATCCGGACGTCAAAAATCCGGAGCGTCGCAAATCCGGATCGGCGGTGAGAGCAGGTCAAGTCTTGTACAAAAAACAATTAAGAGTCCTTACCCAGTAAGTTTCCATCAATTACTGTAGATTCTTTTTTTTTTTCTAAAAAGTATTGTAGAGTTACTAATCTAAATTACATAATGTACATGTTATTATTCAATATACTTTATTAAAGTATTTTGTGTACTGTATTTTTCGAACCCTTCAGCCTCTATTTTGCAATACAGTAGACTCCCGAGCGTCATGTATCCCTTAGTCAATACATTACGTATGTATACAGTTATTGAAAGCACATTTGAAAATCCGGACAATTCAGTAATCCGGATGGGTCCTAGTCCCGATCGATCCGGATTAACGACGCTCTACTGTATATGTCAAACATGGATGCAGTCACCGTGTATACGGCTCCGAAACTGGAAAGAGTCTGTGACAGACTGCAACACAAACGCTAGTCTGATGTGGTACGGCTGATTACATTGGGAGCATTTCAAGTGTGTGGCTGTCGCAACGGACGTGAAACGCAACCGTCTGCATTTACAAAACTGTCGCAACGTTCAGGAACCTAGTCTGATCCTTCTCATATGAAACAATGCATTACTCTAGAGCGGTGGTCTCCAAACTGTGGTTCGCGAAATCTTCCAAGGGATTCAACAAAATATTTCTGTAATGGCGGATTTTTGCAGCACTTTGTGAGGAAATGGGGAAACTTTTACAACTCTTTATTGTCTCACACTGAAGTCAGGTGGTTATCTAGAGGTTACAAGGTTGTTTGAACTTAAACACAAAGTTTTCGTTTTTCTTGCGAACCTTCCCTTTCACAAAGCCAAGTGCATGCAAGATCAAAATGTGGCTCCAGCCTTTTGCCTATTTGGCAGACATTTTCTCAAAAATGAAATATTTAAACCTATTTATTCAGGGTCAAATATTAACATTTTTACTGTGAAAGACTATCGAATCGTTAATTAAAAAAATTAACTTTTGGGAAAGGTGTTTAATTATCAATAAAATGAGTTCTTTGATACCCTTCACGACTTTATTGTAGAAAATAATCTTTATTTGGAAGAAAATGTTAAAAACATGGTTATAGAACACTTGAAGGGACTTGGAAAAATCTTAAGAGAACATTTCCCAGCTATGTCCAATAATAACAACTGGATTCGCATTCCCCTGGAAGAGAGAGCAGTTTTAGAACCCTCCACATTAAACGTGAGTGAAAAAGAGCAGCTCCTTGAAATTTCCACTGATTTTGAAATAAAGGAAAGCTATAAAAAAATCTTTGTCATTAATTGGTTTCTGGTTAAG
This sequence comes from Timema podura, assembly GCA_033556935.1. Classification (NCBI taxonomy): domain Eukaryota; kingdom Metazoa; phylum Arthropoda; class Insecta; order Phasmatodea; family Timematidae; genus Timema; species Timema podura. Next base: position 57,299,373 of record JAVRXN010000008.1, read on the forward strand.
TTTAAAGGAGATGTTCCAAGGGTTAGCAAATAAAGCTATTGCAGGTTACCATTTTCTTCTACGTATTTTAGCGAGAAATCTTTTTCTTCATATGCCTATTTAAAAAATATATACAGAAACAAGCTCAGTGCTGAAAGTGACTTGGGACTTTATTTATCGTCTGTGGTTCCTGACTTTAAAGAGGTTAGTAACTGTTAAAACTTGTAAACAATTTTGAAACTTAAATTTGTCATGGCATTTTAAGATTTTCAATTATTTCAAAGCAGCCATTTCCAGTACCACTTAAAAAAACATGTGAAATGTCATAATATTTGTGACAGTAAAGATAAGAAAATGTTGCTACATTACTTTGCTTATTCAGTTTAAGTTTTAACTTGTACTTAAGTAGTTTCAATATTATTCCATTATATTTGGTGGGGTATCCCAAAGTACCTACCGGAGCTATAGTAGATTAATTTAAAGATATTAAATATTTTTATTATAATTACTAACTACATTTCGTAAAAATTAGTTATAAAATTAAGTGCGTGGCTATGGATATTTACCAGGGGGGTTGTGCAACTCAGATGTTTGTGAAAGGGGTTCGCGAGTCGAGAAAGTTTGGGAACCGCTGCAATAGAGCAACTTTGTCGCAACGTTTTTGTCGCAGCGTTCCTAACGCTAGTCTGATCCTGGCAGTAGCGTCCAACATGCTTATTTAATTTAAGCTTACATTTACATACAGAACATGTATTCAGACAAGTGGCGTAATCTGATAAAATTAACAGGTATGCTATACTCTAAAAGTGGCATGGAGGATTCGGGGGTCAAAGACTAAAGCCCGCCGCACATTGGACGCAGGGCAGGTGAAGCAGAAGGGCAGGCGAGAAGAGGAAAATCTGTAATACACGTGTTCTTATGGGTTACCGCACATTGGACAGAGTGCAGACGCAGTGTAGGGATAACTCTTTCCCGCCTCTCTCTGGTTGTAGTAGACGTACAGTTTTCCTGTGTCCTCTGCGCCTCTGTCACGTAGTTTTTGTGTATTGTGATGGAACATCTTATTCAATTAGTTCAAGACCATACAATATTATATGAAACAAGCAATCCAGACTACATGAGGACGGAGCTGAAAGATGAGCTATGGGAAAAGATTGCTATTGAACTGAACTATTCGAACGCTAAGTGCAATATTCTAGATTTTTTTAGTTAGTGTAATTAATCTACAGTAGTTTGTATAACCCATTAGAAGAATTAGATGTTACTAGACACTGCTCATAAAGTAAATTATAATTTTCGTCTTTTTCCTTTTTTTTACGAAGCGATTAGAGTAAAATTAAATTATTTAATTTAGATTCTGACTCGGAATCCAAATCTATCAGAAGTTCCTCTAATTCACAGGCCATATCACGTCTTGTACCACTGGGTGAAAGCTCCCTCACTCGCTTCAAATCTGCGGTGACTTACAAAAACCTCTTTCTGTGCTATGCCTGCCCTCTGCCAGGACTGTGTTCAATGTGCGGTGCCTTGCAGAAACCTCTTCCTGTGCTATGCCTGCCCTCTGCCTGCCCTCTGCCTGCCCTCTGCCTTTGCTGCGCCTGCCCTGCGTCCAATGTGCGGCGGGCCTTAGTGTTAGCGGATGACCTGGTAATGTTTACCAATTAAGTCACATTATTATAGGACAACAATCATTCAGAAAAGTATTAAATACTCTCAGCTGTAAAAGGAGTTTAAAATTATCAAGTTAAACCAAACAATTATGTACGGGAAATCAACGGTAACAACCATTATTGGCTAATGCAATTAAGTGATGAAAAACTGAAAAAATGCAACTTAAAAGAAAATATCATAGAAGGGCTGGAGGGAATATTGACACTCGGCTCGATAGTTCAAAAAAATGTGTAAATAGGCTGACCCCAACTGATATTTACGAATGGTAATTCTGTGTCCGCGAAATTACGAAGTTGTATGAATAGATGTGGAGGTATTTAGTATTTTAGAAGGTGATGTCCATTGTTACAGTAATGAGAACTCAGCCGACTGTCAGGATGAGCGGTAAAACCCCAACCATCAAGTAGAAACAGTTTTACGCCCGTAGGAATATCATCAAACAAGTTTTTTTTAGCACCACGCCTTATTACCCGTTCGGGTTATACGCTTATGTACTAATCACGATAGTGGTTTTAGGGATGAAGAAGGTTCTTTTAGAGGAAGTGTACCCGAATTTGTGAGCCGGGAGAGTGTAAAACCACTTTGGAGAAATACTCTTCAGTACACCTGACCGAGATTCGAACCTTGTTCTTTCCGTCATCAGCAGTTTAGTCTATTGCGAGAGTAGCGTCTTAGACCATAAGGTCACAGAAGTGGGCTACCACACAAGTCAAACTTAAAAATAAGCAGTATTTTTTTTATTACCTTGTCTTAATAACTATTCAGGCTATGCGCATATATGATAATTACTCTAATGGGGTAGGGATAGGGAAGGAAGCATTTTAGAGATGATGTACTTGCATTTTCGTGGAAGGAGAGTAGGAAACGATTGAGGAAAAACAACCCTCAGTAGACCCAACCGGGATTCAAACCCCAATCTCCCCGTCATCAGCAGGCAAGTCAAACACGAGAGTGATGCCTTAGACCAGGGGTCACCAAACTACAGCCCACGGGCCCAGTTCAGCTGGGCTGGTCCGGTCCGCTGACGCTTTGACAAAAAAAAAATAATGACGAATACCAAAACTATGGTGCTTTTGTTATGTATGCAGTACACAAAATACCTACATACCTACCATCATATGCGGCTGGCAAAAATGTTGTAAGCGCGTAATAAAAACAGCCATACTGTGGTGTACAGTTCTTCAGAACTTGCTAGCCGTGTTTCAGAAAGTGTCTGTTGAACGAAGGGTCTGTGGGACGTTTCCTATTTGGACCTGCATACAAGGGAGTCTATTCCAGCACATGCTTTGTGGAGACAACGACACTAGTAGGTATCCAAAGAATAAGAATGACTATTAGCTATAGCAAGGAAACAAGATGGCAGTATTATCGTAACAGAGACAGAAATAACAGATTGCAGCCTTTGTATCGCGTAAGTGCAGGGAACAGTTCACAGTGACATCTGTCGATGCTCGACGCAATTACATTTCACAAGTGTTTATTTTAATCTTATTCGTCGTACGTAGTTGTATTGAAGTTCATGCTTTTATAGCATAGCTCACATATTATGGTCTCCATATTTATTAAAAAATATGTCGATGTCAAAGAAAAGGAAAGTGTATAACGAATGCCGGGTCATCACTGAACAATGGACAAGTGATTATTTCCTCGTGTTGTGCAAAGACAAAAGCCTAGGTCTTATTAGTAAGGAATGTGTGACGGTTTTTAAGGAGTACAACTTGGAAATACATTCTATTAACAAACATAGAAGTTTAACAGGCTTCAACGAGAATCACGTGAGAAATTACTATAAGAACTTAAAGAGAGCTTGGTAACTCAACAGAATATTTACTTTCTCTCTATCTTACAGGTAGAGAAAGTATGGTGATCGTCAAAAAAATCGAACTTGAGATTTTGATGAATTTTGACGTTTCATGACTCCCTGAATCCGAAAAAGTGGTTTTTGAATTTCCGTCTGTCTGTCTGTCTGTCTGTCTGTCTGTACCTCCAACTAGAGCCTAAACTATTTTACCGATTGAGCTGAAACTTGATATCTAGGGTTTTCATAGGGTTGCCCCGAGGGGTTTTTGGAATTGGATATCTACCCCTAAAATTAAGGGTAGTTTACTGAAGGGAAAAAGAGAAAAAGTCGATTTTCTCAAAATCGGCTCTAACGATTTTGATTAAATTTCATTTATGAACATTAATAAATATTCCAAACAAAATGGCTACTCTCAATATTTCGGCAAAATGGCTTTAAGGGCTCCGGTCTGATGCGTAAATTAACATTTTTATAATAGCTCCGAAACTATTTGAGATATGAAATTACTTAGCATTACAAATATGTATATATATATATTTATAATACAAATATTTTATTCGAAACATATTTTTATAAAATTAATAATTTTCAATCTATACGCAATTATATATATATTTTTAACTTTTTGGACATTAAAGCTAAAGTATTGAGATCGTAAAAAAAACTAACCTGAAATGTTGATGGATGTCGACGTCTCATGACCCCCCGAACCCTAAAAAATAGTCTTTTCAATGCCGTCTGTTTGTGTGTCTATTAAAACTTAAAATTAAGGGTAGTTTACTGAAGGGCAAAAAGAGAAAAAGTCGATTTTCTCAAAATCGGCTGTAACGATTTTGATTAAATTTCATTTATGAACATTAATAAATATTCTAAACAAAATGGCTACTCTCAATATTTCGGCAAAATGGCTTTAAGGGCTCCGTTCTGATGCGTAAATTAACATTTTTTATAATATCTCCGAAACTATTTGAGATATGAAATTAGTTAGCATTACAAATATGTATATATATTTATAATACAAATATTTTATTCGAAACATATTTTTATAAAATCAATAACTTTCAATCTATACGCAATTATATGAATTTTTTTAACTTTTTGGACATTAAAAGTTAAAGTATTGCGACCGTAAAAAAAACCAACCTGAAATTATGATGTATGTCGACGTATTATGACCCCCCCGAACCCTAAAAAATAGTCTTTGCAATGCCGTCTGTCTGTGTGTCTATAAAAACTTAAAATTAAGGGTAGTTTACTGAAGGGCGAAAAGAGAAAAATTTTGTTTTCTCAAAATCTGCTCAAACGATTTTGATTAAAATTCGTATCTAGGCGTTGATTAAGATTATAAATAAACTGGCTATTTTCATTTTCCTATGAAAATGATTTTTAGGGTACTTTACAGAAGCGTTAATTTCCGTATCTCCACAACTATTTGAGAAACTAAACAACTTATCATTGCAAAATTGTAGGACTATTAGAAATAAAAAACTTATATTTGACATATATTTTTATAAAAGCAACAGTTTCTGAGATATTTGCAAATATATTAATACAATTTTGTGAGCTTTAGTTGTAAACATATACTACTTAAGTCTTAACGCAATAATTCTCCAATGCCATAGAGTAATTAAATATAAGTATCTAAAATAAATGGTACGGCACACCGCACAGACTTTCTCTCTCTTTCTATAAACTCGTAAGATTTCTGAACGGAATAATGTACATTGTATCATCACACTCCACATAAGAACACGCATAAAATAATATACAATGATATATAATCAATGAGAAAAGAGGTGCATCTTTGTCCACCTAAGAGCATTTCAAACAGTTTAATGTCTTCCACAAGGGTCAACACTTCGTATTAAAATTTCGATTTCTGGTTAAAATTTTAACATTTTAAAAGGTGTTGCAGATCTTCAAGTCATCGCATTGATATTTAATTATTCATTTATACATTTTGACCAATAAAAAATGTAAATATTGACTATTGAGTCTAAAATGGAGATAGATCATTGCTATGCAAACATTTCTCCTAAGAGATTTAAGGAAAAATAACATACTTTTTTAGATACTTATATTTAATTACTCTATGGCATTGGAGAATTATTGCGTTAAGACTTAAGTAGTATATGTTTACAACTAAAGTTCACAAAATTGTATTAATATATTTGCAAATATCTCAGAAACTGTTGCTTTTATAAAAATATATGTCAAATATAAGTTTTTTATTTCTAATAGTCCTACAATTTTGCAATGATAAGTTGTTTAGTGTCTCCAATAGTTGTGGAGATACGGAAATTAACGCTTCTGTAATGTACCCTAAAAATCATTTTCATAGGAAAATGAAAATAGCCAGTTTATTTATAATCTTAATCAACGCCTAGATACGAATTTTAATCAAAATCGTTTAAGCAGATTTTGAGAAAACAAAATTTTTCTCTTTTTGCCCTTTAGTAAACTACCCTTAATTTTAAGTTTTTATAGACACACAGACAGACGGCATTGCAAAGACTATTTTTTAGGGTTCGGGGGGTCATGAGACGTCGACATCCATCAACATTTCAGGTTAGTTTTTCTTACGGTCGCAATACTTAAGCTTTAATGTCCAAAAAGTTAAAAATATATATATAATTGCGTATATATTGAAAGTTATTGATTTTATAAAAATATGTTTCGGATAAAATATCTGTATTATAAATATATATACATATTTGTAATGCTAAGTAATTTCATATCTCAAATAGTTTCGGAGCTATTTAAAAAAATGTTAATTGACGCATCAGACCGGAGCCCTTAAAGCCATTTTGCCGAAATATTGAGGGTAGCCATTTTGTTTGGAATATTTATTAATGTTTATAAATGAAATTTAATCAAAATCGTTGGAGCCGATTTTGAGAAAATCGAATTTTTCTCTTTTTGCCCTTCAGTAAACTACCCTTAATTTTAGGGGTAGATATCCAATTCCAAAAACCCCTCGGGGCAACCCTATGAAAACCCTAGATATCAAGTTTCAGCTCAATCGGTAAAATAGTTTAGGCTCTAGTTGGAGGTACAGACAGACAGACAGACAGACGGAAATTCAAAAGCCACTTTTTCGGATTCAGGAAGTCATGAAACGTCAAAATTCATCAAAATCTCGAGTTCGATTTTTTTGACGATCACAATACTTTCTCTACCTGTAAGATAGAGAGAAAGTAAAAAGTATGTTATATTTCCTTAAAGCTCTTAGGAGAAATGTTTGCACAGCAATGATCTATCTCCATTTTAGACTCAATAGTCAATATTTACATTTTTTATTGGTCAAAGTGTATAAATGAATAATTAAATATAAATGCGATGACTTGAAGATCTTCAACACCTTATAAAATGTTAAGATTTTAACCAAAAATCTAAATTTTATTACGAAGTGTTGACCCTAGTGGAATACATTAAACTGTTTGAAATGCTCTTAGATGGACAAAGATGCGCCTCTTTTCTCATTGATTCTATATCATTGTATTATATTTTATGCGTGTTCTTATGTGGAGTGGTGATGATACAATGTACATTATTCCGTTCAGAAATCTTACGAGTTGATAGAAAGAGAGAGAAAGTCTGTGCGGTGTGCCGTACCATTTATTTTTAAAAGTGCTCGAATAAAAATATTACCGCAGTTAAAGCCAGTTGCAGTGTTGCTAAAATAATTGCACAAGAAAATAGACCATTTACGATGGTGAATTTATTAAAAAAATCTATTTTAGCAATAGCTGGTGAGGTATGTCCAGGTAAGTAAAAAAAATAAGCTATTGTCAGCCGATCTTCAAGTACAGTTACCAGGCGAGTTGAGGATTTAGGATTAGATATGAGTTTACAGCTTAAAGAAATGGTGAGTAATATTATTAACTTTTCACTCACAAATGATGAAAGGGAATGGAATTATTCAAAACTTTGTGTTAACCGAATAACAAGGAGCATTGAATAGATTGTTGAAAAACTATTTTTTAGTGTATTAGAAATAAATTGATGAACTAGATTTGGTTTGGGAAAGCTTACGTGTGTGACTACAAATGGTACGCGAAATATGGTCGGTATTGAATTATTCGGACGCATTAACAAACTATGTAAAACTATCTATAAAACAATTCAGTTACACTGCATTATTCATCAGAATACATTATGTGAAAAAAATATTTATTTAAAACCTATTATGTTTAGTGTCATTTCTACAGTAAATTATATCAGAAAAGCTGGATTAAATCATCGTCAGTTTGAAAGTTTTCTATGAATGATTGAATCTGAGCACAAAGATTTGTTGTACCAAAGTAAAGTACGGTGGCTAAGTCACGGCAAGATGTTGACACTTTTTTTGAGCTTGGAGATGAAGTTGGCATATTTATGACGGAAAAATTGAAACCCGTACTAAAAATCTCTGGACACATTTGGTTGTGGGAGCTTGCATTTTTAACATATGGACTGTTCAGAAGCCAAGTAGTGTAAGTCAGTTTTTTTAAATTTGACTTAACATCATAGAGCAATTCATTTTCAACCTTTATTTTCAGTGGTTAAAAGATTTAAGTCAATAGTTATAAAATGTATTGATAGATGGCAGTACTTTGTATGATCACTTAAATAAAGCAATTACTATTCTGAAGCCAAACAGTGTAAGTCAATTAATTGCAAAGACATTTTGTTTTGTCACTTTGTCTACAGTGTTTTTAGTGTTTGTTTATGTTTTTATGTAATGAATAACATCTTTTATTCAATAATTAAGGACATGATGGAACCAACTCATAGTATCACAGATTCAAAATCTGATTTTAGTGTCAGTTGCTCTGAATATAATGCCTCTAATATTGAGACATCAGATAGTTCAGATTACTCTAGTAAGTATAACATATCACATATTGTTAAAATTAATATAGAACTCAGTCTTTGAGTTGTTGATACATAAAATAAGGAGCTATAATGTTTATTATTGTAATATATTTTCTTGATCTATAATTTTGCAGTAGAAGTACAACCAAAAAGAAAGCTATCTAGCAAGGGGAATATTGATAGAAATGCTAAACCTCCAAAGCATTCAAGTGAGTTATACAAAACATTATGCTGAAATTTTATTTACTGTGGTTTTGACTTTGTACTACTTTTATAATTGATTTTAAATTATTATTTAAATTTAACTGTTTTAATCACAGGCATATAAGTCAGTGCTGCACCAGCACATGACTTAATATATTTTTTTAAATATTGAGTCTAATTTAATCATGGCACAAGCCTAATTTTTATATAAAGCAATAAAACTAATATATTTATTTTGTGAATATGTGCAGATGTTGATATAGAGCCAATAAAGGATGATGTCAACCTTCCACGCCAAGGAAAATGTTTTGGTGATAATATTGAATCTTCGCTACCTATAGTTCAAAATGAACAAGAAACTATTATAACAGCTGACTACCAAGAAAAGCCTAGGGGAAGAAAAAGAGTAAAGAATGTACAACAATGGAAAAGAGTAGTGAACACAAGGCGAAGAACAGCAGGTTTGAGTTATAGTACAAGGTCAGGTAGGGAGATTGAAGCAAAACAATTCAACAATGTTGATTGCCATTGCAGACGTGGATGTTTTACTAATGTAACTAAAGAAAATCGCGAGAAAATATTTTGTTCATTTTAAAGTTGGACAATCATGTGACACAAAATATTTATTTGCGAGGCCTTGTACAGAGTAGTAAAGTCTCACAACGACGCTCTAGAGATAAGTCTAGGGAGCCGAAATCTATGAGTCTTAAATACTATTTAAAAATAGAAAATGAATCAATACAAGTATGCAAGAAGTTTTTTATTGAAACATTTCAAGTTAGTGATGGTAGGTTGTACAAGGCTTGTTCAAAGTTTGAAATAAATGCTGTGCTTGATACACGGGGGCATAAAGAACCCAGTAATAAATTAGACACAACGGATGTAGAAGAACACATAAACTCATTCCCAAAGTTTACTAGTCACTACACAAGGACCCAAAATCCTAATAGAAAATACCTGCACCTTGACCTAACAATAAAAAAAATGTTTGAGCTGTATGTACAGAAATGTAAACTAATGAACCGTCAACCCGTGAAAGAAAAAATGTACTACCATATTTTTTCTACAAAATTTAATTTACATTTTAAGCCCCCACAAAAAGACACGTGTCAACAATGTGATGCCTTTCAAATCATTATTCAATATGGAGAATCCGATGAAGAAAAGAATAAAGCAAAAATAGATAAAGAGCTACATCTCCGCAAAGCAGAACAGGCTCGAGAAATGCTGAAACTAGATGCAAGCAAGTCTAACAACGAAAATTATGTATGCACTTTTGATTTGCAGAAAGCTTTACCCTTTCCTAAATTGAGCACTTCAACTGCATATTACAAAACAAATTTATATGTTTACAATTTAGGAATACATGATTTCAACAACAATACCGGATTTATGTACATGTGGGATGAAACGGAAGGATCCCGTGGATCTCAAGAAATATCGTCGTGTGTTGTAAAACATTTTCAACAACATGCTAAGGAACACATTCACATTGTTGTGTATACAGATTGCTGTCGAGGACAAAACAGAAACATTAAAATGGCACTAGCATTGATGAAATTTGTTCAAGATCCTAATACAAGGACTGAAAAGATTGACCATAAATTTATGGTTTCAGGTCATAGCTATTTGCCTAATGATGCAGATTTTGCCATAATAGAATCAAAGGCAAAGCAGCGACAGCACATTTTTTGTCCACAAGATTGGATGGACATCGCAGCAACTTCCAAAAAAAGAAAATCATTTGTCATTGTAAAAATGGAAAGGAATGAGTTTAGGTCTACATAACAGCTGGAAGAGAAAATAACAAACAGGAAGAAGACAATAGATGGCCATCAGGTAAATTGGCTTAAAATCAGATGGCTACAATTAAGGAAGGACTCACCATACACATTGTATGTTAAAGAAACACTAAATGAAGATATGCCATTCTTTTCAAATTGACATTGCCAAATCAGGTCGTGGAGTAAAACCAAATATGTTTAATGTCAAACAAGAAATAATGTATCCTCTACCAAGACCTGTATCTCTAAAAAAGAAACAGGATATGTTGGATCTTCTGAAATATATTCCACCTGTTCACCACGCATATTATCGTGCATTGCCATGTGTTCCGAATGCTAGTACACGATTGAATAAAAATGTTAGTTTTACAAAAGCTGTTATTGATGGTGGTGATGGTGATGGTGGTGGTGATGATGATGATGATGATGATGGGTACCAATTTCATTTGGAATAAACGCCTTGTTTTTAAAAACATGCAATATAGACAAATAATCTGTTACACGAAAGGAAATTATCTTAAGTCATGTATTTTAAGTGTATAATTTTTCTGTGGACAAACAGTGTAAGTTAATATATTTTTGAATTGATAATGATAAAACTGTGAAATATGTCTTTGTATCTTTAATTTTGTATGTAAATATATTAAATAAAGTATTATCAAACATTCGTTGTTGAAAAAAGAGTGAGTATAAATGTAGTTTTTTTCCAATTTAGTATCTAGTAAATCACCCTCTAACTCAAAACTTACATATTGTGACTTACACTACTTGGCTTCTGAATGGTCCATATATAACTAAACATTTCAATTGTCTCAATGTAAGATTACAAGGAAATGGAAAACTTGTGCATGAACTTTTTTTCTAAACTTAAATAATTTCAAACGAAACGGAACCTATTCAAGAAACACATCAAAATAATTTCTTACATTTTTCATTTTATAGATATTTGTGGAAAAATACATCGATTAAGTTTAAATTTTCTATTTATAAGTCTGACCAAATTATCTTGCTACTAAATGCACTAAATGAGCACTTTATTGATTTCTGTAAAAATGAAAAGTTATTTATTTTGTTTCAAAACTCATTAAATGCTGCTCCTGATGACGTTGACACAAATATGAAATTAGAATAATAGATTTTTACTCAGCTAATACGTCAAAATCAATATTTAAAAATGAAAACTTAATCAAGTTCATTTATCTGCTACCAGAAAGTAATTATATCAATACGAAGAGTTTTGCAGGTAAAATGGTTTCCATATTTGGAAGCAGTTATATTTACGAGCAAACATTCTCCAGAATGAATCATATTAAATAAAAAAATTCACTCAAGATTAATGAAGACAACTTGAAAGGTTTTTTTAAATTCGTGTTTCAAAATTGGCTCTAAAATTGAAAATATCATTCTGACATCAACAAAGCAGATCATTGTTCTCGTTAGTTGTTTTTCAATGTTTGGTGCCATCCGTTAATATTCATGATTTAAGTGGGTTTTTTTAATTATATTTAAAACTCTTATATTTTATTCGTGCTCAATTATTGTGGTATTTGTTTGATTTCATTGTTTTGTCCGTTTTGTCCCCCGCTCACCTCCCCCCCCACCCCCCAATATTGGTTAACAAAACTTGAAAGTTGGGAATTTTGTGAAATTTGAAATCTGGAGTTGAGAAATCCTTGGCTTATTCTGAACCCCATTACTTTCTATTAAGAAAGTCCTCAATCACAAACTTGTAACAAATTTAAAATTTCCCAACACTGTTGATCTCAACTCTACAAAAAATCCCAACTTTAAAACGCATCAAACATTGAAAGGAAATTCCTTCTGTAGTAAATAATTGTAGAAAGCTTAGTTAATCAAGTAGTCTAGTAGCGCCGTTGTCAGTAGGCAGAGACAAAGGCCAGTGAGTGTATGCTGATTGAGGCATGGAAACGAATCATAAGGGAACATGAGCTGCCCAGTGGCAAAATTTCACTCAGCCAACAATGCTTGAAGTGGCAGCATTGTCAGCCAATGTTTTGTTTATGGTTTAGTGTTTTTATTTGTGACTTTCGTGGCTGCAAGACTCGCAGTTTTATGATTCAAATTATCATATGTTGTACAGCCAATTCCTTAATTAGGGCTCTATTAAATTTTGTAGGCATAAATATAGGGAATGTTACGCAACATTTTATGGTTTTCTTATCGAAAGCTCTGACTGATAAAATTAGGACATTGAGTTTAGTGTTAATGTTTGTCTTCTGAAATACACATTAAATTTTCTAGCAAGTATCCATACTAGTTTGAATTGAAATGATGTATCTTATTTAATTATTTATTAAAATAGGCTTACATGAAAGCAATTTAAATAGTCTCAAAGCAACATTGAAAGAAGAGGAGTAATATGGCCGTGTTACATTGTTACAACTCATAATGTTTCATTTGATTAAACAAAAAATTAGTTTTTTTTACCCTTTAACGTTTTCAAATTTGGGATACATTTTTAAACTCGTTATTTAGTGTTCGATTTTCATGAAAAATTTTATAACCATGTTGTTTAGAGTGCTGATTTTGAATTTGCCATAAGTTATTTAATAAAACTTCAGGGGAAGCCACTTCACCCTCACGCGCTAAATTACAATATGTTTTGAATAGTTTATTCACGTACCAGTATTAACACTTAAAGCAACTTCGTTATGAAGCAGGACATTGATAGACAGGTATCAAAATACTGTAGGAATATCGATAAATTCCATTTTTTATTGATTTATTTTACAGTTGAAAATGTTTTTTAAATAAACATGGCCAAATTGCTAATTTTTTGATAAAGTGACGAGCAAGTTCTACAGCTCAGGGAGCTTACTAGTTAAATATTGCTTCCAAGTGTGTAATAATAAAGCAGCGGTTTCCAACCTGGGGGTCGCAGCGTGTTTTAGGTGGGGTCACAATATAGAAGTTTTAGCTTTATACTTACTTTTCCAAAGATTTCAATAATAATAGGAAGATCCGTAATTCTAATAGAAATATTAGTTGTTAAAAAAAGACCTAGTTACTGCTCAGGTTCCTTTTGGCTATTCCATTCTGATAGCTTCTTGCTGACTTGGTTTACTGTGGCAGCCTTGTAATGCTGCTAGCATAATATAAAATTATCCCCCAACCCCGGGCTTGTTGATTCTGTTTTACTACATACTAGCGGACCCGACAGACGTTGTCCTGCCCAAACGTTGGCTTTTCGTTTGGGTGGCATAATTGATTTCGATAATAAAACAAATATTATGTGATCATCGCAATTACAAATTCACAATGAACTCCAATTAGTGAGTTACACAAATATTTCAAATTCAGTGTTTGTCAAGACAAAATACAAAATAAAACATCTTTTCATTTTTGGCATTTCGCCCACAACTCCACAAATAGCAGCTTTATCGAAAAACAAACATAGCTATGAATTATTCTCAGAAGTTTAATTATTCATGAACTTTTCAGAACGTTTTAACGGTCAATTATTGAAGAACTTTTGATTTTTTTAACGGTCAATTATTAATATTATATTCATTATTATAAATATTAAGAGGGTTGGGTAGGGGGGGTGAAATTTTGATGTTACATGTTCTGATATGCAAAAGATCTAAAAACATCCTCCCCAAAAAATTCTCTAAAAAATAAAAAAAATCCTAGAACCCAATTGCAGCGCCACCTATTGGGTCCAATTGTGAATCCAAACCATCCATGGACCCACTCAAACACACACAAAAAAATTCATCAAAATCGGTCCAGCCGTTTAGGAGGAGTTCAGTGACATACACACGTACAGAAGAATTATATATATTAAGATTAGTCGCATATAATCATTATTATAAGCAATTTACAATAGTTAAAACAAGCATTAGTGGACATGCGGGTTTAAAAACACGCTCTTTTGGTTTGGTTTGTTAGTGAAGGTGAAATAAGGATTTTAATTCTGGCCAGCGGTAGTTTATCCTAAAATCCCTCCTAGCAAAAAGAGTACATTTCCTCTAAACTTGACCTATCCCACTGGTGTAGTTAACTGTAGATATTCCGGTCTGGTAGTAATACACAGTGAAAAAACTTAACTAGAATTTGAAATCTTTTAAGTTATCAAATGATCGCGATGGCCGCAGAGAAAAAAGTTGTGGTCATAAACTACAAAATGTTGGAAACCACTGTAGTAAATTCAGTTAAATTTTTTAATCTAAAATACACTATTTGAACGATATCCACAAATCCAAATAAATATATTAAGTTCAATTTGATATTTAGAGCAGATACAGGTAAACTGAAATAAATAATAATTCAAGTTAGTTCCTTATGCACTGAAAAAGCCTTGTAGCTTTAAAAATCCAGTGTGAACAAATAAATACATTTAAAACTACGGCTGCCTAAAAGCTTGGTTCAATTTTTTTTAATCTCTCCCCCCCCCCCCATTCCCCACCCTCCCCCGTTCTCAACATTGCCCTTCTTGTACTCCCCCCCCAAATATATTTCGCGCAACGCCCCCTTGCATGTGAGATACACCTCAGCGGTAGACAGGTGACACATGAACAATGAAAAAGTTATAAACATGTGTCCCATTTGACTTTGTTTCCATGTTTTAGTCATGTTTGTACTCCAGCAATGTGGATATGTTTAACATTATAAGAAGTGCTCAAAATGGCCACCTTTGTCTTGAATGCAATCCTGCGATCGTCGTGTAGTAGAATGTCGCACTCTTTCAAAAATACAGGATGTTTGTAATAGCCAGGAATAACCCATAGAATATACCTAGTCAATAGGTCGAGAGAGAGCGAGTATAGTATACAAACAGTTTAGTGGACTCACTTGGCTGTAGCTCGGTCACAAGGTCAAATGGGAGAAATGTTTATATGAACTTTCTCATATGTTTTTGTGTTTCTTATCCACCGCCAAATTGGGTCATATATGCAAAGTTACATCATATATGTATGGCCTATATAATGAGAAAATTATAGCATTCGATATATGAAAATAGTTAAACATTCCACTAACAGTAAGGGCTTAAAGTTAAAATAAAAGTCAAAATGAGAGAGAAATACTCGTTGTTCTGATGATGTGAATTGTAGCCAGATTTTTATAAAGGCCTATTCACTTTTTATCAACTAGTTTGACTAAGACTTTTATTTATTCTGTATACATTTAAAATTGCATTCATTTATTTAACAAATCGGCGACAAATTCATTCCAGGACGTAAGTCTTATTTCGGAGACTGTCCCTAAAAATAGGGGATGAACGATCATCTTACTGTACAGAGCAATCTGTTTTCATGGAGTCGAGCTTTTATGGACTATGGACCTCATGAATACGGAGTAAGTAGTACACCCAGATCTAGCACTTCATTTACTAATTGGATGGCGTAAATAAATAGTAACGTAAATATTTTGTTCAGAACCACCCAGAATCGAAATGGTGGTCATCTAGAACAATTAATTTAAGTAACTGGCTACCCCAAACTCTAACTGGTCCGATGGGAAATATTAGTGTAAATATGGCTGGGCTCTTTTGTGTCTAAATGTTCGTTGAAATTTGTATCGAGCTGACATCCTATTCTTACTCCAAGAAACGTCGTTACCGGCTCAAACTTAAGATAGCGAGAAAAAAACGTGAGTGAACCAGACAAAAAGTTTGGTAGTTTGCCAAAGGAAAGGAGCCGCTAAGAAGTTTGAAGCCAACGAGCTTAAAAAAAAAATCCTTCGAAAAGCAAGCAGCTCTTTTCTCGCCGCCCCCTCGACCTCCATCTCAATACTTATTTCCAAATGTCCGTGATGGATTGGTCGTAAACTGTTGACTACCGAGGATAACAATTATTTTGATCTGATGGAGGGCGACCTTTTCTTACTTCTAAGACACGCCACCCCCTCTCACTCCAAATTACCTGCACACCCCTTTAACATTTTTTACTGCCTATTAGAAGGTAACATATTCCTTTTGACTCTGTAACCTTCATGTTACACTAGGATGAAAAACACGAGTAAAGTCGGGTAAAAATAAAATGAATATTCCCTTCCTCCATAGCGTCATTATTACCCATCCGGGCTATACTCACTTAACCGTTCTATCAAGGTAGGGGAGAGAAAGGCAGTATTTGGAGGAAATGTACTCAATTAGTGAGGTAAACAAAAACCACTGCCAATATAACTGAGTGGGATTAAAACCTTAGCTTCCCTTGTACTTGACAAATCATAATAGATGAAAATGGCACTTAGTCGACTTGCCCACCAACCAATGCGAGTCAAACATTCTGGGATTTGAACCCTGCTCCTTTAACAGACCTCAACCATAGTCAGCTCTGAGGTACCTCTATTAGCATTTAGGCTTTACTCTTCAGTGTTTTTAAATAGATAAAGTTGCAAACTACTGTCCAATTTTAAAAGGAAGATATCTAGAAAAATTGCTAGATCTACTTTAACGTATGAATTACGTCAAGTTATGTAATCTGCATCTGTCACTTTTTATACATATCAATACCTATAAAATAAAAGTAATAATATAGTATAACAATATTAATGTTTACAGCCAAAATGTTTGTGCTCCATAAAAGTTTCTTCCTACCAAAATCTAATTATAACTACACTATTTTCAAAAACGTAACAAAAAATTACTTTCATCTTATTCATTCCAAAGGTACTTGGTAACGTATTTATTTAAATTTAATTTTAGTAAAAATTATTGATTGAGAAAAACGAGGTTCTTTTTTTAACTTGACCATTTAGCATTTCGTCTCTCTGTCCGAAACTTTGTTCCACGATGACTGTCTAATGCGTCGACAAACTTTAACGAAATTTGGCAGGGACTTTCTTTGAACTCAGACAAAACATAAAATTTCCAAAGTTTTTCTATATAATTATCCGTTTTAACTATGGAGGGCCCTCAAAAATATTTTTGTGCGTTTATTTGTTTTTTCTGTAATATCTGACAAGTGCGTGGACCAATTTTAACGAAATTTAGCAGGGAAATTCTTTGAGCCCAGGCCAAACTATCTATGTAAGGTTCGTCAATATGTCTACCCATTTCAATATGGCGGCCAGTCAAAAGATTTTTTATTTAATAGCTCATCTAAAGCGTTTTTAATTTATAAATCTAAGCATTCGGTCGAGTACCTAGGAAGTATTTTTTTAAAATCTTGACATAAGTATATTGTGAGACTGACGTCTTAAACCACGTGAACAATGATTATTCTCCATTAATATAATGTACCATTGAATATAATAATGATTTCTTCGCTAAGTTGAGCCCCAAGGAAAATTATCAACTTAAAATCCAAGGGAAAATCTCAAGACTGTTTTAGCTTACTTCAGTGACCGCATAGTCTAAACCATCACTATTGTACTATGACAGGGAAGTCGGGGTTCAAATCCTGGTTGGATGTACTGAGGGTGATTTTTCCAAAATTGATTTCCATCCTCCCTCCACGTAAAATGTGGATACACTAACTCTAAATTCAACCTTCCTCATCTCTAACTCATTAGCGTAATTAGTCCTACCACATATGCTTATAGCCTGAACAGGTAGTAAGACGTGGTGCTAAAAAAAAGTATGTAGTAACGATAACAACATGGAGGAAGCAAGATCTAATGTTCACAGAACTAATGGTAGGACTATACTAACAATAAGAGCATGGAGGAAGCATGATCTAATGTTCACAGAACTAATAGTAGGACTATACTAACAATAAGAGCATGGAGGAAGCAAGTTCTAATGTTCACAGAACTAATAGTAGGACTATACTAACAATAAGAGCATGGAGGAAGCAAGTTCTAATGTTCACAGAACTAATAGTAAGACTATACTAACAATAAGAGCATGGAGGAAGCAAGTTTCAGTGTTCACAGAACTAATAGTAGGACTATACTAACAATAAGAGCATAGAGGAAGCAAGTTCTAATATTCACAGAACTAATAGTAGGACTATACTAACAATAAGAGCATGGAGGAAGCAAGTTCTAATGTTCACAGAACTAATAGTAGGACTATACTAACAATAAGAGCATGGAGGAAGCAAGTTCTAATGTTCACAGAACTAATAGTAGGACTATACTAACAATAAGAGCATGGAGGAAGCAAGTTCTAATGTTCACAGAACTAATAGTAGGACTATACTAACAATAAGAGCATGGAGGAAGCAAGTTCTAATGTTCACAGAACTAATAGTAGGACTATACTAACAATAAGAGCATGGAGGAAGCAAGTTCTAATGTTCACAGAACTAATAGTAGGACTATACTAACAATAAGAGCATGGAGGAAGCAAGTTCTAATGTTCACAGAACTAATAGTAGGACTATACTAACAATAAGAGCATGGAGGAAGCAAGATCTAATGTTCACAGAACTAATAGTAGGACTATACTAACAATAAGAGCATGGAGGAAGCAAGTTCTAATGTTCACAGAACTAATAGTAGGACTATACTAACAATAAGAGCATGGAGGAAGCAAGTTCTAGTGTTCACAGAACTAATAGTAGGACTATACTAACAATAAGAGCATAGAGGAAGCAAGTTCTAATATTCACAGAACTAATAGTAGGACTATACTAACAATAAGAGCATGGAGGAAGCAAGTTCTAATGTTCACAGAACTAATAGTAGGACTATACTAACAATAAGAGCATAGAGGAAGCAAGTTCTAATGTTCACAGAACTAATAGTAGGACTATACTAACAATAAGAGCATGGAGGAAGCAAGTTCTAATGTTCACAGAACTAATAGTAGGACTATACTAACAATAAGAGCATGGAGGAAGCAAGTTCTAATGTTCACAGAACTAATAGTAGGACTATACTAACAATAAGAGCATGGAGGAAGCAAGATCTAATGTTCACAGAACTAATAGTAGGACTATACTAACAATAAGAGCATGGAGGAAGCAAGTTCTAATGTTCACAGAACTAATAGTAGGACTATACTAACAATAAGAGCATGGAGGAAGCAAGTTCTAGTGTTCACAGAACTAATAGTAGGACTATACTAACAATAAGAGCATAGAGGAAGCAAGTTCTAATATTCACAGAACTAATAGTAGGACTATACTAACAATAAGAGCATGGAGGAAGCAAGTTCTAATGTTCACAGAACTAATAGTAGGACTATACTAACAATAAGAGCATAGAGGAAGCAAGTTCTAATGTTCACAGAACTAATAGTAGGACTATACTAACAATAAGAGCATGGAGGAAGCAAGTTCTAATGTTCACAGAACTAATAGTAGGACTATACTAACAATAAGAGCATGGAGGAAGCAAGTTCTAATGTTCACAGAACTAATAGTAGGACTATACTAACAATAAGAGCATGGAGGAAGCAAGTTCTAATGTTCACAGAACTAATAGTAGGACTATACTAACAATAAGAGCATGGAGGAAGCAAGTTCTAATGTTCACAGAACTAATAGTAGGACTATACTAACAATAAGAGCATGGAGGAAGCAAGTTCTAATGTTCACAGAACTAATAGTAGGACTATACTAACAATAAGAGCATGGAGGAAGCAAGTTCTAATGTTCACAGAACTAATAGTAGGACTATACTAACAATAAGAGCATGGAGGAAGCAAGTTCTAATGTTCACAAAACTAATAGTATGACTATACTAACAATAAGAGCATGGAGGAAGCAAGATATAATGTTCACAGAACTAATAGTAGGACTATGGTAATGGTCATGATTTTTAAGGTACAAGGATTGCAATAGACTCAAGGTCAAGGTTTGTTTCTTGACCGGAAGTATTAAATTATTTCTAACCCTACCACGATAAAAATAATTTTACACATCCTATAAAGTTCTACCTTTCTCACCCCTACTTCTTTAATATAAATATGAGTCTAGTACGACAAAAAAAATATATTTGCTCAATAATTAATCGTTCTGTCCTTCTCTACTACTCTTTCAACCCCTGGAATAATAATACACTTCGTTTATCCTGAAAAGTACTTACATTTCTTGTTGCTGCTATGACTTAGCTAAAACTATAGGGTCATAGTGTTCCGCAAACTTTTGAAACTCACGGTACACTTAATAATCCTGATTTTTTACCGCACACTGTTTGGATACGCACCACAGCAGCAGAGAATGGAATACGGACCCAGTCCAACGATTTTACGGTAAATCAGAATTAGGAAAGTATAGACTAGTTTTTTTTTTTGTAACTTAAAATGTTTGAAGATTAAAGGTTGAAGTTCTTTTTCTATGTCTGTGTAACCTTTGGAAACATTTCATTCGAATCATTCGTAATCTGGGTAAGCTGAAACGCGCGAAAACTTTTAATTTTGTCAGCTATATCTATAGACTAGTAATAAGATGAAGAGTTTGTTTGTCTGTCATGATTGCTTGATATCTACCGCACTTGTAAGCGGAAAACATTAGTCCAGGATATTATTGGTCTGAATGCAAGAAGGACTCTAGTACAGCATCGGCACGCACCCAAAAGAACGGCATCTCTTTGACACCCAACAGCGGTCTAATAATCTCAATGTTGACTATGAAATTAGTGTTCAAGAATGTTAGTGCTACTTTATTCAACCTCTCACACCTTAGTTACTTACCAACGCCTTCACCGCATCAACACCAGTGTTTTTTTAATCTAATCTTGAAAAGGAAAAAACAATTAGTTAGCATATTATAATGTCAAAAGCTTTTGAATATTTAGTTGGGCCTAAATTTAATACTGGTTTGAGCAGTGACGTACCTGAATATTTGACACCTAACCTAACCTAACCTAACCTAACCTAATATATGCAATCAAATTAATAAAAGTTCGAAAAGATACACTAACAAATTAGTTCTGATTTGTTCTAAGGTCTGACTTTTGTCTACACACACACACACACACACACACACACACACACACACACAACTACAATTCCTAAGGGCGGCATTAATAAAGAACCATTATCTAAAAATTTCCTAGTCTAAATATGTCCTGCCACACCGCTTGGACTATCTTCATTCGTGTTCTTATTGGACAGAGATGCGTGCGCTCTGGGCCGCGGATTCACGGCACACTGTTTGAGGAATACTGGTGTAAACTGTAAGCGATGAATATGAAACTGTTAGCTTCCAAAGAAAACTGAGTTTCCATTCCAAGCCATCATCTTTTAGCCATCACGCCCGTAAGGATTGTTGGTATGTTACGATGACTGTACTTGAGAGGGCCGGTAAGGTCAAGTGAGCCGTACATCCCCCCCACCCATCCCTTCCCCTTAGTGTTACCAATTGGGATGTGGGGGGGAGGGGGGGGTAAGGATATTGGACACCAATAAAAGGATTTTTCTGTTTTGTTTGGGCATGTATTGTACTTGCTAGCTTGCAGTCATTTCGGAAAAGATATAATTTAGGAAGGGATAAGTTGGTATGCCTGAATGCACAGACCAACTCCATCCCTACCCTTAAACCTAGCTCCCCCTCTACCTTCCTTTAAGAAAAAAAAAGCCTACCAGCCAAGATTAGCCCCTTCCTGTCAGTAACTGTTGTCTATGATTATTACTCAGATAATGAGTTGTTCTCTTAAAAGTCGTCTAGTCGTTTTAATCCATCGTCATTCTGACGCCTTCCCCCGCCCCCCCTTCTGCTCCCCTTTGCTTTAGTCCCCTCTCTAGACTAAATGTTTACACCCTGCAAACAAGCTCTCAGACATGCACTTTATTCTCTCCTTGTCCGAGGTCATGGCGCGCTTAATGACAATGATGATGATGAAAAAACATTATTTAGTGTTGGAGTGCCTGGCTTGAGTCCCGTCTCAACCAACTGCGTAATTGTACATATATGTTTTATATTTATTTGAGTTGAGGTGTTGATGTGGGTTAGATGGTCTTAAGGCATCAAGCTCACAATAGACTTAGGGGTGCCAAAATTGGGCAGGTTGAGGTTCGAGCATTGATTATGATACATCGTAATCAATTATTTGATCTCGCTCAGTTTCACTGTAGGTGATTTTCCGTAGTTCCTTTTCTTCTATTCGCTAATGCGTGTGTTCTCCCTTGAAACCACCTTCATCATCCATACCCCTTAGATTAAACCGTTGATAAGCCTATTTTTATACGAAATAGTAATAATAATAATAATAATACGGTATAGTTTGGATAATTCGTTTTGAACAAGACCAGTCCCACCTTGAACTATTGAAAACTCGTTTTACATGGAATAGCCGGAACATAATGAAAATACTTAAATGCTTTAAGTCTAAAAATAACATTATATTTACGAAACTATTTTTGTATTCTGGCCTATTTTAATTTGAAAAAAAAAACCATCAAGTGTTTTCGGTTTTCTTACGTGTTTTGCTGAGTAGCCCAGCATCTTTTACCCTATTTAGTTATAACGTGTACTGGGCGTATCCATGCTTTGAACTATACGGAACCTCAAACTATACGGAGCCTTGGACTATACGGAGCCTTGGACTATACGGAGCCTTGGACTATACGGAGCCTTGGACTATACGGAGCCTTGGACTATACGGAACCTTGGACTATACGGAACCTCAAACTATACGGAGCCTTGGACTATACGGAGCCTTGGACTATACGGAGCCTTGGACTATACGAAGCCTTGGACTATACGGAGCCTTGGACTATACGGAACCTCAAACTATACGGAGCCTTGGACTATACGGAATCTTGGACTATACGGAACCTTGCACTATACAGAACCTCAAACTATACGGAGCCTTGGACTATACGGACCCTTGGACTATAGGAATCTGGGACTATACGGAACCTTGGACTATACGGAACCTTTAACTATACGGAACCTTTAACTATACGGAACCTTTAACTATACGGAACCTTTAACTATACGGAACCTTTAACTATACGGAACCTTGGACTATACGGAACCCCGGGTCATACGGAACCTTGAACTATACGGAACCTCAGACTATACGGAACCTCGGACTATACGGAACCTTTAACTATACGGAGCCTTGGACTATACGAAGCCTTGGACTATACGGAGCCTTGGACTATACGGAACCTCAAACTATACGGAGCCTTGGACTATACGGAATCTTGGACTATAGGAACCTGGGACTATACGGAACCTTGGACTATACGGAACCTCAAACTATACGGAGCCTTGGACTATACGGAACCTCGGACTATACGGAGCCTTGGACTATACGGAGCCTTGGACTATACGGAGCCTTGTACTATACGAAGCCTTGGACTATACGGAGCCTTGGACTATACGGAACCTCAAACTATACGGAGCCTTGGACTATACGGAATCTTGGACTATAGGAACCTGGGACTATACGGAACCTTGGACTATATGGAACCTCGGACTATACGGAACCTCAAACTATACGGAGCCTTGGACTATACGGAGCCTTAGACTATACGGAGCCTTGGACTATACGGAACCTCGGACTATACGGAGCCTTGGACTATACGGAACCTCGGACTATACGGAGCCTTAGACTATACGGAGCCTTGGACTATACGAAGCCTTGGACTATACGGAGCCTTGGACTATACGGAACCTCAAACTATACGGAGCCTTGGACTATACGGAATCTTGGACTATAGGAACCTGGGACTATACGGAACCTCGGACTATACGGAGCCTTAGACTATACGGAGCCTTGGACTATACGGAGCCTTAGACTATACGGAGCCTTGGACTATACGGAACCTCGGACTATACGGAGCCTTGGACTATACGGAACCTCGGACTATACGGAATCTTGGACTATAGGAACCTGGGACTATACGGAACCTCGGACTATACGGAGCCTTGGACTATACGGAGCCTTGGACTATACGGAGCCTTGGACTATACGGAACCTTGGACTATACGGAGCCTTGGACTATACGAAGCCTTGGACTATACGGAGCCTTGGACTATACGGAGCCTTGGACTATACGGAGCCTTGGACTATACGGAGCCTTGGACTATACGAAGCCTTGGACTATACGGAGCCTTGGACTATACGGAACCTTGGACTATACGGAGCCTTGGACTATACGGAATCTTGGACTATAGGAACCTGGGACTATACGGAACCTCGGACTATACGGAGCCTTGGACTATACGGAACCTCGGACTATACGGAGCCTTAGACTATACGGAGCCTTGGACTATACGAAGCCTTAGACTATACGGAGCCTTGGACTATACGAAGCCTTGGACTATACGGAGCCTTGGACTATACGGAACCTTGGACTATACGGAGCCTTGGACTATACGGAATCTTGGACTATAGGAACCTGGGACTATACGGAACCTCGGACTATACGGAACCTTTAACTATACGGAACCTCGGACTATACGGGACCCCGGGTCATACGGAACCTTGAACTATACGGAACCTCGGACTATACGGAACCTCGGACAATACGGAACCCCGGGCCATATGGAACCTTGAACTATACGGAACCTCGGACTATACGGAACCTCGGACTATACAGAACCCCAGACCATACGGAATCTCGAACTATATGGAACCTTGGACTATACGGAACCTCGGACTATACGGAACGTCAGACCATACGGAACCTCGAACTATCGAGGGTTGACGCGCATTTGTTTTATCCCAAAAGGTACCAATATTTTAGCAATTCTTTATTGGCTAACTTATCCTAGGGCCTAGGGCAATGCATTCAACACAGTTCATAAACCATAAATCTAAGTTTCTAGATTGTTCTTTTAAATGTTTGACAATATTTTGAGTGAATATGAGATTAAGTTAGCAGCTATTTGATGAAACAATATGGTATGGCTATTCTTCATAGATTAATTTTTAAATTTATTGTTTTAGACAACATAAACTATTAAGTCAGAAAATAAATATGGTTTCTTTGATCGAATAGAACATATTAACTATCAACAAAATTGAGTAAGTTAGCTCTATAATATTTTTTAATATTATTGTAACTATTATTATTATCATCGTCATCATCATATAAGCTATAATTGCAGGTTTTGCATGGAATTCCATTACCTTAACGGACTCATTCAAACTGGAAAACGTTCAACGTAAATTTATGGATACTTGCTATGATCAATTATTTCTTAACCGGATCTATTGCGATTATGAGGTGACCTGGTGGTCTAGGGGTAAGGTGTCAGACTTCTGTGCTGAGGGTCCGGGGTTCAATCCTCGTTCCCGGCACAGATTTATCTGATTGCCAAACTCTTCCTTCACCTCTGACAAAACGTGTATTAATCACAACTTGTGAATGTGAGGAATGCCAGGCCTCTACCGTGGTTCGGATTCCACGTTAAACTGTAGGTCCTCCATTTCATCTCACAATCACCCTACCATTGCACATTAGCGTAAGTACGTATAACCCGAACGGGTAGTAAGACGCGGTGCTAATAATAATAATAATAATATTACCATTATGAGAGAACTCGAGACCTTTGAGGGCTCCGAATTCTTTTTTACCGTGGACTTTATTATGATAACCTTTTTGTTTTTAATATTTTTAATAGCAACACTCCCTGTAAATTTGCCCTTTATCATATAGGCCTACCTATGTATTCATTTCTCTAATCGAGCCTCTCGTAATCCAAAATTGATTTCTCTCAATGACTCTTACAAGGTCAACCCTTTTGCGCGTTGTATCCATAGCGCAAAATCTATATTGGTCGATTTAGACATTTATCATAAAAGAAGAGCCAAACCCAGAAATTTAATAACTGTCCAAGGGAGAACCTTTTCATGCTACGGGAACGTTAAGTGAAGGGTACCACGTGTTATAGCCAGCCAATCGTTTTGCAAGCCCCGTCAACAGGGTTGTTTAGTACTTTATTAGTTTGTCTATGAAATTGAGATAACTTCATCGGTGAAGTTTTGTCAGCGTCTCGCAAACTATAAAACGTCGTAGCCTCTTGTTACACTTTATTTTGTATATCCAGTAAAGCTTCTATTGCGAGTACTTGCATCCTAATCAGCCCTAAAGGCTTTGGTTACAAATGAGTGAACAATTTGTTTTCAAAGAGTATAGATCCATTGTCTGTGTTTTGCTTGAGTTGTTACGTTACGTTACGTTACGTTACGGGAATCCTGATCACACATCAGTTTACTTACATTGCGTTAACGTCACGTGAAAGTCAATAGAACGTTAAGTTGATCCGTGGTCGTGGTCATAACAGTGAGTACGGGGTTCAAATCCCGGCCGAATGTGCTGAGGTTGGATTTTTATCAAATGATTTCTCACCCTCCTTACACGCGAATTCCTGTAAAAAAAATTATCCCATCCTGAACCGTATCTCATGCGTGAAAATATACGAATAGCCCGGACAGAGAGTAAAAGTGGCTTCCAGCTCGCCCTTGCGGTAAGGCTGATCGTGGGTGGAACAAGGTTTTGCCCTCGCCCGTACATGTGAGCTTTACGTCGCAAGGACATGTACACCTTCATGAGTGGACCAAGAACATTTCAATATCATCATCGGTGATCTCGCGCGTGGGGAGAGGTAAAGAAAGGTCTCATCGATATACAGATAAGGTTTTCGGACAAGACTAGGGAATGGAATAAAATTTAATTATATTTACATTTAATTACGTAGCCTCACGCGTGAAAGATTCCCACACGGTGAACATTTCGTGTTATTGTGTTAATGAGTTTTGGAACCCTCTTTAGATAACAAAAAGTTCGTCTATTTTACCTACAAGTTAGGCAAACTGCCGGTGATTCAGTTGGGGGTGGAAGCAGAATGTTGAGGACAAGCAAGTATTTAGGGTTCAATTTTATGGTTCTAGGTGTTAAGGGAAGGGATTTTACAAAAGGGTTATAAGGGGGAAGAGTACGGTATACAGGGGATTGTAGGTATAGCTCATCTATGGTGGGAATGTAGTTAAGTGATAGCTAGCAGAAGGTTTTTAAATGAAACATTGGCTGAAAATATTATAAAGTGTTTGATAATATTTTTTATTGATAGCATGTACAGTACTACTGAGCACATAATAATTATCACCAAATCGGTTGACATTAGTGACTTTCAGCCAATGTTTGCAATAAAGGACCTTCTGCCAGCTGTCATTTACCTACTCTCCTACTGCAGATGAGCTGTATATATGTGGGGTTAACAATGAAAGAGGAGTAGTACATGAAATCTTGGAACTAAAGTCTGCTCAGCGTAGGAATTGTTTTCTGAAAGGCCTTTTTCCCTACCATAAATCTATTATATAGTAGGATATTGGTAGGAAAAAAGACCTTTAGGAGAGTAATTCCTACCGTGAATGGAGTTTACTTGAGTGTAGAGGGTCACAAAGTAAGGTGACAATTCGTCCCCAAAATAAGACTTGTCCCAAACTAATTTTATCTCCAATTCTGTCCCTGATTTGTTAAATAAATTAATACAATGTTACATGTATGCGGGCTGGATACAAACGTTGTAATCAAGTCGGTTGCTAAAACGTTTTAACATAAAACTGGCAACAATTCGCATCCTCATAGCCAGAGACGAGCATTTCTCTCTCATTTTTACCTTTTTTTACTTTAGTATTATGATTGTCAAAACATTCGTAATCGAGATTTTGATAAATGTTGACGTTTCATGACCCCCTGAAACAAAAAAAAAAGTTGTTTTCGCGATGCCCTCTGTCTGTACCTTGGGCTAGAGCTGAAACTATTTTACAGATTGGGCTATAAATTGGTATCTTAGGTTTTAATACGGTACCACTGAGGTTTTTTTTGAATTATGTGTCTAACCCTACATTTAAGAGTAGTGTACTGAAGGGCAAAAACAGAAAAAAATCGATTTTCTTGAAACTCGCTTTAACGATTTTTATTAAATTAAATATCTATACACTGTTAATTATTATAAACAAAATGGTAATTTTCATTTTTTCATGAAAATTACTTTGAGGATACTTTACATGAGGGAAATTTTCCAAGTTTCATAATTTCTCCGCAATTATTTGAGATCCGAAATATCTTATCACTGTAAAGTTGTAGTAATATTAAAGATAGTGATCTTTTATTTGAAATATATATTTTTATAAAACCAATAGTTTCTGAGCTTTAAACAAAAATATATACTTTTTAATACAGGTCTGAAAATGAATTTGTTTCTTATGCTCTTTGGTAGACAAAATGTTTATCTTTCACAATTTTTCTGTAACAGTGTTCCTAGCTCCTAATTCCTTAGTGTAAGTAAGTAACATTGCATATTATTTCA
This sequence comes from Timema podura, assembly GCA_033556935.1. NCBI lineage: Eukaryota > Metazoa > Arthropoda > Insecta > Phasmatodea > Timematidae > Timema > Timema podura. The sequence continues at coordinate 57,327,797 of JAVRXN010000008.1, forward strand.
TTTATTATCTTTGGTATAATGTTTCTACAACAATGTATAGACCTATTATTTCGTTTCACAAATCATACGAGCATGGCCGTAGTCAGGGGGGGTTTAGGGGTTCAATCCCCCTCCCGAAATTTTATGAACAAAATATATATGGCTTTATTTATGGTTCAAACAACATCAAAATTAAGATACAAGTACAAATTAGGGGGCTGTGTTACCATTAAAAGCATTTCAGAGAACTTCTATAGCTGTTTAATATCTGGAATTTGTCCTAGCCTTCGGCAGTTAATGAGTTATATTGCCATAGAAAAACACTTCAGAGAGCTTCTAGAGTCATTTAATATTAATAATTTGTCCTAGCCTCCGGCAGTTAGGGGGTTATGTTGCCATAAAAAACACTTCCGATAACTTCTAGAGGTGTTTAATATTTAGAAATTTTCCTAGCCCTCGGCAGTTAGAGTGTTATGGTGCTATAAAAGACACTTCAGAGAGCTTCTAGAGTTGTTTAATATTTATAATTTTTCCTTAACTTCAACAGCTATGCTACTATAAAAAAAATTTAGAGAGCATCTAGAGGTGTTTAAATATATAGATTTTTCCTTGCCTCCAGCAGTTAGGGATCATGTTACGATAAAAAAAACACTTCAAAGAGCTTCTAGAGTTGTTTAAATATATAGATTTTTCCTAGCCTCCAGCATTTAGGGATCATGTTACTATAAAAAAAACACTTTAAAGAGCTTCTAGAGTTGTTTAAATATAGAATTTTCCTAGCCTCCGGCAGTTAGGGGGTCATGTTACGATAAAAAAACACTTTAAAGAGCTTCTAGAGTTGTTTAAATATATAGAATTTTCCTAGCCTCTGGCAGTTAGGGGGTTACCATAAAAAACACTTTAAAGATCTTCTAGAGTTTTTTTAATTTAGAGATTTTTCTTATAGCCTCCGGCATTTAAGGGATTATGATAGCATAAAAAAGCACTTAAGAGAGCTTTTAGATCTGTTTAATAATTAGAATTTGTCCTAGCCTCCGATAGTTGGGGGTAGTGTTGCTATAAAAAACACTTCAGATAACTTCTAGAACTGTTTTTTATTTAGAATTTTTTCTAGCCTCCGTCAATTGGGGAATGGGCCCACCAAAACCCCCCCACCCCCCCTGAAATTATTGGCTGGCTACGGCCTTGCATACGAGTTTTTAATCAAAAGAAAGTCTGTGCGGTGCACAGTACCGTTTATTTTTCTCAACTATTAACTCTTAACCGTGAGTGTTCTGTGGTCTATTTCACTACTTTCATGTAAGCTTATCGTATCCTATAAATTTAACTATAAGAAACATTTCCTGGATAAATTAATTTTATTAATTCTGTCCAACAAAATTAATACAATAAATATTACGATGGGATATTTTGTTGACTATTTAAAGGGCAACTGCCTTTTCAGGCTCCAACCAGTGATTCTGGAATGGTTTACCCCGAAACTCCCAGTGACAAAATTAGTTAGGTACCTTAGGAGTTTAAGGTACAGGGATTGTCGGCCGGGTATGGGGTAACAGGGCTGCAAGGAGGAGTGGAGGTAGCAGAGCACTCGCTCAAACATTTACCTATGTTGCATAAAAAACGTCCTCTCGAGTGTATGACTCAAACAATATATCATATATTACAATAACAAATATATAATATCATGATTTACGACTTGATAATAATAGGCTATGTCTCTATTTAAATTCGGATTACCTGAAAAAATTTAATTTTAATTTTAATTGGGTGTAATATTAGTTAACATTTCTAGGATAAGGGTGTTTCATACTTTAATGATCCACACCCTCCCCTCTCATATGATGGAATTGATAGGGACAATACCCAATAAAACATGTCAGTTCAATTCTGTTTTAAATGTGCTTCTCCTTCTAGTTTGCTCTCCATCCAGTTACAGGAAAAAATTATGGGAAGGTACATAATTGTATGAGTTAGGATGAAAGCCAGCCTTAGACGCAAAAAAAAAAATGTTCACATTAAAAATCGGGAACTTTTTGGTGTTATCGAAATAGGATCTGAAATACGGAAATTTGGTGACATCTATTAGTGTTCCCAACCTGTGGCCTGGGTCAGTTTTTTATTAAAATTTTTATCCATATATTCTCCACTATGGGCTTGCTAGGCCTGTCATAGCTTCATATGCCTTATAATCTATCGCAATACTAGGACAGGCACAATATCCAGCCCCCGGCCGTTAATTTATCAATGTGAAAGAGTTAACCCATATTTTCATCAATGATAAATTTTTGGCTGTGCTGGAAATAGAACCCGGGAACCTTAGTTTAGTAGCTAGACATGCTACCGATCGATATAAGGTATCGGACAAGTAGCTGAAATATGGAAATAAAATGAAAGTATGTAGAGTGATATATGACAAACCTAAGGTCTAGGCATAAAGGGTATATAAAGTGTTCTTACAAGCCAAACTGTGGTCCAAGGGTGCCGAACTAAGGAATTTCAACTTAAATACTATTAAATCCACTTTCATACAGTTCACATGTTAAAACTCGCATCGATTTACACAATTTTAATGTGATCCATATCTTAAGTAAAGTATTTGAGTTTGTATTATATTACCTAATTATTGAAAAAAAGGTTTAATAGGACACTTTATGGCGAAAGCCCGCAAGCGATCTATACCGACCGAGCGGCCGCCGATGTTAGCGATGATAATGCCGACATTTGCGGATAGAGGGTGTAATATGGTCAGCACAACAAACCCTCCGGCTGTTAATTTCAGTTTTCTATACCAGAATCACTACTTCTTTATTTAAGTACAGTATCTCCTCATTTGTCTTCACGAGGCTGAGTTTAACCCTGTTCCAGACCCACTGCTTTACAGAAGAAATCTGGAAGCGGCGGGGATCGAACTCGGGACTTCCGGATATAAAATATGTATTTATTTTTAGCACGTCTTACTACCCGTTCAGGTTATACGATTTAAAACACACAATTATATGCAGTGTAACAAATAATGACGACATACATGTATCTAGCAGCTGACAGATGACACTACCTGTCAAAAATGACAGCTACAATACACGCGGCTTGGCGTATGGATACGTGAAAGTAGATTTAGTAGTTCTATGAGGTTTTATATAGTGTTCTTTCCGTGGTGATCTAACTTTTTTCAACCAAATTAAAATTAATTATTATCTTAATCAGTTTGAAGATTCATTTTTAGAGACCTAAATATTTTAAAACCATAGGATATATTTTGTACAATCCATTTAACCATTAAAAATAATCAAGAGTGCTTGTTTAAAGCAAGAGGTGAATACCATCGACACAAAAATGTGAGTTTTTTTTTACCCTACTTTAAATACGTAGTTTTCCCTTCTTTATATGTAATACGATGTACAGAAAAAGGCCAACAATTGCATACTTAACAGGGGACTTTACTTTTCTACCACTTAAAATAAATGAAAGTAGTAACTTTTGTAACTATAAAACACAGTTCATCTTAAGGCGATTGGCCCTTTTTATTTAGCGTTGAAATGCAAAGTCGTGTGAACAAAAGGTTCCCTTCAAGGATTTTTATTGTTTTGCAATTATTTTTTTTAGAAACGGTTTGTTCAAGAATAGAAGCATGTTGATCAAGTTATACTTTTTTATATACATATCTCCTCTATAATTTTAACACTGATCAAATATCGATAAAATTGACATTTTTCAATAGAAAACTTCCGGCTTCATAGCAAAAAATAAGAAAATGTAACAATAAATAAACATTGGAACATTATCTCAGGAGGGGTGTTGAAAATATCAACATAAAAATTTCACTCGTTCTCGAGAAAACCTAGATTTCCAAACGTATGATTTTTCCTCAAGACCTGTCCGGTAGCATCTAAGGTTTCCGTGATCCATCTCTTCTTGTTTGTGCGGATGGATACTTTGGTCGGCCACCTGACAGACTGGCATTAGAAGTTGAATCAACATGGCCGCCATTCCTTCTAAAGAGTGACGGCTCTCTTGAGCGCTGAGGAAGTGTTCTTTTTACACTGATACCTGTGCGGTATTATTTATTGTTCTGCGTTAGTGTGATTTGAGAATAATGGCAAGAAAAGGAAGTACACGTTTGACTGTTGGTGTAAAAGGAAAGAAATGTAAGGGAGGAAACACTTTTAAAAAATAGATGTTAGATCAAAGCTATGTAATTTATTTCAGCACCACGTCTTACTACCCGTTCTGGTTGTACACCAAAGTCATGTAATATATAGTAATAATAATAATAATAATAGCTAAAATAGTAGTTGCAGACTTGAGATAGTAAAATTATAAGAAAGCGTACTAACTAAAATCTAAAGAAAATCCTTTTTTAACATGATATAATTTTTCTGCATTTTTTTAGCACCTCGTTTTACTACCCGTTCGGGTTATATGCTTATGTACTAATTATACTAATGGGCTAGGGATTAGGAAGGCTTAATTTAGAGGAAATACACCCTCATTTGAGTGGAGGGAAAGTGGGGAAACCATTTAAGGAAAACTACCATCAGTGCACCCGACCAGGATCGAACCCCGATCTCCCCATCTTCGGCAGTCGTACCAACACGAGATTAGCGCGTTAGACCATGCGGCTATCAAAGCGGGTATGCATTTTATTAAGAGGCTACAAAGAGTAATGTCGCAGACAAATAAGCACTCAAATATAATCATATTTAAAGAATTCAAAAGATTGAAAAAGAAGTGTTTCGATTTTGTTAGTAGCTACAGACTACTGTAAATTGAGATAGGTAAAAATGTTTATCAATAATCTTAAATAATAGAATAATGGCATACATTTTTTCAAGTATAATATTGTTTGTTAAATAGGCTTTCACGGCCGTTTTTCTTGATTACATATTTCTGGCTTGAGCCGCTTGGATCGTTTGATTATTTCGGGAGAGCTATTAATATATATATACAGAATGGATATGAACTCTACCGACAAACGTTCAGAGGTTGTTCAGGGTTGATTGCTGAGTGTTTTGATATAAGGAACCCATGCTCTCTGGTGGCTCATTACTGAGTTAGTGTAATGTCTCTTGGACCGTAACAAATGGATTGTGATATTACAAAGAAAGTACTCAACGGCTCATTCATCACCTTCGTACTTATGTTATATCATTTAGTACCGTAACAAATTACAACACAAATAACATGGGTAATGTAACAACCCTCAGGATAAAACGCGTACACGTTTGTTACATTACTGTTCAATACCTGTTCTGTTACTGTACAGACCTGTTACAGCAGCTGTTCAAAATGTCGACCTCCATGATCACGACACACTGTACAGCGACGCGTCATGGACTGTCTCTAGTATCCCGGGAGATCAGCGTACATCTTCAGCAGCTGCGACAATCCTATCAACCAGGTCCATGGGAGTCTCGTAAACTAAGCTCTTCACATGACCCCAGAAGAAGAAGAAGAAATCCATCGGCGTCATGACTGGGGACCGACCTGGCCATGGAACACGACCACCATGACCAATCCATCGTGTTCCAAACTGTACAGAACTGTATAGAAGTCGTTACCTTGGTTTAGTTTACTTGGATAGTAAAACCACAGTACAATTCAAGACCGCTTCCTACTCGAGTAACAATAGGATTAACTGAGTGGCAGGCCATCATAAATCGGACCCTTGTCAAGGAAGTTAGCTGTGTTCCCTAAGCTAGGCACTATATTTTGGGAGATACTGACGTCAACTTACACTGTTGTAGTTTGGTTGTGAAGCCACGCCCTTCACCCTCCCACCCACCATCCCACAAAATAGTTTTTAGACTTGCACTCAACAGGGCCAAGGGCCTTAACGTGTTTTATTATAGTATAGCATTGGCAACGGAAACCTACACTAGAATTTTCGTAGGAAAAACCTTATCTGACAGCTAGTTAAGCTACAATATCTGTTAAATATGTATACGTCATGCCAGCAGCTGTCACTTTTAATAGATAGTATCGCTATTTATAAAATATCACTAATAATATGTTTGTGAAATGTTATTACTGTTGAGCATAAAACATATGTCCCAATTTTCTAAAAGTTCCTTCCTACCAAAATCTTATTATTCAAGTATTTAAGGTAATGTGCAGGTGAAATTTTACTTTTAAAAACAACTCTACGTGTCTATGTCTCAGAACTAACGGGCACCTTGTTTACCTTGCAAGGTTTCACTGTAGTGAAGCTTATAAGATAGGACCATATTGTATTAGGTCAAGGTAACACTGCTTGCTACCTTTCAACGTAGACGGAGTGTACATAAGTAAATCTTAAAATATATTTGAAAGTGTTTTTTTATGAAGTTAGTGCAAGTTTTCAAACTTTTTTCATGCTCTACGTCATATTACCTGTCTGAAAAGTATCCACGCATTTAAATTCATGGATTAAGGATAAAGAAAGTATGATTTAGAAAAAAATTACCCGTATTTGCGTGGATGGAGAGTGGAAAAAATTGGAGGGAAGAAACAACACCTCATTAAACCCGACTTAAACCCAAGGCCCTACCCTCCCGTCACCGGCAAACTAGACCAAACAAGACTGACGCCTTTATCCCGTGTGCCTATCGATGCGTGTTTTAATCATATCGAGTGTACCTGCCCCGTTGTAACCAGCCTGGTTGCTAATAGCTGCGTATATTAATCGACAAATATTGACAATTTTATGTTTTAATTCTCTATCAAAAGTTTTCATAATAAATCAAGATTTGTTTTTAATTTCTCATATAGATCAAGAATTGTATTCATGAAAATCTTGGCCCGCAGAATTATGTTGGATCTTAACATTTTATTTGACCCAGAACTCAAAAACGGGGTTCCTACATATTCTGTCAATTTTTTTTTCTGAGGATACAGCCGAAACGGTTCGATCGATTTCTTTCATATTTGATGTGTATATGTTAAATAGTCATATTTCAAGGTCAAATCATGATTTTAACTCTACTACTAAAAGAATAGTTTGCTGATTACCGATTTTTGAAAATTCTAATTTTTTGAGAATGACTTTAACGGTTTTGTTCAAAATTGATGTATGAAAAGTGCTTTACATGATAAATAGCATTGTATCTTTTTTTAGAGAGAAAAATTGATTTTCCGGATTATTTACTGATCATTGATTTTTTTTAAATTTGAAATGTTTCTAAAATGAGACTAGAGATTTTGTTCAAAATAGGTATCTATAAAGTGTTTTACATGATAAATGAGAAAGTATTTTCTTTTCTCTAATTTTTTTTAGGTTAGTCTACTTTTGAGTGATTATTAAAAACTTGTAATTTATTTTAATTTGGCTATAACAATTTTGTTTTAAATTTAAATCCGAAGAGCGTTTTATATAATCTAAATAATACGCTATTTCCATATAAGAAAATTGCTAAAGAGTGGTTTACTGATAACTATTTAATTTAAATCCTAACTATTTAAAAAAAATCTAATTACAATAGGCTCTTTGATAGAGAATGTACGAATGTGTCGTCTTATCATTTATTTTCTCTTTCTTACCCAAGATGAAACTTTTAGCTATATGCCGCGTTTAATTCTTTGCTGATTTCTTTTTTTTTTTTTTTTGTTCCAAGTACAACATCTCGGCGTAGTCTGAAAAAGAAAAAGAAAAATCTTTCTTTATGTGTTAAGGTTCAAGTTCGGTCCCCGGTAAAGCCGGTTTCTCCTTCACTTGTTACTGTGGGAATATTCACCTTCGTCGTCAACTTTCAGAAAATCAGCACCGAGAACCGGATACTTGTATTATTATTAATACTAATATTATTACTAGTCAGTTTCCAATAAATGTCTAGCAACCTCTCCCATGATAACATCCGCGGTGAATTAGGATCGTATTTATGGAGCAGTACAGAAACAGCTACTGTTGTTTTTTGTTTTAGTGCGGGGAAAATGAAGCTATACCAGCTATCTTTAGAACTAAATAAGTTTCTTATATGTTAAGATGATCATTCGAAAAAAGATACATGCTACCATTGTTCAGACAAACACGATGTTATCGCAAGAGCCTCCTCATCAAAATAATACATGCTCTTCCAAAATAATGATCTTGTTTTACATATCGCATTATTATGTTCATAATTTCAGTGCATGAAGGTGGCTACTACTTTTATTATCGGCTTCGCTAGCGCTCTTAATTATTCAGGGAAGGTAGCACGAACTAATATTCACTTCAAATTACAAATTAAAAAATAATTTCCTACCAAACGAATTAAATGTTAACGGAATTAATTCTATAAGTCATGTAAATAAAAGTTATTCGTTACTACAGAACCGTGGATTTTCAATTTTTTTAGTAAAATAATTAATTTTTTACTTTCACGGTACTAAGAATGTTCCATTTGAGAATATTATTGAGTAGTACTTGTTCCCAGTTCACCTCACTTATTGATACTGTCCTATAACACGATTATAAAAAACGTGACTATAGGGTGTGTATTTAGGCCTAGCATTTAATTGTAAACTACCTTTTCTAGATTTCATAATTTATTTTTAAATTGGTGTCTCCAAAACAGCCAAGGAAAAAAAAAAGTCATTTCAGATAAACCCACACCGGTGGGAGCATGTGTGTAGTAGGCCTCAGTCACATATTGTCTTATTTGCAGGTGATGGGGGAGGTCAAAGTTAGAATCCCGCTTGGGTATACTTAGATATTATTTTCATTGAAAGTGTCCCACAATACCTCCACTTAAATGCAGTCCGTTTCATTTAAACCAGGGGTTTCCAACCTCTTTAGGTTGGATTTGACCCTATTTTTTTTGTCATTGAAACCATCGTGACCCCTTGATAACCTTCAAACGTTAATACCTAGATTTTAAGTTATCATTTTCACTGAATCATACTGCCCGTCCGGGCAATTATATATAATTGTACATGTGAGGTAGGTAGAATTCAGAGATAGCCTACCCTTATATTGTAGAGGGAGAAGGCGGAAACCGTTTAAGGTGGGGGTGTAGGGGACGCGAGAAAAGGTGAAGTGGTTTTTTTTTTGCAGTTTTTATATCAATACTTTTTTTTGGTCAAAATAAATAAAATATTTCTCCCGTAAAAACATAAAATTTAATTTTCTTCACATGGTGACCTCAAAAGTTTTTGAACATCTGTCAAGAGTGTCCTGGAATTTAATGACAACTTTTTATCTCTAATGACGCTATCTCATGGCAGATATTCAACAATTTGTTGATATTACCATGTGAAGAAAATTAAACCCTATGTTTTTACTGAAGAAATATTTTATCTAGTTTAGCAAGAAAAAAAATTGTTATAAGAATTGTAAAAACACTGACTTTTCCTACACTACCCCCCTTATGAAAAATCATCCCCAGTACCACCGGTCAGAATTTGAATCACCAACACCAAAAAAAAAAAACGATCCGTGACGTTAAGTCCACGTACTTGATTTAATTATTATAAATTACTTAATATAATGATGATATCAATGCGACTAAGATGTCCCTAAAGAGAATACATTTTGGAAGCTATTGTAGCAGTGACACTCCCCCCAAACACTAGCCTGTTGCACCAAATTTAGTCAACGAGCAGCTGTCAAATTTACCCGCTCCGGGGGCCGTGGTCTAACGCGCTACTCTCGCAGTAGTCTAGACTGCTGATGACGGGGATGAGTTTGAATTATTATATTATTATTATTATTATATTATTATTATTATTATTATATTATATTTTATTATATTATATTATAGCACCGCGTCTTACTACCCGTTCGGGTTATACGCACTTACGCTAATGTGTAATGGTAGGGTGATTGTGAGATGAAATGGAGGACCTACAGTTTAACGTGGATCCGAACCACGGTGGAGGACTGGCATTCCCACACATTCACAAGTTGTGATTAATACACGTCTTGTCAGAGGTGAAGGAAGGATTTGGCAATCAGATAAATCTGTGCGGGACGAGGCTTGAACCCGGACCCCTAGCACAGAAGTCTGACACCTTACCCCTAAACCACCAGGTCACCCATCGAGGTTTGAATCTCGTCGGGTGTACTGAGGGGTTTTTCAAATGTTTTTTTTTTCTCTCACTCCACCAAATGAGGTACATTCTTAATATAATCTTCTATCATCAACCTTAGCGGATAGTACATAAGCGTAAAACCGAACGTTGGTATATGCAATGCAAAATAAAATACCAAAAGGACTAACAGTGACTAACAGTTTTAATTTAACCGCTGTATTTCTACTTGAATTTTGTACCTTCCTATATTCATACTAGCAAGTACCGGCGTCACTGGTAACCACGCAATCATTTCGTTGTTACTCAGAGAACAGTTTCTTGTTTCAAACAAACATAGAAGTAACCTCTTAATTTTATTTCTTCCAATCCCAGTTTTAATTTATTTAAAAAATTAAATCCAAATTTAAAAATTGCAGACTTGAGGTGCACATGTCGTGCAGAGGGGCTACTAATTATTAAATGTCAGACCTCTTTCGTGAGGTTGATATCTGGAAATGCTTATAACGGACAAACTCTTCATATTATTAAAATAAAATCATAAATCTATAGAGTAAACACAAAGCTATGACCTCCACAAGCATTGCAACGCCACTCGAAAACATGCCACGACTCCCAGGCCGGAAACAACGACGGAAGTTAAATAAAATCATTAATATGATTAAATTTTATCAAAATGTTGATGTGAAAATGATAGACATACAAAATCTAGGGACTACACCTATGGATGAGTGAGTTGAGATCTAAGATGTGTGCAAGAATATATTATTCTGGCGTGGGGTGAGAGTGGGGTGCTAAAATTATAACCATAATATTTACTAGTCTGTTTGTATCATAATCAGAAGCCCTGTTTTTAGTTATGCCCTTAGTTTCAGTGAACATTATGTAATGATGGTTTTTTTTCACCATGTCTTAATACACCTCGGGCAATAGGTGTAATTTTTAGTGAGGGTGGTATAGCACTGTCATCGACCTCGGTGGTTTTGGAGTAAAATGTTCGCTGCAGGACCCAATGTTCGTGGGTTCAATCCCAGCCGAGATCGACGGATTATTCTTGAACGATGAAAATCCGTAGCACAACCTCCTTCGGAGGGGAAGTAAACCGTCGGTCCCATGACGATTGTGACGTGTAAAATAACCCTGGAAGGTGTGAGAACATACCTTTCCGGCAAAATTGGTAGGCCCTTTCCCTCTTGCTCATAGAAATTATCTGTGCTGATATAATCAGTCGTTTAATAAATGCATGTTAAATACACACATAAATAAAATAAATTACACTGCCATGTTTTTTACAAAAAGAAAAATATGTATTTGCTTAAATGTATGAAAAAGATTCGGCACAACTTCTGATAAATGTGTTATTACAATTCAAAACATTTTCTTCAAAGTTTGATCAATGTATGTTACTTCAAAAATGGATGCCATTCATGTAAAAATATTAATTTATGAAAAAACATGAACAAAATCTAACATTGTAAGTAACTATTATATTTATAACTATGACCCCCCCTATGAAAATGATCTGGATCCGCCCCTGCCTTCACAACAAACCAAACCAAAAGAGCGTGACATTAAACTGCATGTCCACTAATGCTTGTTTTGATATTATTAATGCTTATAATATTATAATGCGACTAATATGTAGTAAAAGAGAATCAACAAGCCCAGGTTGAGGGATGATTTTATATTATGCTAGCATGATTTCAAGACTGCCACAGTAAACCAAGTCAGCAAGAAGCTATCAGAACGGAATAGCCAAAAGGAACCTAAGAAGTAACTAGGTCATTTTTAGCACTTTAGAAACTTTAACAACTTACATTTCTATTAGAATTAAGCATCCTCCTATAGTTATTAAAATCCTTGAAAAAGTAAATATAAAGCTAAACCTCTATATTGTGACCCCACCCAAAACACACTGCGACCCCCAGGTTGGAAACCGCTGCTTTATTATTACACACTTGGAAGCAATATTTAACTAGTAAGCTCCCTGAGCTGTAGAACTCACTCGTCACTTTATCAAAAAATTAGCAATTTGGCCATGTTTATTTAAAAACCTTTTCAACTGTAAAATAATTCAACAAAAAATTGAATTTATGGATATTTCTACAGTATTTTGATACTGTCTATCAATGTCCTTGCTTCATAACCCATGGAAGTTGCCCTAAAATATTAATACTGTTACATCAATAAACTAATCAAAACATATTGTAATTTAGCGCTGTGAGGGTGAATGGCTTCCCCTGAATTTTATTAAATAACTTAGGCAAATTGAAAATCAGCACTCTAACAACATGGTTATACAAAATTTCATGCAAATCGAACACTAAATAACGAATTAAAAAATAATATTCCAAATTTAAAAATGTAAAAGGGTGAAAAAAACTTTTTTTTTTCAATGTATCTACTTAATCAAAGGAAAAATATAAGAGTTTCAACAATGTAACACACACCTCTTCCTTCATTGTTGATTTGAGCCTATTTAAATTGCTTTCATGAAAGCCTATTTTAATAAACAATGAAATAAGATACATCAGTTTAATTCAAACTAGTATGGATACTTGCTAGTGTGTATTTCAGAAGTCAAACATTAACACCAACCTTAATGTCCTCATTTTATCAGTCAGGCTTTCGATAAGAAAACAATAAAATGTGTAACCTTCACTGATTTATGCCTACAAAATTTAATAAAGCCATAATTAAGGAATTGGCTGTACAGAATATGATAATTTGAATCATAAAACTGTGAGTCTTGCAGCCACGAAAGTCACAAATAAAAACACTAACCATAAACAAAACATTGGCTGACAATGCTGCCACTTCAAGCATAGCTGGCTAAGTGAAATTTTGCCACTGGGCAGATCATGTTCCCGTATGATTCGTTTCCATGCTTCATTCAGCATACACTCACTGGCCGTTGTCTCTGCCTACTGACAACGGCGCTTCTAGACTACTAAGCTTTCTACAATTTACTACAGAGGGAATTTCCTTTCATTGTTTGATGCGTTTTGAAGCTAGGATTTTTTGTAGACTATAGATCAATAGCTGGGAGATTTTAAATTGGTCTGTTACAAGTCTGTGGTTAAGGACTTTCATAGTAGAAAGTAATGGGGTTCAGAATAAGCATATAATTTCACAACTCCAGATCTCAAATCTCACAAAATTCCCAACTTTCAAGCTTTTAACCAACATTGGGTGGGGGGTGGGGGTTTACACCCCCAACTCTCCCCCAGCGCGACGCCCCTGGGTATGAGTGAGAATACTAGATATATAAATATAAATTGTGAACAAAATTCATTTCGGCTATATCCCCAGGAACAGACAGACATGATCTAATTTATTTTATAAAAGAAATATGATTTCACTTTGACAATACATCAAAGATCTCTTATAGTACAATACATCTTACAAATATCTTATAAAGTATTTACATTATACAAGGCCGTAGCCAACCAATAATTTCACGGGGGGTTTGGTGGGCACATCCTCCAATTGCCGGAGGCTAGAAAAAATTCTAACTGATAAACAGTTCTAGAATCTATCTGAAGTGTTTTTATATGGCAACATAACCCCCTAACTATCAGAGGCTAAGAAAAATCTATATATTTAAACACCTCTAGAAGTTATCTGAAGTGTTTATTATAGCAACATAGCCCTCTAGCTGCCGGAGGCTAGAACAAATTCTAAATATTGAACACCTCTAGAAGCTCTCTGAAGTGCTATTTATGGTAACACAGTCCCTTAATTTGTATTTGTACCTTAATTTTGATATTGTTTGAACCATAAATAAAGCCATATATACTTTGTTTATAAAATTTCAGGGGGGGTTTGAACGCCCAAAAAAAACCCTTGACTACGGCCTTGACATTATACAAGATACAACATGATCCCGAGTTTTTTCAAATAAAAAATAACATTCGAAATATTATGGAAGCTCGTATGGCGTGAACGTAATGTTATATGATTGTACACTTATATTATTTCTAAATTGTGTGTTTCTTATATGACTGTACACTTATATTATTTCTAAATTGTGTGTTTCTTATATGACTGTACACTTATATTATTTCTAAATTGTGTTTTTTGTTTCTTATATGAATTGTCAACTTACTTATATTATTTCTAAATTGTGTGTTTCTTATATGACTGTACACTTATATTATTTCTAAATTGTGTGTTTCTTATATGATTGTACACTTATATTATTTCTAAATTGTGTGTTTCTTATATGACTGTACACTTATATTATTTCTAAATTGTGTGTTTCTTATGTGACTGTACACTTATATTATTTCTAAATTGTGTGTTTCTTATATGACTGTACACTTATATTATTTCTAAATTGTGTGTTTCTTATGTGACTGTACACTTATATTATTTCTAAATTGTGTGTTTCTTATATGACTGTACACTTATATTATTTCTAAATTGTGTGTTTCTTATATGACTGTACACTTATATCATTTCTAAATTGTGTGTTTCTTATATGACTGTAAACTTATATCATTTCTAAATTGTGTGTTTCTTATATGACTGTACACTTATATCATTTATAAATTGTGTGTTTCTTATATGACTGTACACTTATATCATTTTTAAATTGTGTGTTTCTTATATGACTGTACACATATATCGTTTCTAAATTGTACTTTTCTTATAAATATAGCAATTTTTATTAGCAATGTTTAAAAAGTTTTTTGGTCCATTTGTGAATACTTTTGCTATGATTCTGGATCTTTATTTTCAGTTCTCATAGCTGTTAGTCCATGTTGCCATACGTCTATTGAACATACTTTGAAATAAATGTGATATAATGAAAAAATCTTTCATTTGCCTGCAGATATTTAATGAAATAAATACTTTTCTTTAATAAAGGAATATTTTTATTTTATAAAATAAATTTGACAGTGTAATACTGCCGTTATATTACATAAAGACAGGCAGAATTGTAAGATCAAATTTTTGAGTTCGGGCACATAATACGTCAAGACTTATCATAATTCAAGATAGAACATTTCACAGTTTACTATACTTTCTCACATAAGAAATTAAAACAATAGCAATGAATACCAAATATAATATTCATCTTTGATTGACTTTATAGTATTCTTAGTAGTCAATTATAGTTTTCTAAACCACTTTCTTTATGACATGAAATTATTAGCGGTGTAAAGTTACTTTGACGAAAAAACCAAATTTACATCTTGTGAAAAAAAGCTCTTCAAAACCTCAAGATATTCAACTTTTTTTCACCTCAGAAAAAAAAGTTTTATGAAGGTCACTTTCAGTCGAATTGAATAAGTTATACCATTTATTAAATCTAACAGGGTAATTTATATCTTGGATTTCAAATATGTTTTTTATACATTGATTTAGGTCTTCAAATTTGTTTGGATGGTAGGATTTTGGAATACTTTTTTTTCAACCCGATTTAAATTATGAAAAGGGGCAAAATATTTCTAAAGTTTTTTGATTTATAAGGCTAATGTTTGAATTATTCATATTTGAGTTGGCTAATTGTCTCCTATGAGCTATATTAGGTTTTATAATTAAATTTCTTAGCGTAAAAAAAAGCAATTCTTAGAGGAATTGTCTATTAGTTACGAAACATTGTGATTATGGATAAAAACAAGATTCATACAATAGGAATTGGTAGGAAGCATAGTTTTTGCAGTCAGCAATGATACCATTTTACTATACCATTATTGATATTTTATAGGTTTTGATATTATCTATTAAAAGTTGTTGCAGCTGCAGAAAGCATGACTTGGGTATAAATGCGTGAAAGTAGGCCTATTAGCTTTTCTGGCTGTCAGATAAATTCTTCTTATGAAAAATAGATTGTAGAAACTGCTTTTAACATATTGGTGTGAAAACATGTCAGTTAACAGTTTTGACTAATCTTCTTTGCTTTAAAGAATTTGAGTGTAATTTGGCTATTTTCTTACAGAATCAGTATGATTAGCACACATATCCCTAAGAACGTAAATGGTCTTCCGAGATATTGTGTCGGTTGAAGTTTGCTAGTTTCGTGATTCACTAAGTCACGAATCAGACGGTATTTAAAATCAATCCTAGATAGATCCCTGACCACATTACTAGGGGGGAGTAAGTGCTTTACTGCCTCCCCTCTCCCCCCGAAATATAATCCTAGTGACATGTCCCTTTCAACGACAAGATTATTTAAAAAAAATCTGGTTGCGTCATTTAATAGAGTCCAAACACTTGTTTGACAAATCAAATATCTTTAGATCAATAGATAGGACCTAACCGCATACCTACTCAGACATACAGAAGTGAGTCATTAATTATTTTATTTGAATAATTTTGAAAATTTTGAAGGAACCGTAAAGAACTTGCCTACAATACTTTTATCTTGTCATAGCTCTTTGACCGAAGTGTTTTCTTTGTCCACGAGAACATTTTAAAATAAATAAGAAGTAGTCTAGTACACCCACTTGGGTACAACCCCCCAGGCTATTTTCCGTGAGCGAGAGTGTGTATTGTGATGTCAATTAACCTACTTTCCACAACCGGTTAATTTACCGTTATTCCCTACCCCTCTCCCGATGAGAGAGTGTGAAAGTTCATATCCAGTTGATTTACCGCTATTCTCCGTCTCAAACCCTGGTGATGTGTCACCTCACTCCCCCAAGACCATGCCCCTCCAACAGAGGCCACCACGGTAGGTTTAGCCCATTTGATTTTAATGTGTGCCACAGGCCCATTAGATTTTAATGTGTGCCCCAAGGGTTTCTGGGTAGGGGAGCGTGCAGTCTTGGGCACTCCTCCCATAAAATGTAGTCATCGCTACTGAGGGCGGGGAACGTGCAGGAGTATTCTCTCTCTCGACGGTCGTTTAGCATGGTGTGTGAACATTGGCTCCCTGTTGCAACCCTCCCCCTCCTCCTTCCCACTGTAATGGGTTTTTCTATGCGATTTCACCGCAACCCTGGTGCCAGTTTGTCGACTCGACAAGACAAGTCGAGACAGGAATAAATTATGAGAGGCTGTTCGACAAGTCAAGACTCGTAAGGGATAAACAGGTTTTGCGTGAATATTATTATTATTATTATTATTATTATTATTATTATCACCGCGTCTTACTACCCGTTCGGTTATACGCACTTACGCTAAATGTGCAATGGTAGGGTGATTGTGAGATGAAATGGAGGATCTACAGTTTAACGTGGAATCCGAACCACGGTAGAGGCCTGGCATTCCTCACATTCACAAGTTGTGATTAATACACATCTTGTCAGAGGTGAAGGAAGGGTTTGGCAATCAGATAAATCTGTGCCAGGACCGAGGATTGAACCCCGGACCCTCAGCACAGAAGTCTGACACCTTACCCCTAGACCACCAGGTCACCTTTGCGTGAATAAAACAAAATATAACAAACATATATTTATTACACATTAAAGGTTTCACAGACATACATAATATTTATTATACATTTTTACAGGAATGACGCATATATTCGTTCATACGTTTTTCTACAATGTCTCTTAGATGTGTTAGTAAAATTGTCTTTAGTTCACAATCCAACAAGTAATAGTCCAAACCGAAGACTTGACGTGTATAGTAGGTAGCACTGATAAGATCCAGGTTTCTGATGTGCGTTTCCACCGTAGGCTGCTCGAGATTGATGACATCCACCGATTCTGTTAGCGTGTCACATACATCCACGAAGAGTGTGTCGATCAAATCGTTGCAATATCGTGAGACGGGTGTCGACCACATATCCCGTCGGTTGATGGCGACGTCAATGAGGTCCCACACCTCACAAAGACGCGACCAGCTAGGTGCTAGATAGGTGACCCGTTTTAGTCCAGCGTCTTGTTTCTCGCTGATGACGACCATACGGTCACCGCACATGCATCTAAGAGAGATTTCATGATTAGTCAGACTAATCTTCTGAGGAGGCTGCGTGTTGCCGAAAAACTTTGATATGGCCGACTTGTAATTGCCCAGTTATTGCCACTATGTACGGTTAAACACGGCACAATTCCCTCCACATTTTTTTAGTTTGGCATAGGGCGTAAATTTGTTCTTGACGCTCATGCCGATGATGCCTCGTTTGGCTTCGACTTCATCCAGCGGAAACAAAGTGTTTAAAATACTGGTGATGGCGAGTGGCTTCACCGGTTTTGCTTTGCAGGTACAAACGTCTTGGCCTTCCATGATGTTTGATCGCTTGAACGCCTATCGTGATTATGACCGACACGCCGTCGGGATGCCCCTTTTATAGGGGCAAGCTGATTGTACGCAGCCTCTCGATGGATGGCAGGACCCTAGCGTCTTGAAAAAATGTGTTGTAATATCTCATCACCTTAGTGTCATTGCCTGTGTGATTGGTGGGTGAGAATAGGTCTAGGAAAGTTTTTATCGGAATGTTCTGGGTGCGATTGAGAAAGTACATGAAACAGTAATGGCCGCAAACGTCTGAGGCTATGATTTGAAGTTGTAACGTGTTATGTGACGTGCGGGAAGTGTTTTTGCGTATAAATGCCAAATGTTCCTTTATACGGGGTGGAAAACCATAGATGTCAAAGTATTCTCCTACGCCGTTCTTGTCGATAAAGATGGCGACCCAATGTTTCCCAGGCTTGTTGTGTGGATCCGTGTTGATGACGAGAGCGGCAGGTTCTATTCTTGCAGGTAATTGATCAGCAAGGAAAACACCCGATCGTACAGAACGGAACCATGGGTTTGTTTTCAGCGCACTTCTTATGTTGTGCGTGTCCATCTTCAATCATTCAAATCTTGAAGTCCCCAAATGATGGAGGCCGAACAGAAATTCCAAACAGAACTATGTGCCATGCACATGGTGCGGCCCAATTTAAATGTTTTCAAAGACGGACAACCTCTGTCGTACAGATCTACGACAGGCGTAGGCGTGTATTTGGCTAGAAATTTTTCTTTTCTGCCCCCTTGACGTAGATGGTTTTTGCACGCATTGTGGCACGGGAGATGAGGGATTCGAGCAGGCTGTAATCCACATCACCGCTATCCCAGGGAATACCGTGTAGTTTGTTGACGATATAGACTGCTTGGTTTTTAGCAGCGGTGGAAAGTACCTCGATGCCGCAAGGGGGTTTTAACACCCAATGTTGAAGTAATGTACCGCATACAGATAAGACATTCAGTTCCTTGACGATAAACTGTTTGCCGTCGTCAATGAAGCTCTGGAAGTCTACAATGACGTCCATAATTTAAATGACGGGTATAAGGGGTGGGAAGTCGCTTATATTAACTCCCATAATCGATCACGACGTTTCTGTCCTTGTCGATGGTGATTATGTTGGCAAAATCCCCGTAAATGATACAATTGACGGTTTTGGTGAGAGCTCTGGTGAAGCTCACTTCGATGCTCAGAGAACCATGCCTCGTCAAATTCCAATGCGAGGTCATGTGGGTGGACAGATTAGGTGTGAGATCGAAAGCCGTGAGATGATATCCCTTAGGGAAGGCTTCCAGTGTGATGTCACTACCTTCGTTCATGAAATGGATACCCGTTCCTGAAAACAGTGTGTGGTAGGACATGACATAATTGCCATTTGAAACTTCTGGCTGTAACGGTTTCGACGGCACTTGTTCTCCGTCTACGTACAGCGAGAAATGGTTCATGCCGTAGGTTTGGAAGTTGAACGGGTTCTTGGTAGCGTCTCCGTTGAATGCAGCGTTTAATTCAAATCCCACGATGCATTGTTGGGGTAACTGTCCGGTGAATACGTAGTCCAGTGATTTCCCTTGCACACCCGTAGGAATAGTGAGTATTTTTACTTCCATGCGGGTGATGGGATACTTTGCGGGACTTACGTTTAATGCCTTTGCATGTGCCAACAGTATAGAAGGTGCTACTTTGACACGTCGCACTAGAAGACCGGCTTCAACGATGTGAACCTTAACGTGCAGGATTTCAAGGACGGCCATAAGACTAAATCCGTCTCTGAAACGGAACAACTTGACTCTGAGTTCGGTGCTGTTCAAAAGGTATTTCTCTTGGTTAAACACATCACCGTGTAGATACCCCAAAAGATCCACCGTCTTACTTTTTGCGGTGAGACTGCGACGAGCCTCAGACCCCTTGTTGCCTGCGTTAACCTCCTCAAAGGTTTCGGGTCTGTCTGCGAACCAGAGACCGCAAGTCAAATGTATTATTTTGGCTTCACTGTTGTAATTGAGCAATGTCTCAATATACGATCTATAAGCATACGTGTTGCTGGGCGGTGAAACTAGTTTTTGGTTAAAAACACATCCACCTGTGTGAATAGCGAATGCAACCAGTTGTTGACTGGAGCGATTTGATCCACCTCGGTAAAAGTGCCACCGTCAGGTTTCATGATAGCCGCCCTGAGATAGAGCATGGCCTGTGAAAGATCGATATAGAACTTGCCTTGACCGGTAACGGTAAATTCGATGGGTGAATCATCGGTGAGGGAAGAGACAGTTTTGTACTGGATCCATTGTCCACTTTCAAGACTGGTTTGCGTGGGTGGGACAGAATAGAGATCTAGTTTACTTTTGGCACACTCGCAGGACTGGGGATTTAGAAACAACATTTCAACTGAAAATATCTACCATTTCTTTCTTGACCTTTTTACGTTGGGCAAAAACAGAATACTGACGTCGGTGCTTCTTACGACGCCCTTTATAGCCTGAGCCAGTCATCAGTGTGTCGATCTTCTGCTCCGCCTTGCGTTTCAGGTTTGTTCCAGCCTCACCGACACGATGGCGTAGGGCCTCTTTGAAAGGACGACGCTTATTGGCGACGTTGGAAAGCACGTCAATACCCTTATGAAGCGCCTGTTTTCCAATGGCTTTAGCGCCACTTCTCAGCAACGGTACAACGCTTTTGAAAAGGCCGCTGAATAAACTTCCTATTCCGTGCTCACGCTGAAAGGGAACACCATGGTAGATCGAAGATATTCCTGTTCCAGCCTGATTGATGTAGTATCTTTGGTAGAGAAAGTTCATATTGAGCAGCATCGAAAATGAAGTTTCACGCAAACTTTTCCAAACTTGAATGGTACAGGTTCACCAGTGTCTGTTATTATATTGATTTCAAGGCTTGCAATTTCCCTTTTAAGTACGGGCACGTAGTGCAACGGAGTATAGCTAACTGTCTTATGTTTGCCGTAGAGATAGTTTGTGTTGTTGATACAGACGATACGTAAAAGCGGTGCCACAATGTCACCCACCGGCTGAGGATCGACGATATCCGTGTAGATGTACAATTGCGAGGGCAAGCCTAGTAGAATGTTGGTGGCGTACGGTGACTTTGGGACTTTGATCAAATTAGTCTTAGGATTTAAACCAAGCTGTAGACTTAGTTGACTAGATAGCGTCAGTAGCTGTATATTTGGTGAAGAAGAAACAACGTCCACTTATTTGTTTGGGTTTGTGTACTTGAATACAACTCCAGAATCGCCTTTAAACGTCTTTACTTCGTCTAGGGCTATGACCAATTCATGGATAGTGTTTTAATTTCCAGCTGGGATGTGATCCTTGAATATTTGTTCCACACCGTTAGCGTCAACCCAGTTGTACCATACAATATTTTGGCCCACGGGTACGGTGGTGAAAGAACACGGATATTGGAATTCGGTGAGAGTTACTTCCCACTGGCCGTCGAGTGTAAGACAGTAGGGTAGTTGCGTGGTAAAATTAGCGAGGGTATTTTTCGGGAAATATCCCATAATGCTGTCGCTCGGCAAGGTGAGGTAAAACTGGTCCTTCATGGTAGGGCGCTGACGTAACTGGCAGGAATCCAGGAATTAAACTTGGCTGGGTAACCTTTCCACTGCACATACACTTTCTTTCTGGCCCCTTTACCTTTGACACGTAGTATTTTATCAAATTTAAAAGTTTCGGGAAGACGTACGCGTTGCAATTCGGGTTCGTAAAATGTTCCCTCCTCCTCCTCGCCATCAAGATCGGTCAGTAGTCCGGTGGCCCTATGAAAACAGACGCTGATAGGCTTAGAGCTGGTCACGTGACCACGCCCCCTCGCTCTCTGATTGGCCGCTATAATTAGACCACCCCCCTCCCCCTCCCCTCCCTCCGCTCTGATTACAAAATCTCCACCAGTTGATTACGAAATTTCCTCCCCTACAACCCCTCCCCTACAACCCCCCCTCCCCTACAACACCCATCCCCTACAACCCCACCACACCTTGAACATGTTGGTACTTGTGCGGGCCCTTTTTTTTCTTGATTATTGTTGCGTGCTAATTAATTATTCATGTCTGCTAATTGATTATTGATGTGTGCTAATTAATTATTCATGTATGGGTAGGGGGAAGGACATTGGAGTATATTTTATTTGGATGGTGAGCATACGTCTCTGCACGAACCTCTCGCTACGACTGTCCTGCGTAGAATGGAGGGGGTCGGCCGCTTACCGAGTAGTGACCACTGCGCAGAACGGTTGAGCCTTTCTCTTTTTTCCTCCCTCTTCCCTTGTGTCAACGACCCACAGTGTTTAGGGGGGGGGTAGGAGGGGGGTAGGAGGGGGTCAGTTGCCTCCCAGTGGAAAATTTTATGTTGCAATAAGCAAACGTTTAAAGTTTCTTGAACTCGTCTTTCCCGCCAACCCACCCCCCAAGTCCCACCCCCTTGTCACAGAGGTCGTGGACTCAAAGCTAATTTTGGCTACTCTGTTTCTAGGAGCTACAGCCATCTTTTGGTAGAAACTCGAACTAGAAGGCCTCATGGGGTGACTAGAATTAAAATATATACAAACAACTAATGATACTCGACTAGAAATAACCAGGAGGATAAAAAGTATAACGGGTGCATTAAAAATATGCGTGTTTTCACGTAGAAAAAAAAATAGCTCAAAATCTTTGAAAAATTGTCTGTCTAAAAAGATTATTCAACCCAAGGGATTCGAACCAGACCCCGTGACTGATAAGCACCGATCTCTAGATAAAAAACGAAACTAGTACAGGGTTTCGAACCCCCCTACTAGTTGGGATGTATTCAGTTCTATCACCTAGTGTTTTCTTATAAATGGTTGAAATGTTTACTCCGGTTAGATATCATCGACGGGGTTCAAACCAGAGACTTTGCCGATTGTCGAGTCGAAGTCCTTACCCCTACAGTCACAGAGCGTGATGTGTACCAGCAATTGTGCTGCCGGAAAAAAAATAAACACGCCGGCATTTTTATTACTATAGCTAAACTTCAAAATATAACAACATACATATATATCTTATTGAGGCTATTGTCTAGAATTAATCAAGTAGGTGCGCGTCCGTCCCAATGCTTCAGGCAAGTTGAAAAATGCACCCCACAATTGCGAGAGTGAAAAAAAAAAGTTTTGCCCAGATATCATCGACGGGATTCGAACCAGGGACTTTTGGCGTTTGGCGAGTCGAAGTCCTTACCCCTCCAGTCACAGAGCGTGATGTGTACCGACATTTGTGCCGCCGGAAAAAAAATAAACACGCCGGCATTTCTATTACTATAGCTAAACTTCATAATATAACAATATACATATATATCTTATTGAGGCTATTGTCCAGAATTAATCAAGTAGGTGCGCATCCGTCCAATGCTTCAGGCAAGTTGAAAAATGCACCCCACATTTGCGAGAGTGAAAAAAAAGGGTTTTGCTCAGATATCATCGACGGGAATCGAACCAGGGACTTTTGGCGTTTGTCGAGTCAACGTCCTTACCCCCTCCAGTCACGGGGCGAGATGTGAACCAGCATTTGCACGCCCGACTGTCATAGGATCCACCCCTAGACAGCGCTGAAGAAAGACCTCCGTCCTCTGTGAAAGCTTTAACGCAAATGAAATATAACGGTACTTACACGGACAGGGTAGGCTCCGATGCGGAAATGTTATTTTCGACCAATGAGAAGGCGCCACCTTTCATGTGGCACACACACCCCCATTGAAGCGACTATAAATAGACCTTGATCTCATTACATTCGGTCATTGTGATTAATAATCGAGTGTGATAAACATCAAAAATGAGTTTCGACGCGCTGGAAAACTGGATAAATTCGGGTAAGTTTTAAAAGAGTTTTTTTTCTCATCACATCCTGGTGAACATTTTTTTTCGAGTTTCGACGCGTTGGAAAATTGGATAAATTCGGGTAAGTTTTAAAAGAGTTTTTTTTCTCATCACATCTTGGTGAACATTTTTTCTTGTTCCTTTGGCAGACCATCAAGAAGAAGAATACACCCCCACAGTGTTGGCAGAGCCGAGTAGCTTGGATCCTTTAAATCTTTTTACGGAGGACGGCATCTGCATAGCGGATGGCGAGTGGTCTATGGGTAAATAGCTTCTTGCTATAGATTCTATAGTGGTTTTTTTTCCCCCGCCTCGATAGTAATTAATATGTGTTTATTAAATTTCAGACTTATGGGACCCTTATGGGCTGGATGAGGGGCTGAGGAACAGCATTGCGCCTACGGTGATGAACGACGTCATCGCACAGCCTCCCGTCATCCGTAGCCCGCCCCCAGCCGTCATCACACCGCCCCATATCAATGGACAGACGCCCACAGACGCCTGTGGTGATTTGGATGCGCTAGACCTGCTGCTATGTAAGTACCGTCTACAAGTAACAATCCAATATAGTCACTAGGTTAGAAATAGACAGTTATTTGCGCGCTCTCTTCCCCCCTACCCCCCCAAACCACTGTTATTTAGTACATTTTGTCAGCTGGTCCGTTTCAACTTTAACCATTGCTAAGAATGTCTGTCTGATAAATTAACAGGCAGCGGGCGGGATGTCTTAGTCTTTAAGTAATGTGTATAAAGTGCCCTGAGCTTTAGGATGGAAAAAAAAATGTTTATTAAATTTATTTCTACCGATAGAAAAAATAATTCGGGCAGTGAGGTGTTTTATTATCTATCCGGTAGATATCGCGCGCAGGCCTGACCACAGCATTTCATGTATGAGTGCTTTCGCTCTCTTGTAGATAGCGTTAGAAGTCACTTTAAGCCAGAGCAAAAATATTTTTTGAAAGAGCGAGAGAGAGACAGAACGCAGCAGTCCCTCCACCCCTCTGTCATTAGCGAGGGGGTTTCTTACGGTGACAGCTATAGATAGAAGGGACGAGGGGGGTGCCGTAACAAGAGCCAATAACAAGTCTGACGCTGCAAGCAGATAAATGACTGTTTACCCTTTCATAGCGATAAATAACACCCGTGGTTGGTATTTTGTACATGTTCCAGTAAGGGATTTAAATGGTCCCCTGTTCATTTCCCGTACAGACATTCATAGACTGGAAATTATAATTGTCGCTTTAGAAACTTATTAAATTCATGTTTACAAGTTGCTAGATCAAATATTCAACCAGCAACTTAGGGGGGCGCGATACTGGTCCAGGGTTCATTTACCTACACGTCTGGTTGTTAAATTATCATACAGTGGCACACTTTAGACAATAAAGTAACGGTTATAAATCAAAACAAAATTATTTCCACCAAACGTAAACTTAATTGTCTTGTGTGAATACATGTATTTCCCTATATTACCTGGGGTTCGATTCCCCCACAGGCATAGTGAAACTAAACTGTATTTTGTACATGTAGTGCTTGTATACAGATATCAAAATATATATATACAGCCATAATAGTTAACCAGGGAAATTATAGCGTTGCTATAGCCGTGTATTAAAACCCTGATGAGCTAGGGAGGTCCAGGGTTCGATTTCCTAGCATAGCTGAAAATGTGTGTTCAACTTTTCACATGTCTGAGGGGTGATGTATTTTGTACATGTTGGAAGTGTATTTATTACACACACACACACACACACACTTTAAGAATGTTGCTGTGTTATAAATACCAAAAGCAGTCTGAAATTGTGGCATCGTTTTAAAGACGCGTATGTTTAGAACAATTATTGTTAAAGTGCTTACTTTGTGTGTTATAGTTCAACTTGAGAACGAAAATGGCAGTGCCATCCTCTCGCAGCCACCGGCCATGACACCCCTTCACCCAGCCGCGGGAGCACCGCCTCCGAGCCCGGGAGAAGGTGTTCGACCCCCAGCTGCGGCGAGGCAGACGGGTTCCCCGCAAGCCGTGGCGGTGCTAGCAGGGCCATCTTCGGCACCCCAGACGGGAATTAGTGGTCCGGTAAACCAGGTAGGTGGAGCTTTGAACCAAGGCCTCCCTCTTCGTATCGTCGAAGAGAGAATTAAGCAATTGAGGCGTTTCTTTTATACCGGTAGAGAAGTTACCGTACATCTTGGTGCTCCAGCAAGCGATCGTGACGCATTAAGCTGGCTTGAAGAACAAATTACTAATTTGCTCAACCGGTTGCAGGACCATGGCGTCAGTAACGAAGATTATGTAGGCTTACGTTTAAATAGCACGGACTCGACGTTGAACCCTGTGTACGTCTCTTTTAGACGAGCAGATCAGTTAGACGCTCGAGCCGTGCTTGATAACGTAAGTCGCGTGTTGCAGAGTAATAGTTTGTTTTTGAGTACAGCACCATTGTACGTTAAACTCTGCCATTTTAAGGAGCCTCGCGGGAGGGGTAATCATAAATGTGATAAACTCTCTCCCGCTAGCACATATAGCCGTAAAAACCAAGGAATAATTACTATTCAAAATGGCGACACACTTTGTCTTGCCCGTGCATTAGTTGTTGCCAAGGCTGTATGTGATAATAAAAGAGAGCCAGGATGCATGGACGTGAACACCTTTAGACAAATCAAAATGGGTCGTCCTATTCAAAAACTCAAAGCAGAGGAACTATGCCATAATGCCTGTGTGAATCTTTTGAAAGGTGGTGGATTGACTGAGCTGAAACAATTTCAAACATACCTCTCCGGATACAAAATCACGGTGTTCAGGGAACGTCGCGGGAGACAAGTCCTATATGAAGGGCCTACTCCCGCCGACCATTCCTTTAAGGGCAACCTTGATTTGTATTTTCACGACGATAAGCAAAACCATTTTGACGTCATAACATCCTTGACAGCCGCATTTAAGTGCTCGTACTTTTGCCGCGAGTGCCGTGTGCCGTTCAACGATAAGAATAAGCACAAGTGCGAGTCCTCGTGTAAAAAGTGCTACACTAAAGTGGTTTGTAGTGGAGGTCAATACTGTGGTCTGTAAAGATTGCGGGCGCTGGTTCACAAACCAGACGTGTTTTGATAACCATAAACGTCCGGTTTTTGCAGAGGTCACAGGTCGGTCTGTGATGTCAAAAAGGTTTGCGAGGTATGTGGACAATTTTTCAGTTTGGAAAGAGCAGAATATTCGCACAGGTGTTTTGAAACTTTTTGTAGGGTATGCAAGACCTATCGTCCTTTTGGGCATTTCTGTTATATGAAGCAAGCCCCGTCCAAGCCGTTACTGGAAAAGAGCAATTTCATGTTTGTATTCTATGATTTTGAATGCAGACAAGAAACTCTTCTTAAAGGTGCGGTCAACACGTACTTGCACGAACCTAACCTATGTGTCGTGCAGACATGTTGCAAGGCCTGCATTCATATAGATGCAAATGACAATCATTGCACCGATTGCGGGGGCGATAGGACTCGCATATTCGGGGGTGATACCACAATGGCCCAATTTTTCGGATTTATAGAACAAATTAAAGCTTCAAAATTTAAGGATATCACCCTCCTTGCTCAAAATTCAAAAGGGTATGATGGGAATTTTATTTTAAAATATATGATGGAGGTAAAAAAATGGACTCCAGACCTTATAATGAACGGTGGGAAAATCATGTCCATGCGTTACGGCCCGCTCCACTTTATTGACTCGCTGAACTTTCTCCCCATGTCGTTGTCCAAGATGCCCAAGACATTCGGCCTGGACGAGTCTTTGGCCAAGGGACATTTCCCCCATTTTTTCAATAAAAAAGAAAACGCGGGGTATAGGGGTCCCTTGCTGCCAAAGGAGGATTACGGCGTCGGGGAGATGTCAGTTGAGGGAAAGGAGCACTTTGAGAAGTGGTATGACGCGTTGGTCAAAGAAAATTATGTCTTTGATTTTAACCGCGAGTTGGAACTGTATTGCGTGAAAGACGTAGAGATCCTACGGAAGGCCTGCCTAAAGTTTAGAGATATGCTTATTGAAAAAGCAAAGGTGGATCCTTTCAGAGAGGCGTGTACTATCGCTGGAGCGGCCATGTTGGTTTACCGCCGTAGTCATCTTAAGGAGAATACTATCGGTATTATCCCTAACGGTGGTTACCGGTGCGCAGACCAACAGTCGCACATAGCTGTACAATGGCTCTGCTGGGAGGCCCATCAACGCGGTGTCTCTATTCTTCATGCGGGTAACGGCCGTGAGGAATATGTGTTAGGGCGACGTGTAGACGGCGTTGTTAAAGCTGGAGATACCACCACCGTCTTTCAGTTTTGGGGCTGTTATTGGCACGGGTGCCCTCTCTGTTATCCGGGCAGGACCACCCCTATCAAAAACAGTCCCCACGAGACCATGGAGACGCGCTATGAAGCGACCATGGCTTGTGTTGAAAAGTTTAAGAATGCCGGCTACACGGTCGTAGAGATGTGGGAGTGTACGTTTAATGCGATGAAACGCACAGACAAGGACTTGAAACAATTTGTACTCCGGCACGAGGTGTACAGCAAGGAGCCCCTCAGTCCCAGGGACGCATTCTTTGGCGGGCGTACAAATTGTATCAAACTCTTCCACGAAGCAGACCTTTCTTGTGGAGAGAAGATCAAGTACTTGGATGTGTGTTCGTTGTATCCGTACGTTTGCAAGTACAAAAAATACCCCATCGGCCACCCCAAAATTCACTTGGAACCAAATTGTCCCGCTATAGATAAAGTAGAAGGCCTAGCCAAAGTTACAGTGACGCCTCCGCGGGATTTATTCATGCCCGTATTACCTACACGGATGCACGACAAGTTAATGTTCATCTTGTGCAGGAAATGCGGGGAGGAGAAAAACCAAGGCGCGTGTCAGCACAACGACAAAAAAGATCGCTGGTTGACAGGTGTCTGGGTGATTGACGAGATCCGGAAAGCCGTTGAGAAAGGCTACACCGTTGAAGCCGTACACGAAGTGTGGGAGTACAATGTATCTGTTTACGACCGTCAGACACGTTCTGGCGGATTGTTTCACGGCTACATTGATACTTTTTTGAAAATCAAACAAGAAGCCAGCGGATGGCCAGAGTGGTGTACCTCACAAGATGAGAAGTTAGCTTACATTCAAAATTATGAGGAAAGGGAGGGGGTAAAACTCGATTTCGGCTCTGTTTGTAAAAACCCTGGTCTCCGCACTCTGGCTAAACTGTTTTTAAATTCGCTATGGGGAAAGTTTGGGCAAAGACCCGATTTACCACACGTAGCCGTTGTCAACGACTATCAGGGCATTCACAAGTACCTAACGGATCCGTACATCACCGTGGACAGCGTCATTGATGTAAATGATGAGGTTATGTTCCTCAATTACAAGGATGCGCGTGACGCGTTGCGCCCTAACCCTAACACGAGTGTGGCGGTGGCGTGCTACACGACTGCTATGGCTAGGTTGCACTTATACAGCATCCTTGAAAAATTGGGGGATCGCGTTTTGTATCATGATACAGATAGCGTTCTATTCACGGAACGCCCCGGCGATTGGAGTCCACCGACCGGAGACTTTTTAGGTGACCTCACTGACGAACTTCAAGATTACGGTCCGGGAAGCTACATTAGCGCCTTTGTATCTGGCGGTCCCAAGAATTACGCGTACCGAGTTTGCGTTGGTGGCGACCCTGCCAAAACAAAAACGGTATGCAAGGTTCGCGGTATCACTATAAAACTATGGCAACCGGAACGACGTTAATTTTGACGTTTTGAAAGCGATGGTCACCGAACAGGCCGCGGAAAGATACATACAGATACCGCACAAAATTGTAAGAAAAGGTCTTGCGACTGTATGTACCGTTTCGCAGAATAAAGTCTACCGGCCTGTGTACACCAAACGGCGGATAACCGATGATTATAATACGTTGCCGTTTGGGTATCAGAGTCCTTGTAAACGCCTTCGTCACAACTAAAAGGTGATCATTTAGACGGGCTGAATAATCATCTTTTTTAGTCTTTCACTCTAGACAGTTCCACTGACATACCATTTTTCAAAGATTTGAAAATTTTTTTCATATTTTTTTCTGCATGAAAACAAGCATATTTTTTTTTATTTATTTTATGCAGCCGGGATACTTTTTTATATTTTTTTATCCGCCAGTATAAATCTCCACCTACCTGGTTATATCTAGTCAAATAAAATTAGTTGTTTGTATATATTTTAATTCTAGTCAAATTTGTTTGTATATATATTTTAAATTCTAATCAAATTTGAAACCATATGTTAAAATACTTTTTTAAACCAGACTTTATAAAATTAGTACCGAGGCCACTATTCCCGCTACGAGCTCAAGAAATTGATTATTGTTTTTCAAAGTATACTTTTCATGGTGTGAGATATATTTGTAAAAACTATGATTTGTGTAAACAAATATTTTTCAAGGTATACTTTTCATGTTGTGAGATATATTTGTAAAAACGTTGATTTGTGTAAATAAATATTTTTCAAAGTATACTTTTCATGGTGTGAGATATATTTGTAAAAACTATGATTTGTGTAAATAAATATTTTTCAAAGTATACTTTTTGCGTTGGGAAATATATTTGTAAAAACTGTGATTTGTGTAAATATTCCAAGTATACTTTTCATAGTGTGAGATATATTTGTAAAAACTTTGATTTGTGTAAATAAATATTTTTCAAAGTATACTTTTCATGGTGTGAGATATATTTGTAAAAACTATGATTTGTGTAAATAAATATTTTTCAAAGTATACTTTTCATGGTGTGAGATATATTTGCAAAAACTTTGATCTGTGTAAATAATTATGTGAAATAAAATTTGTAAAAACATTGATTTGTGTAATTAAATATTATAAAAACTGTTATGTTTGTGTTTTAACGTCTACACCCCCACCCTTCTATCCTATAAATACAAGTTCATTTAACTTATAAGCTCAGTCTTAAACATTATGGACAAGTTGAAACATCCATTTTCGGCCATCATCAGCGGTCCTTCAGGCTGTGGAAAGTCCCATTTTGTAGCCGACTTTATCCGTCACCTGGACACAATGTGTGACGTTAAATTTGATAAAATCACCTGGTATTATGCTTTATGGCAACCGGGATTCGAACAAGACGGGTCTGTCATATTCTGTAAGGGTTTACCGGAAATGGATGACACCTGTGATGACTCTCCTCCACAACTGATTATCCTGGACGATCTGATGCGTGAAGCCAACGAAGTGGTCGTCGATCTTTTCACCAAAGGATGCCACCATCAAAATATTAGCGTCATGTACCTTACGCAAAATATATTCCACCAGGGCAAGGGACAAAGAGACATTTCCTTAAACGCGCATTATTTGTGCTTTTTAAAAATCCCAGGGATAAAGCTCAGATTCAACACTTTGCACGTCAAGTGTGTCCTGAAAACCCCCGTATTTTACAGGAGGCTTACGCTGACGCTACAAGTACTCCCCACGGGTATCTATTGTTAGATTTTAAACAAGGTACACCCGAATGGTTTAGATATAGAACCCGCACAAATGTCGGGTGCTGCGTGTACCTACCACGCAAAAGCTATAAAAACACCGACACGTCCCAATTACATATCATTTCATAACCATGAGTCCCAAAGTGCTGAAGCAAGCGCCCCTGCTGCGTGCGATGCATCGCATGAACCCACAGCAACGTGTAGCCTTGTTGAAAACGGCCGACAAGAAACTGATTGACTCTGTTTGCGAGTGTGCCTACAACACTTTAAAAGGGAGGGTGCCGTTGAAAAATGCGCAGAAGACAAAGTTACGTGCTCACAAGCAGGTGTTGCGCAAGCTGGTCAAACGAGGAGAGTGCTGGAAGAAGAAGAGACGTCTGCTCGTTCAGAAAGGAGGAGCGTTCCTGTCCTTACTTTTAGCCCCCTTAATCAGCGGTGTCCTCGGTTCCTTATTCAACAAGTAGATAATGGAACACACGAAAAAAATGATATTGGTGTCCCCGGAAACATTACACCGTTACGAACAACACCACCAACAAGCGGCGTCGGCCACAAATCTAGTGGTCTCCGAGCTGGACAAGGAAATGGAAAAAATCCTCGCTTCAAAACTTGACGACAAGTCTAAATGGACTTTATACCAACAAGTGCTGCAGCGCTATCTACACTTTAGTCAACAACCTCCACCGCCTGAAAATATCACCACCACCGCCCCCGTACTTCCCATCGCGGCTGTACTCAATACTGTACCAGTACAGGCACGTAAAAAAGCCGAGCTTTTACTAGAACATATTAATTCCAGGGGCGGTATCTCTTGGGACGAAGACGGGGAAGTGAGTATTCACGATACACCTCTCCGTGGATCTAACATTGTGGATTTAGTCAACGATCTGGTCAGAGCAAGAAGACACAGTGAGCCGACGGGGTGGCGAGAGTTTCTCACTGCACTTCAAAAAATAAACATCCCGAAAGAATTTATTGTAAATCCGAAACGTTTGGCGCCCATTAGAGATCCGACGCCCGTACCTCAACCACTTACACCGTCGCAACGCCCTAAGAAGAAGAAACTGAAAAGGGTGGACGAAAACAGGTGGCTGCCGTTCAGAGCTTAATGCCCCGTTTAGCCGACATCTACTACGACCCTTCTCATCCTGCTGGGTTTGCAGGGGCGGCGTCGCTCATAAAGGCGTCCAAGAAAGATCCCGACAAAGTACGAAAATGGCTTCGTGCGCAGGACGCTTATACCCTCCACAAGCCGGTGATAAAAAAGTTTCCACGCAACAAGTACGTGGTGTCAAACATTGACGATCTCTGGCAAGCCGATCTCAACGATATGCGAAGTCTCGGAAAATACAACGACGGTGCGGTGAACTTGCTCACCGTCATCGACGTGTTTAGCAAGATGGCCTGGGCGAGGACGCTTCCATCCAAGACGGGGAGCGTCGTGAGAGACGCCTTTCGGAACATTTTCAAACAAAGCGGCCGTAAACCTCTAAGTTTACAGACGGACAAGGGGACAGAGTTCACGGCACGTCTAGTCCGGAAATTTCTCAAGCAAGAAGGCGTGCAATACTACACCACTCATAATCCAGACGTGAAGGCAAGCATCGTGGAACGATTCAATAGAACTCTGAAAGGACGCATGTGGCGCTACTTTACCAAAAATAACACGTATCGCTACGTGGACGTCCTCCAAGATCTAGTCGACGCTTACAACGGCGCAAAACATTCCAGTATCAAGATGGCGCCTGCCGACGTTTCAGAAACCAACGTGCTTCAAGTCAGAGATAATCTGTACGGCAAACGGGGCCCAAGATCGAATAGTAAGCCAAAACTCAAAGTCGGTGACACGGTGCGTATTAGCAAATCCAAAATGCTGTTTGAAAAGGGCTACGAAAGTAATTGGAGCGAAGAAATTTTCAAAGTCAGCAGCGTCGTGTTGAGGCAACCAGTCGTCTACAGAGTGACCGATCTTGACGGCGAGGAGGTGGAGGGAACGTTTTACGAACCCGAATTGCAACGCGTACGTCTTCCCGAAACTTTTAAAGTTGATAAAATACTACGCGTCAAGGGTAAAGGTGCCAGAAAGAAAGTGTACGTGCAGTGGAAAGGTTACCCCGCCAAGTTTAATTCTTGGATTCCTGCCAGTTACGTCAGCGCCCTACCATGAAGGACCAGTTTTACCTCACCTTGCCGAGCGATAGCTCTATGGGATATTTCCCGAAAAATACCCTCACGAACTTCACCACGCAACTACCCTACCGTCTTACACTCGACGGCCAGTGGGAAGTAGCTCTCGCCGAATTCCAATATCCGTGTTCTTTCACCACCGTACCCGAGGGCAGAAACATTGTATGGTACAACTGGGTTGACGCTAACGGTGTGGAACAAATATTCAAGGATCACATCCCGCCTGGAAACTATAGCACTATCCAAGAAATGGTCAAAGCCCTAAACGAAATAGAGGCGTTTAAAAGGGATTCTGGAGTTGTATTCAAGTACACAAGCACCAACAAAAAAGTGGACGTTGTTTCTTCTTCACCAAATATACAGCTGCTGGAGCTATCTAATCAACTAAGTCTACAGCTCGGTTTCGATCCTAATACTAATCTGATCAAAGTCCCAAAGTCACCGTACGCCGCCAACATTCTACTAGGCTTGCCCTCGCAAATGTACGTCTACACGGATATCATCGATCCTCAGCCCGTGGGTGACATTGTGGCACCGCTTTTACGTATCGTCGGTATCAACAACGCAAACTATCTCTACGGCATACATAAGACAGTTAGCTACGATCCGATGCACTACGTGCCAGTACTTAGAAGAGAAATTGAAAGCCTGGAAATCAATATAAGGACCGACACTGGTGAAGCTGTACCATTCGAGTTTGGAAAAGTGTGCGTGAAACTTCATTTTCGACGCCGCTCAACATGAACTGTCCTTACCAAAGATACTACGTCAACCAGGCTGGAACGGGAATATCTTCGATCTACCACGGTGTTCCCTATCAACGTGGGCATGGAATAGGAAGTTTTTTCAGCGGCCTATTCAAGAGCGTCGTACCTTTGCTGAGAAGCGGCGCTAAAGCCATAGGAAAACAAGCCCTTCATACGGGTATCGACGTGCTCTCCGACGTCGCCAATCAGCGTCGTCCTTTCAAAGAGGCTCTACGGCAGCGTGTCGGCGAGGCTGGAACAAACCTGAAACGCAAGGCGGAGCAGAAGATCGGCACACTGATGACCGGCTCAGGCTATAAAGGGCGTCGTAAGAAGCACCGGCGTCAGTCTTCAGCCGTTACCCTACGTAAAAAGGTCAAGAAAGAAGCTGTAGATATTTTCAGTTGAAATGTCGTTTCTACACCCCCAGTCCTGCGAGTGTGCCAGCAGTGAACTCGATCTATTTTCAGTCCCACCCACGCAAAAACCAGTCTCGAAAGCGGACAATGGATCCAGTACAAACCTGTCTCTTCACTCACCGATGATTCACCCATAGAATTTACCGTTACCGGTCAAGGCGAGTTCTATATCGATCTTTCACAGACTATGCTCTATCTCAGGGCGGCCATCGTGAAACCCGACGGTGGCTCTTTCACAGAGGTGGATCAAATCGCTCCCGTCAACAACTGGTTGCATTCGCTATTCACACAGGTGGATGTGTTTTTAAACCAAAAACTAGTCTCACCACCCAGCAACACGTATGCTTATAGATCGTACATTGAAACGCTGCTCAATTACAACGGTGAAGCTAAAAGAACACATTTGACTTGCGGTCTCTGGTTCGCAGACAGCCCCGGAACCTTTGAGGAGACTAACGCAGGCAACAAAGGATTTGAGACCCGTCGCAGTCTAACAGCCAAAAGTAAGACGGTGGATCTTTTGGGGTATCTACACGGTGATGTATTTAACCAAGAGAAATACCTTTTGAACGGCACCGAACTCAGAGTCAAGTTGGTCCGTTCCAGAGACGGGTTCAGTCTTATGGCCGTCCCTGAACTCCCACACTATAAGGTTCACATCGCTGAAGCAGGCCTTCTAGTGCGACGTGTCAAAGTAGCACCTTCTATACTGTTGGCACATGCCAAGGCATTAAACGTCAGTCCCGCAAAGTATCCCATCACCCGCGTGGAAGTAAAAACACTCACTATTCCTACGGGTGTACAAGGGAAATCACTGGACAACGTATTCACCGGACAACTACCCAAACGATTCATCGTGGGCTTTGTATCAAACGCAGCGTTCAACGGAGACGCCACCAAGAACCCGTTCAACTTCCAAACCTACGGCATGAACCATTTCTCGCTGTACGTGGACGGAGAACAAGTGCCGTCGAAACCGTTACAGCCCGATTTTTCAAACGGCAACTATGTCATGTCCTACCACACACTGTTTTCTGGAACGGGTATCCATTTCATGAACGAGGGTAGTGACATCACACTGGAAGCCTTCCCTAAGGGATATCATCTCACGGCTTTCGATCTCACACCTAATCTGTCAGCCCACATGACATCACATTGGAATTTGACGAGGCACGGCTCTCTGAGCATCGAAGTGAGCTTCACCAGAGCTCTCACCGAAACCGTCAACTGTATCGTGTACGGGGAGTTTGCCAACATCATCACCATCGACAAGGACAGAAACGTCGTGACCGATTATGGGAGTTAATATAAACGGCTTCCCGCCCCTTACACACGTCATTTAAATCATGGACGTCATTGTGGATTTCCAGAGCTTCATCGACGACAGCAAGCAGTTTATCGTCAAGGAATTGAGTGTTTTATCTGTATGCGGAACACTACTTCAACATTGGGTGTTAAAGCCCCCCTTCGCTATAGAGGAACTTTCACCGGCGGCCAAAAAGAAAGCCGACTATATCGTCAACAAGCTGCACGGTATTCCCTGGGATAGCGGTGATGTGGATTACAGCCTGCTCGAATACCTCATCTCCCGCGCCACAGCACGTGCAGAAACCGTCTACGTCAAGGGAGCAGAAAAGAAAAAGTTTCTAGTCAAATACACGCCTACGCCCGTCGTAGATCTGTACGACAGAGGTTGTTCGTCTTTGAAAACACTTAAATTGGGTCGCACCATGTGCATGGCACATAGTTCTGTTTGGAATTTCTGTTCGGCCTCCATCGTTTGGGGACTTCGAGACTGGATGATTGAAGATGGACACGCACACCATAAGACGTGCGCTGAAAACAAGCCCGTGGTTCCGTTCTGTACGGTCGGGTGTTTTCCCTGCTGATCAACTACCCGCAAGAATAGCGCGACCTGCCGCTCTCGTCATCAACACGGATCCACATACCAAGCCTGGGACGCATTGGGTCGCCATCTTTATCGACAAGAACGGCGTGGGAGAATATTTTGACAGTTATGGATTTCCGCCACGTATAAAGTCGCATCTGGCATTTATACGAAAAAACCCTTCCCGCACGTCTCATAGCACGCTACAACTTCAAAGCATAGCCTCGGACGTTTGCGGCCATTACTGTCTCATGTACCTTCTCTATCGCGCCCAGAACATTCCGATGAAAACTTTCCTAGCCCTATTCTCACCCACCAATCATACAGGCAACGACGCTAAGGTGGTGAGATATTACAACACATTTTTCATGAAGCTAGGCTCCTGCCGCCCCTCAAGAGGCTGCGTACAATCAGCGTGCGCCTATAAAAGGGGCGTCACGGCGGCGTGCCGTCCATAACCGTGACAGTCGTCGAAGCGATGGAAGGTCAAGACGTTTGCGCCCGCAAAGCAAAGCCGGTGAAGCCGCTCGCCATCACCAGTATTTTCAACACTCTGTTTCCGCTGGACGAAGTCAACGCCAAGCGAGTCATCGTCGGCATGAGCGTCAAGAACAACTTTACGCCCTATGTCCAGCTAGAAAAATGTGGAGGGAATTGTGCGGTGTTTAACCGTACAGAGTGGCAAGAACTGGGCAGCTACAAGTCGGTCATATCAAAGTTTTTCAGCAACACGCAACCTCCTCAGAAGATTAGTCTGACTAATCATGAAATCTCTTTGCGACGCATGTGCGGTGACCGTATGGTCGTCATCAGCGAGAAACAAGACGCAGGACTCAAACGGGTCGCCTATCTAGCACCTAGCTGGGCACGTCTTTGCGAGGTGTGGGACCTCATCGACGTCGCCGTCGACCGCAGGGATATGTGGTCCACACCCGTCGCACGCTATTGCAACGATTTGATCGACACGCTCGTCGTAGATGTATGCGACACGCTTACAGAATCAGTGGATGTCATCGATCTCGAACAGCCTACGGTGGAAACGCACATCAGAAACCTGGATCTTATCAGTGCTACCTACTATACACGCCAAGTCGTCGGTTTGGACTATTACATGCTGGATTGTGAACTAAAAACAATTTTACTAACGCATCTAAAAGACACTGTAGAAAAACGTATGAATGAATATATGCGTCATTCCTGTAAAAGTGTATAATATGTATGTAAAACCTTTAATGTATGTTTTGTAAAACCTTTAATGTATAATAAATGTATGTTTTGTAATATCGTGTTTTATTCAACCAAAAATACCTGTCTGTTCCTTACACGTAGATACGAGTCTCGACTTGTTGGGCTAGCAAACATGAACAGGGTCAATTACCTCGAGGTTTTGAGGTCCCAATCTATTCTTGTCTCGACTTGTCTTGTCAACCCGCCAAACCGGCGCCAGTCATCAGGGAAAACCCTTTACCAAATAGGGGGGGGTGGGGACCTAATTCAAGGTCGTGTTGCAACACCAGGAAAACCCATTGCTAGGGTCAATGACCTCAATTCTTGTCGCAACTCGTCTTGTCGGTCCTGCACAGGGTCTCGATGACGTCACCGGGTGATGGATGCGAGAGGAGAGGGGAGAGGAAAGTGCGCCACCGTGATGCGTAGTGGTCACTACCCGGTAAGCGGCCGACCCCCTCCATTCTACGCAGGACAGTCGTAGCGAGAGGTTCGTGCAGAGACGTATGCTCACCATCCAAATAAAATATACTCCAATGTCCTTCCCCCTACCCATACATGAATAATTAATTAGCACACATCAATAATCAATTAGCAGACATGAATAATTAATTAGCACGCAACAATAATCAAGAAAAAAAAGGGCCCGCACAAGTACCAACATGTTGAAGGTGTGGAGGGGTTGTAGGGGATGGGAGGGGGAGGGGGGTGTAGGGGAGGAAATTTCGTAATCAACTGGTGGAGATTTTGTAATCAGAGCGGTGGGGAGGGGGAGGGGGAGGGGGGTTGGAGGGGGGTGGTCTAATTATAGCGGCCAATCAGAGAGCGAGGGGGCGGTGGTCACGTGACCAGCTCTAAGCCTATCAGCGTCTGTTTTCATAGGGCCACCGGACTACTTCGGTCAACCTATAGACGACTGGCTGTCGCAACACGACACTGCTGACTTTGAAAATTTCTTCGCTCCAATTGCTTTCGCAGCCCTTTTCAAACAGCATTTTGGATTTGCTAATATGCACCGTGTCACTGACTTTGAGTTTTGGCCTACTATTCGACTTTTGGGCGCAGCTTGCCGTACAGATTATCTCTGACTTGAAGCACATTGGTTTCTGAAACGTCTGCAGGTGCCATCTTGATACTGGAATGTTTTGCGCCGTCGTATCTTGGTGGTCGTCTACATAACGTACGTGCTATTTTTGGTGGAGGGGAGGGGGAAAGCCAACAACCAATCAGAGAGCGAGGGGGTCAGAGGGAGGGGGGAATGCCAACAGCCAATCAGAGAGGGAGGGGCGTGGTCACGTGACCAAATCCGGCCAATCAGCGCCCTGCTTAGTACGTAAGATATCAAATACACATTAACAAATTATTGCTCTATACATCGATTCACTATTCATAAGGCCTTACTTACCCCTTAAAATCTACATCAACTTGAACTTTCTAACGGTGATATTATACTCTCATATTTATTAAGTAGGAAGACATGATTATATATATTAAAAAATCTTAAGCTGTTTTTGATGAAAGCCGTGTTATTACAAAGTTTCTACAATAGACGTAGGATAATTCGAATTAAAAGCTATCTTCTATAAGAACTTGAAATTGAAGATCCAAAATCATATCTAAAATATTTACGAATGAACCGAGAAATTTTCAAAATGCTGGTCACTAAAGTTGCTTCGTTAAAGTGGGAGTGTAGGGAACGCAAGTTAAGGCCAGTGTTTTTAGCAGTTTTTATAGCAAAACATTATTTTGGCCAAAATAAATAAAATATTACTCCATTGGAAACAAAGAGTTTACTTTTCTTCACATGGTGACCTCAACACTTATTGGATATCTGTCATAAGCACAGCAGCTCTAGATAATAAACTTTTTGAATGTAAAAAAAGGTTGTCATTAAACTTTAGGACATCCTTGACAGATGTTCAAGAACATGTGAAGAAAATTAAACTCCT
This sequence comes from Timema podura, assembly GCA_033556935.1. Classification (NCBI taxonomy): domain Eukaryota; kingdom Metazoa; phylum Arthropoda; class Insecta; order Phasmatodea; family Timematidae; genus Timema; species Timema podura. The sequence goes on from JAVRXN010000008.1 coordinate 57,367,694, forward strand.
CTATTTTTCTACTGGAGAATTAATGTTTTTTTTTTTTTTCAAAAATGTTTTAATAAAAGAACTGCAAAAACACTGCCCTTAACTCGCTTTCCCTACACTCCCCCTTAATTTAAAGCTAAAAATAACACTTAAGAAGTTGTATCATAATTGTAGAAGCTGTGTCATATTAGAATATATTTTGTTTATTTCGTACAAACATTTTTACTGATTCTTATGTCTAAAATATCATTTTCTTTGATAAAATCCTATCGTATGTTCATTTTATAAAATATATTTTATGGATCGTTAAAGTTAGGTGATATTTAATTTGATCAGACAACTTTTATACAATAAATATTACAGTGTAATACCGCCCTAAGGATCATCATTATGGATGGCTGGAGAACCAAGCATAGGTAAATAAATAACTGAATAAAGAGGGAGCGTATAACCCGAACGAGTAGTAAGACACGATGATGGAAAAACCCAAAGAGATGCTCATCGAAATTAAAGCTTTAATGACAATAAAGGAATATGTCTCCATTTTAAAAATAAAACGTAATTTCATTTATCTGACATTTTCTAGAAGACTTCACAGAATAAAGGCAATCTTTATTTTTTTTAGCACCGTGTCTTATTACCCGTTCGGTTTTTATAGGCCTATGTACTAATTACACTGATGGGCTAGGGATTAGGAAGGTTTAATTGAGAGGAAGTAGGGAGAGTGAAAAACCATTTAGGAAACACCACCCTCGGTGCACCCGACCGGGATTAAACCCCAATCTCCCCGTCTTCGGCAGTCTATTCTAACATGAGAGTAGCGCATTAGACCACGCGGCCACGGAAGCGGGTTAAAGACAAACATTATTTAAACCCAAAGCCACAAACAATCAGTAAAATTATGTAAATCTCGATTGTGGTCACCGAATTTGCTGAACTGGTTCAAGTAAGACTAGTTTGGTTTGGTGTCGTGTCATGGATTGTTGCCAGGGTAAGCAGAGCTCATTATAACTTTACTTTTGATCATGTTCTATTCCACTTTAGTCCCATTTGACCAAACATACATAGGCTCTGCTCCACAAACCTCCCATAAGAATACATTTCCGTTGATATCAGTATTAAACTTTCCCATTAATTGACAATTTCTAAAGATGTTAAGGACACTATCATCCATCGTAGACTCTTTTCGGTCATTTATATTCTATTGATTGGTTTATGGTTGGCCATGTCTTTTATTATTATTATTATTAATTATTATTATTATTATTATTATTATTATTATTATTATTATTATTATTATTATTATTATTATTATTATTATTATTATTATTATTATTATTATTATTATTATTATTATTATTATTATTATTATTATTATTATTATTATTATTATTATTAGCACTGCGTCTTACTATTCGTCCGGGCTATACGCACTTACTCTAATTTGTGATGTTAGGGTGATTATGAGATGAAATGGAGGACCTACAGTTTAACGTGGGATCCGAACCACGGTGGAGGCCTGGCATGCAATGTCTTTCAAAAGTAGCTACCGGTAATCATAAGTGAAGGCTGTAATTGAGTTTCTATCTATGCATATATATAAAATATATTATATAAATGTATAATATATTCATTTTATATCTACAAAATATAATATGATATGTAGGCTATTAGACTGTTAGAAGATTGAAAAAAAAACTGTCCATCTACAAGGCATTTAATGAATGAAAGCGCTACCTACTAGTAATGGATGTAAGCATTTGTGTAAAGAATACCCTGCCATCTCTCGGCTTATCTTCACACTATGGCTTTGTCTCGCGTCGGGATGGGACATAACCTCTGAACAGTGGGATTATATGTTATGTGCGCTTGCGCAGGTATTTTTAATTGATGAACAGATTCAAACTGTCGTTCGCATGCATATTTTGTTGAAAGACCAATAAACGAAAAATCAAGTATTCAAAAATAATCAAAAGAAAGTATTGGTAATTTTGTTACTATATTTACCTATAAAAAATATTGTGTACATCACGATATAAAACAATTATTGTGGATAAAGCTTTGAATTTCGGCCAAATAGGCTGTTGATTTGATCCATTTCTTATTTATTTTTCATCTAATAAATATTTGCGCATGCGCAAATTCATTTCTAGTTTCTCCATTTGAAGGTACTACTAAGAGATGACCTAATCATGGAAAAGTATTTGTAGAAGATAAATTATTGTGTCCTCTTATTTAGAATATAATTTGACGCTTGGACTTTTCTTACTTTTATTTTTATAAATTCAATTAAACTATTTTGAGACTATAAAAAAATGCCATTAGATTAAAATATTTAAAATTACTGTCATCGACTATATCGCCCGGATAGCTCAGTCGGTAGAGCATTAGGCTTTTAACCTAAGGGTCCAGGGTTCGAGTCCCTGTTCGGGCGGAATATTTTATCTCTGAAGGCCTAATTTGAAAGATCTTTAAAATCATATCAAAATCACTGTTGAATATCAAACACTAAAACTTTCTATTTTGTAATCGTGACAAGGAAACCCAAAATATTTCGAATTTTTGTTGACCAATAATAATTGTCTCATATAAATACAATTTCTATTTAGTAACAAATCTAAGGCCAATGCAGCACCGTTCACTATGTCTATGTTACTGATATTGGTATGGTTTAACTACCCTCATTGGCATTCTCAACATGTCACTATGTCTATGTTACTGATATTGGTGTGGTTTAACTACCCTCATTGGCATTCTCAACATGTCACTATGTCTATGTTACTGATATTGGTGTGGTTTAACTACCCTCATTGGCATTCTCAACATGTCACTATGTCTATGTTACTGATATTATTATTATTATTATTATTATTATTATTATTATTATTATTATTATTATTATTATTATTATTATTATTATTATTATTATTATTATTATTATTATTATTATTATTATTATTATTATTATTATTATTATTATTATTATTATTATTATTATTATTATTATTATTATTATTATTATTATTATTATTATTATTATTATTATTATTATTATTATTATTATTATTATTATTATTATTATTATTATTATTATTATTATTATTATTTAGCACCGCGTCTTACTACCCGTTCGGGTTATACGCACTTACGCTAATGTGTAATGGTATGGTGATTGTGATATGAAATGGAGGACCTACAGTTTAACGTGGAATCCGAACCACGGTGGAGGCCTGGCATTCCTCACATTCACAAGTTGTGATTAATACACGTCTTGTCAGAGGTGAAGGAAGGGTTTGGCAATCAGATAAATCTGTGCCGGGACCGAGGATTGAACCCGGACCCCCAACACAGAAGTCTGATACCTTACCCCTAGACCACCAGGTCACCGTTACTGATATTGGTATGGTTTAACTACCCTCATTGGCAGTCTCAACATGTCACATTGTCTATGTTACTGATATTGGTATGGTTTAACTACCCTCATTGGCATTCTCAACATGTCACTATGTCTATGTTACTGATATTGGTATGGTTTAACTATCCTCATTGGCAGTCTCAACATGTTATGGTTTATATATAGCTTTGAGTTGTAAGAATAGTATTGCTTATCAAAAGTTACAGATGCAAATTACATGGCTAGTATATTATTGTGTTGGCGAATAAAATTCCAATTGCATAGTTTATTTTTTTTACAAGCGTTAATTTGGTTTAATTAGAAGCTGGAAATCATTCATTTATAAATTAAATGTATATTAGATTAATTAATTTAATTTAATTTAATTTAGCGCTACTCCAAGATACTTGTGATGCTAAATTTGATTATTTAACTTTGCTAAGCGCAATGGCGGTTAATGAATTGAAAGAGGTAACCAAACACATAGCTCACATAAGGGCGTATTACATACAGTTGGGGAAGTATCTGTTCAGCGTAGGAATTGTTTTCTGAAAGGCATTTTTCCCTATCAGAAAGCTATCATATAGTAGGATATTGGTAGGAAAAAAGACCTTTTAGAGAGTAATTCCTACCGTGAATAGATTGTTATTATTATTATTATTATTATCACCACGTCTTACTACCCGTTACGGGTTATACGCACTTACGCTAATGTGCCAAGGATTGAACCCCGGAAACCTCAGCACAGAAGTCTGACAGCTTACCCCTAGATCACTAGGTCACCCATTTAATAATCAAAGGGGGCTTAAGAAGCTTCTGATCCCTCTCCCGAGTCATTGGAAAGTTGGATGTGTCTAGAAGCTATTCTGGGTGTGATCCTCCCAGGCAAATTTTGGAAAATTGTTTGCCTCCCTGAAACTATTTGGAGTTTGTTTTTGCTGGTAATTGAAGTTCAATGCGTGCTTCTCCCTAACACAACCTAAACATTATTATTGACGTGTGTGCAGTGCACACCTATATATATATATATATATATATATATATATATATAACCTATATATATATTATATAACCTATATATATATATTATATATAGGCTTATTTAATAGAGGATAAATATTTATTATTAAAAAAAAGAAAGTTCATATAGCTTAATAACTTTTTTTGCTTTATTTTTTATTAAAAAATATATCAAAATAAATGTATAGTAAAATATCTAGAACTACTACTGCGGCTGTTTATTTACATTATTAGTTTTTAGGCTAAGGTTTACTTGGGACCACACTTGATAGAGACTTCAGAATCCCTCGTACCACATCCAATTTCGCATCACGTTTTGACTAAGTGGGGCCAGGTGCAGACGAAGGACTAAACAGTTTAGTTGGATGGTAAAAGTGAATGGTGTTAAATGGGGACGCACGCATACGATGAGAGTTGTCCAACAACTGACAAGTTGGACTTCACTCCAACTTGTATCTAACCGAAGTGTCTGGACAACCACCCTTGAAATGTGAACGAGTTTATCGAAGCGCGCGCACACTGCCGACTAAACTGTTGGGCGGTTTCTTCCTATACTCATGCTTCCTCGCTCAAGTTTTGACGTTACAGCCTTTGCACAAAATGATTGAGTACAAACTATATATCAAATTTAAGGTAAATAATATCAGAACTTTGTGAGGATTTGAAAGAGGAAATGTAGTTAATGGTTAAAATAAATTGTTGGACTGATCCCAGTGTTTCCGAGTTCTTCTCCTTTTTCCAAGGTGCTTAGGAATATACTTGGTGCAAATGGTATACATTGTTAGGATAGTAAAATCCCGCAGATTACGGTGGAAAGGACATGGAGGGCGAATAGAAGAATCTAGAACCGTGTTCAGAGTATTGACTGGTAAATACAATGTGAAAAGACCATCGGGAAGACCTAGACGTAGACAGGAGGATAGCATTAGAGTGGACCTGAAAGAGATAGGATGTAGTGAAATGGACTGGATATAACTAGCTCAAGATATAGAGAGGTTGTAATGAGGTGGACTGGATAGAACTAGCTCAAAGAGAGGGATAGGTATCGTAATTCGTATTTTGGAAATGTTGCAATGAACTTTCGAGTTCCTACTGCCATAAAGTAAGTAAAGTACAAAATAGCCATAGGGCCAGTTTCATAGTCAGATTTAGTACGCCTAAAGTGCGAATCGATACTAAATACAATACGACATCTACCTAGACCAAAATGGAATGGGCCAGTTTCGCATATGAAACTGGCCCATTCCATTCAATTTCAGGTAGGTGACGTCTTATATTTAGCATAGCGTCGCACTTGAGGCGTACTAAATCTGACTATGAAACTGACCCATAGTGTCCTTTACGTCCATTTTAAATAACTTCGACCAGACTGACATTCGAATTGTCAAACTACCAAATTTTCTTGGCCTACCGTAACCTCCAAAATTGCATTCTAGCTGCGTCCTTGATTGTGTAGTCCCGCGCCCCCACCCACATGAATAGGCTATATTTGGTGAGCCAGTGGTATTTTATTTCACTTGTTGTGAACTTGATCTTATGTTGAACCTGCTCTCCACTGCCTAAGCACCTTGCTACGCCACTGCCATTATAAGGTTATATAAAAATTAAAATATAATTACCCTACATATTACTATTGGGTTGATTGTGAGATTAGCTACATTGTTGTATTTCGATTCATTTTTAAACATTTTAAAGTTAACGTTATACTATCTGAGTAGCTTCTCCTCTAATTAAAGATTTCTTTCGTCTTCATTTCTTTAAGTCAATAAAATTAGAATAAAAACCTATATATGAATTTACTGATATAGGAGGTTGAGGTTTAAACTAAGGATTTTTAATGTGGCTGTAAACCCACCTTCGGCACAAATGCCAGTGCAATTTTGATTTTATAATTATCCTTTACTTCCCAAATTGAAATATTTAAAAAAAATAGTTAGTATGGTTATTTTATAGTCGTACATAAGGGGTCTGAACTCTGAATACGGATCAAATCTTTCAAATGATTACAGGTTCTAATCCTGGCAGAATCGCTATTATTTTACGAAAAATAAGAAATATTATATGGGATTAAATTGGCCTAATGTTATCAATTATAAATTATTATAGTCTAGTCTTTACAAACTATGAAACAAAAGTTACAACTTAAAAAAATTAATATTTTAGTGATTCTCGTTCGTTCTAAATTTCTTGCCGGTAATTTTTTTGTTATTGCGGAACGCGCCATATTGCTCAATATGGCACTGTTAGCTGAAAAAGTGAAAGTTATTTAATGGCTCCGTTCCTTGTTAGACAAATGTTGGCATTTTATTATGAAATGGATAAAGGTAAGACATTTTTATTGATTTAGCTACCATCAATAATACAATTATAGAAGGTTCCCAACTCCATATTTACTTGATAAAATTAATACATCTGCTATGCTTTATGACCTGTCAGGTTATTTGACGTTTTGTTATTTAGGCCTATAATTTGTCAGTACCCCATTAGGACTAAAATTCCTCTACATTGTGATTCACTTCCCGTTACACATTTTTGATAGTGAATTGGTTATGTATGCCTCATTATCACAAATTCACAAAATGTGCAATTAGGTTTGGACCTATCATCAGATCTTGAGGCCTAATTTCATCTTTATTATCAAGATCGGAATTTTAATTTTTGTCATCATTTTGTAAAAATATATCAGGCATATTGTATAGTTTGCTTAACATTATTGGAATATATTCTATTTCTTGGAGCATGTAGGGGTGTAGCTGTTGTATTTTTTTTTTGTTTATTTAGTTAATAAAATTACTAGCCTAACCCTTTCAGGTTTAATTGAAGTATTACTTCTATTATTTCAGCTGCTGATGTATCAATACTATTCAGTGACTAGCAGTAAAACTATTGCCGATCGCAAATGGATCAGCCAAGAGCGTCTCAATCACGAAGAACATCCCATGGTACTGTATCTTAAGTTGTATTCCCTGGTGTGAGCACAGAGGCGAGACTCGTTAATTTTTTTTATGTCATAAAATTATAGTGTATATTTTTTTTAGCATCCATACACACCACATAAAAAGCAAATTTCTAATGATGATTTAAAATTAATATTGTAAAATCATTCTCTATAGTAAAAAAAACTAAAAAAAACTCTCCTAATTGACTCAATAGCGTTCTGCCATATTGTGTAACACTGCAAGGAACACCTCAGTTTGAGTTATTGTGTAGATGTCTATCCACAAAACCTTTTGATGAGTTTGAAAACCACTCCTGAATGTAAAACTTAAGTTGTTTTAAGTAGGCCTAACAAGCCGAATTAGAAATTTAATGAAAAACATGTTGACGCTTGAAAAGTTAGTTTTGTTTGTTTTGGGTAGTTTATAACAATAAAAATGTTAGCTATTGAATTTAAAATAGACCTACCTTGGGTACCATGTTGTGACATTCTTTTGAATACTAATTAAAAAGTCCATGGTCTCTAATATATTAACGGTCCTTTGTGAATTATGAGAGTTTTCTTAAATTTTATCAAACAATATAGAATAATTTACAAAATTAATTTTGTTATTAGAAATTTGCTTTTATTGTGTTTATAAATGTTAAAAAAAATGTATCATTATATGCAATAGAAAAAAATTAAAGAATTCCACCCTCACTATGCAATGTTCCCCACTTGTGTAGGCCATAACTAATGATGATTATTTATTATTGAACATATAATCGTTCATTGTGTATCATGTCATTCAGAACACTTTAACAATGCTATAATATTATTAATTTCCCTATAAAGCTAACCATCTCGTGAATTTAACCTTGACAATATTCCTTTTTTTCCTAAGTGACCTGTATAAATAGCGACACCGACAGCTTTGGTGTACATCTAAATTATGGCTTATTTTTAAATAGGGCCTTCATCATATAAATTATCAATTTTTAAGTACTATTTTTGACATTTTAAAATCTGTATCAAATTATTGTGAAAATTGTTTATTTTTCAACCACTTTTTAATAAGTTCACATGTTATCAAATTTTTATTATTAATAAACATTCATTTTCAGTTGATTTTTTAAGTTTTAAAAATTTAGGCTGAATCTTCTTTTTAAGTATTTTTAATTTGGTTTCTATATTAATAATAATAATAATAATATTTAGCACCGCGTCTTACTACCCGTTCGGGTTATACGCCTAAGTACTAATTACACTAATGGCTTAGGAATTGGGAGGGTTGAATTTAGAGGAAGTGAACCCGCATTTGCGTGGAGGGAGAGTGGAAAACCATTTAGGAAAAACCACCCCCAGTTCACCCGAGCGAGATTCGAACCTCGATCTCCCCGTCCTCGGCGGTCGAGCTCAACACGACTAGCGCGTTAGCCAACTACGCCACCGAGGCGGGTGGTTTCTATATTAAAACTCATTTAAGCATCTAAGCTTATTGATATTAAACTATACCTGCTTCAAAAGTCGAATAGTCCAAGGTGTGACCTGTAATAGCAGGGTTGTTATAATTTTACCTAGTCCAAAAAAAAATGCACCTGGGTTTTATTAAAAAAACAAAACCACTTATTATATTTAGCATACAAAGGAATTGTCTAATACATTTTTGAAATGGTTAGTCATTCTGTTGAAAACCTTTTGGTTCAAACCCATCGTTGTTATACACAAGTTTTGAAATTACAGGTTTTATACAATAGACTAAGCTATAAAATATGTTTTAATTGGTTGAACATAATAATATGTTCAATTAGCAACTCACTTGAGATAATACATTTCTAAGGTACCTACACTGTAATAATACTAGGCCCTAGAAATAATGCTTTGTCAAAAAGCAAATGAGAAAACAAAAGTTATTACCTTTAATCTTAAAGTAAAGAAAGCAACGAATCAATTCTACAGTTGGCTTGCCGTTAATTTGATGCAGTCTCGCCTCCCCCTTCCTCCTCCCACCCCTTTCTATTCCTTCTATACAAACAGTATTTTTTTTTAACCTGCAAGCTTATACAGTATTGTTACCAAGAATTAAATTGTTGCGAAAAGGTGACCTGGTGGTCTAGGGGTAAGGTGTCAGACTTATGTGCTGAGGGTCCGGGGTTCAATCCTCGGTCCCGGCACAGATTTATCTGATTGCCAAACCCTTCCTTCACCTCTGACAAGATGTGTATTAATCACAACTTGTGAATGTGTGGAATACCAGGCCTCCACCGTGGTTCGGATTCCACGTTAAACTGTAGGTCCTCCATTTCATTTTCACAATCACCCTACCATTACACATTAGCGTAAGTGCGTATAACCCGAACGGATAGTAAGAAGCGGTAATAATAATAACAGCAACAGTACTACTACTACATTGTTCCATTAATGTTTTCCTTTATTATGTCTCTTATTTCCCCTTTCATAACTATATTAAAATTAAAATAAGTTTCTCTGGATCCCGAATAATTAAGATTTTAATTATTGGTTTGATCAGATAGCAAAAATAAAATACTTAATTAATAAACCACAAAAAATTCCAATAAAACCCCAAAAAATCAACAATAAAACCCAATATAACTCAACTGTTTTTTTTTTAAACTAACCTGGGTTTTTCTCAACCCTGCGTAATACACTGTACTATTGATGGTGAGGAGATCAGAGTTTGAATCATGATCTTGTATATCGAGGGTGATTTTTCCTAAATATTTTTTCACTCACGCTAAGTGAAAATGTGAGTAGTTTCCTCTAAATTCAACCATTCACATCCCCAACACATTAGCATATTAGTGCATACAGTAATATGTGAATAACCCGAATGAGTAGAAAGAAACAAAACAACTTGGTTGCCTTTTAAATTTGAAGCTTAAGTAAATTTCTTCTTTGGCTTGTTGGTACTTTTAATAACATGTTTCATTCCAAGGTAAAATCAATAAATAGAGATTTTAAACTTTTTTTTTTAGCATCAAGTCTCACTACTTGTTCGGGTTAATTATACGCTTTAAACTCTTTTAATTTCTTTTACAAAAAATTTATACTGCAACTTTATTTAAGATAGCTAATCATGTCCATGTTTTTAAAACTAGAATATCAATTTTTTTGTATTCATAAATAGTAACTTATTCTGGTAGGAAGAAACTTAGAAAATAAAAACATATTTTTTTGCGGTCAACATTGATTAGTACGATTTTTCTAGTATTTATGTTGCCTATCAAAATTAACAGCTGCAGCTACATGACTTGACATATGAACATATTAAATTTGTTTTGTGTAACTTTCATTAAAGATTTATCTGAATCATTCCAAACCTAGCTTACTACTAAACCCTATGCATGACTTATTTGGTGCTGACTGACAGTTCACAGCTGACAGCTGACGCCTTTGAAACGTTACCAGACCAAATTATTAATCCCTACGTTGAACCATATGATCTACAAAAAACATGTGTTTAATAGCTGTAACTTCTGACAGTCAAAATTTAGGTATATACCTAAATGTTGAGTGTCAGAAGTCAGCTGTGAGCTGTCAGTCAGCCCCAAATAAGTCGTGGAGCTACTGTAGCTTCATTCTTTAATGCAACACACACATACGTACACAAAACATGAATATGACATATTGTATTGATAGGTACCAGTAGGCCTATACAATTGGATTTATTATCTCCTATCACGCCCACAAAATATTTTAGAAAATAAAGGACTCTTTACTACCATGTCTCTTTTTTAGTTCATCTAGAGCTGGGAAATATATAGGATAAAACCAATTTAAAATTGACATTGATATATTACCAATGTAACGATTTTGGATCATCTACAATAGATAGGCCCTAGTATATCGTCTACCATGATATATTGCAAGTAAGAACTTTAAGTCACTAATAATCAGCTATAAAATAATATATGGTCACCTAAGCATTGGAATGTTTCAATTGATATTCTCTGTCCTAAATTCTATGTATAGATAAACTTTGCTCAAAATGTAACAAATACTTTTATTACTGCAACTCGTTGATGCATCATCCTTTTCGGTGATGTTTCGTTCTACTCACGATACACCTGTTTCAGTGACCGACTGGTCTAAGGCATCATTATCGAATAGACCTACTGATTTAACACAGAGCGTACATCACGATATCAAAATCCTTATATTGTCCAGCCTTATCCAGATGCTAAAAATAATATTTTCTTAAAGCATTTTTGTCATGCCAAATTGATTTTTTGTTGTTGTGATTATTCAAAAAAATGTTCTAGGTATTGTCCGAGGAAAAAAAATCTTTGCATATGATTGTGTTTATGGTCACTACCATATACAGTCAACTCTGGTTATAATGAACCTCTAAGGACTCAGATATTTTGTTCACTATGTCCGAAGTTCACTAAAACCAATTTAAAAAAATCTGAAAGTAGTGGTTAGTGACAACAAAATAAGAGTTCAAATACAACCGCTCCTTATTCAAATCTATTAATTAATCTTAAAAAAATTGGCTACCAGTATATATTTTGTTGTTTACTGTAGATGTTTTTAATTAATATTTTTTTGATATCCTTCTCTAGAGTCTGTGCTTTTTCCACACTTGATTCCACACCATCCATGCATTCAAAAAAACTAAACTGAGTAGAAAAGTATAATTTTTGAGTTTCATATATACTCTCTCTCGAAGAAAGGGATTAGTTTACTAAATGGCCACAAACTGTCATTCACTGTCCTGTAACTCCTGTCGTATTAATACAACTCAGAAGACTGTCTTCCTTTACTTGCCGCAGACAAAGTTATTAAAACCTAAGCCAGGTCAATGAGTGCAGTGATTGTTTAAGCTCAACTCTTCTCCCCCTCCACAACTCATACTTTTAGTCAAGCTTTGTGCTTTGTGGGAGTAGGCCTACAATTTATTTTTTAATATATAACATGATTAATCAGATTATACATCCATTCACTTAAAAAGTAACATTTTGTCCAAGATTCCATTTAAAATTATTATTTTTGCAGCAAAATTCCTCCACTCCTTGCCTCATTCACTACCATCACCTTCTATCATTGCCATTGATTTGGAAAAGTAAGATTTTATTTATGGAAGAAAGCAATGCTTTACACATCAAGTACATATATATGAAACTGGACGTATGAGTCGTATCTGGATTATAATCAAATAGATTGAAAAATGACACCTGGACACAAGAATCAAACCACGGACTTTTGGTTTAGCACGCCATTGCTCTACCACTGAGCTATCCATAGATCACCTTGTGCTCAGGGCTATTCTTGATTCTTCACTCATATTTTAAGGCAAAGTCTGTGATGGACGTGTGAATATCATTGCTACTAAAAACAATCATTGATATCACAGTCACCGGCAACTCGGTTTTATCCCCCAAGCTTCGCCTTACATATTTATTTAATAGTATAGGGTTGCTTTCCTCAATATGGTTTCGTTTGGAACATACACTGTATTTGTACTATTTGCAGCATAAGGCAACAACCGAGTCGTTGGTGGCTCTGATATCAATAATAGTTCTCAGTAGCCTATGACATTCACAGTCCATCACAGGCTCTGCTTTAAAATATGTGAGAAGAATGACCCTGAGCATGGGATGATCCCTGGATCGCTCAGTGGTAGAAAATTGATGGGTTAAGCCTAGGTCCCGGGTTCGATTCCCGTATCTAGATTTTATTTATCTATTTATTCAAAGCTTATATTTGTTTAAATTTTAATTCTAATTTTAATTTAATTTCAGGCGATGTTCCCCCTAGTACCAGACCAGAAGATGCAGCCCAAGGACATTATCTACAGTTTTGTTTCGGGAAATTCACAAGAATGCCTGGCTTAAAAAGTTACCATCGGTGGAAAGAAGAATAGGTGCCTTCCCGAAGGTAGGTTGTTAGCTAATTTAAGTCTTATTGAAAATTTATTCCTCCAGGAAAACTCATAATGGATTTTTATAGCTTTCAAGGTTTTTACCATTATATAGACTTAAAACTAGGATCTGCTTACAAAAGTTGTTTTTCTTCAAAGTGTAAGGGTCTCAACTTTGTCTTGTAGAATAGTGCTCCCAATTTATGTAATTTTACCACCTTAGCAATATGAGACAAGAAGCTACCTAGGTGTGGATTAAATAATTACTATAAACCAAGCATGATTTGGCGGAGAGCTGGGGAAGGCACTTATCACATAATTCAACTGATAATTGCTAATTAATTGGTAGCCAAATCCTCTTTTGTAAGGGCTTCATATCCATGATTGGTTCATGTTAATCGAGAGGATCACGGGATTGGACCTGAGTTCAAGAAGGTGCAGGAAAGCAAAGAGAGTCCACTCACAGTTGTCGAGCGAGATAGATGATCCTTTGTGTGACACGGGAGCCCACCTTGAAGACATTTTAAAAGACAGCTGCACTGCTGCTGATCTTTGTTTCATTTAAGGCAGTTGAGGATTCAGTTGGGTTAAGTGACCGGGTTGACCTACTAGTGACCAGGAGCAGGGCTGTGGAGTCAGTACACCAAGCCTTCGACTCCTCTATTTTTCTACTGTCCAAAAATACTGTATTTCAAATCTAGTCCCAATTGATATTTTTAGTGGTGTAATGCCCTCCCTCAACTTAATAGTGTAAGTTTCAACCTGTGCTGTATCATTGTAATGATCTTTGTAAACCTGAATCTTGAGAGTCGAATAAGGTGGCTGTAAAATGAGTAATTGATAGTATCAGGGGCTTGCGAAGAGTCAATCTTGTGATGAGTGGGTTAACAGAGCCCTGCACAGGAAATGTACCTTGGATTCTTTGAGAAAAAGTGAGTTACTGAGAACAATTGAACAATTAAGCCTTAGACACTCTCAGACTTTCAACGAACATATTAAGCTTAAGCCTTTCAGAATCTGTTCCTCCATGTACTCTTTAATCTAATACTGACAGTAAACAAGTTATCTGAAATCGCTAACCAGGCATATATTCTATTCCTCCATCACAGCCACCTAACCTTCCAATTACCAGGCTATCCTGACAGACAAATAATGTTAATATAGGGTAAATAGGGAGTCACCACAGTGGCAATATTTTACCGAATGAAAATAAAATATAAATATGACACAAAACTTTCCTAAGATGTTATGATGAAATTGAAATTTTACTCGGGATTAATGATATTTTCTATATAAAAAAATCAAATGGCCGTCTTTTAGATTCAAATTTGGATTTAAATTCTGTCAAATTCTGAATAAAGATTTATTTAGATTTTAACTTTTAAATTTATAAAATTTGAATATTTCAGATATTAAGATTTAACATCTTAGCTGAAATTCATATTAGGATTTGGAATTTCAAAGCTTTGTTGTGACTTACACATATTGCATATATAATCTGTCTGGACTTTGATACATCCTGATTTTAGAAAATATTACTACAATTTTTATTTTTGTGAACAAAATTGGTAAACCTACTCTACCAAAACTGACAGCTGCAAATTACATGACTTGACAATCTAGTTACTTTTTTTTAGCAGTCAGCTCTTCCTATGAAATTTTTACTGAACACCCCACCCACATCATTATTAAGAGCTCAACATTATATTTTTCAGAAAGGAGAGCGAGTGTGGGTTGTGTTTTGTGTGCATGACGACTCTGAAGCTTTTCTCGAGCTTTACTCAGATCAAAAGGTGGCAGTGGCACACAAGCCCGACTGGTTCGTCTCTCTCAACAACTGTCTCCATGTTTCACCGACCATTTGCCCCCAGGAGGACGAGTATGAATTCGTGGTGACGTTGAGTTCCGACCTTGTGCGATTGACTGCACCTTCGTGGTGAGTTCAAATTGTCGACGCATGGTATGTGCTTGCTATTAATTATGTGATTCTTCATAACACAGGATATCAAACACTTTACTCTACTTCAAAAGCTAAGCATACTGCTGTTAAAATAATTTTACAAGTCTGGAAAATATTTATCATTGAAACACTATTCACTAACTGCTTCTGCCCCCCTTTCCCCCAATAAAATTGGCTCTATATTAAAATATGATTATTAAGTAACCTTATGTCAGTGTCAAGACCCACCCGCTTCAGTGGCTGCATGGTTTAAGGCGTTACTCTCGCAATAGATAGACTGCCATTGACGGGAAAATCGGGTTTGATCCTGCTCGGGTGTAATGAGGTTTTTCTTAAAGTTTTTTCCACTCTTTCTCCATACAAATGTGGGTACACTACCTCTACGTTCAACCTTATTCATCCCAAACACATTATAATAATTATTACATGTTTGTACAACCCAAACGAGCACTAAGACGCGATGCTAAAAAAAAAAATCGGCAAATAAAATTTTCTAATCAAAGCCAGTAAAACTTTATTTTTTATAACTGTTAATTGTGATTGTTAAATATCTGACGGTAGGTAAGCTTTATCTCTTTTTCTTTATTTGGATCCTAATATAAAATCAATTAAGTCAAAAGGGTAATGCTAAACAAAGCCATGTAAAAAGGAAAAAAGGCTTATAAAATTCCATAATACCATGTAAAAATCTGCTTCAATTTGTTTATTAGAATCATTATTTTATCAAAAATGTTTTATTATTAATAAAAACTCGATGGACATCATGTACCCCTGGGAGTACATTTTCCACAATTTGGGAAACACCACTCTAAGTTAACATCCCAACTTAAACAGGTCTTTAATAACCAGTCCGACACCTTAGGTCAGTCTTTAGTGTTTCTGCCTACTAAGCTAAGGATTTCCGGGTTCATTTCTCGGCATGGTCGAAAGTTAATCAATGATGAAAATATGGGTTTAACCTTTCACATTGATAAATTGAAGGCCGATGACTGGATATTGGACCTTTCCTAGTCTAAGATAAATTAAACTATGACAGGCCTAACAAGCCGGTAGTGAAAAATATATGACTTAAATAAAAAACTGATCCAGGCACAGGCTGTAAACATTAATGAAGTAAAAATACAAATAAACCGTAGTGTGAATGTAGGCTACTAATAAAAATAAACTAATTAATAAAACTTGTTAAAAGGGCAACAAACCAATTATAATATATTTTACACTAAAAGGATATTAATTTTTATTCCTTTTTTTTTTAATTGTCAAGGGACCTAATGATTGAGTGGGTGGAGACTATACGTTCCAAGCTTCGTGAGATGAAGATCCTATCGCCTAGGGAGAACGTGTACAGCAAAATGCCAGAAGCTCGCTTGCCATTAGCCCCCACTCGGGACCCCAACTCTCCCCTCCCTCCACCACCAGTGGGACCCTCGACTGTACTCCCAGGTGTGGAACCTGTCACTCTTCAGAAAGTTCAGGTAGCTATACACTGTTTACACAATACTACTCGAGAAATAAAAATATGAAAATGGTGTATTTTTTCTACAGGTTTACCCTCTTTTCCATGTTCCCTTAAGCTATTAATTTTATGTTTCAAATATCTTATAAGAAAAGGTGCTTATAAAATTACTATTAGTTCTGTGAGTTCTTGCTCACTCCATGCGATTATCATCATTACAGTCCAAGTATTCTATTAACAGTAGACCTCGCTCCCTCCATGT
The DNA here is from genome assembly GCA_033556935.1 of Timema podura. Taxonomy (NCBI): domain Eukaryota; kingdom Metazoa; phylum Arthropoda; class Insecta; order Phasmatodea; family Timematidae; genus Timema; species Timema podura. The sequence continues at coordinate 57,384,566 of JAVRXN010000008.1, forward strand.
TCTTATTATTACTACAGTTTTACTAGTTTTCATGCCCTTAACAGTAACTTTCTATGTTCATATTTATAAACAGGTTTTTAAATATTTACTGTTAACTGTAGTCCCCGCTCCTCCATGCTTATTGTTACTACAGTCCTAGTATTCTGTTAACAGTAGACCTCGCTCCCTCCATGTCTTATTGTTACTAATTTACTAGTATTTCTGTTAACAGTAGACCTGCTCCCTCCATGTCTTTGTTACTACAGTTTTATAGTATTTCTGTTAACAGTAGACCTCGCTTCCTCCATATTCTTATTACTACAGTTTTACTAGTATTTCTGTTAACAGTAACCTGCTCCTCCATGTTCTATATTTACTACAGTTTTACTAGTATTTCTGTTAACAGTAGACCCGCTCCTCCATGCTCTTATTTTACTACATAGTTTTACTAGTATTTCTGTTAACAGTAGACCTCGCTCCTCCATGTCTTATTACTAAGTTTTACTAGTATTTCTGTTAACAGTAGACCTCGCTTCCTCCATGTTCTTATTACTACTAGTTTACTAGTATTTCTGTTTAACAGTATACCTGCTTCCTCCTGTATTATCGTTACTATAGTCTTACTAGTAGTTCTTTGAACAGTATACCATGCTTCCTCCATGTTATTATTGTTACTAAATTCTTACTAGTAGTTCTGTAAAGAGTATACAGTGCTTCCCCATGTTACTATCATTACTACAGTCATATTAGTATTTCTGTGAACAGTAGACCTTGACCCTTCTATTAAAAAAATGCTAAGTACATCATATTAAGAATTATGCCATGTTTTATCATTAGTACAGTCTTAATATTTCCCTTTGGTTTTCAAGTTGAAATATCTCCTGTAATTTCTCCTTGGATTTGGACAAATCCGTCAGAAATAGCTGGGTGGTTGGTAATGGCCGGCACTGGAAAAGATGAAGCCACACAATAACGAGGTAAAGTTGGGGAACTGCAGTCAAGAAATCATAATTGACTATGTGATAACTTTCAAAGAAAACGGATTCTTGCGAGACGTGTAGGTAATACTGAGTGTCAATATTGAGAGCGACAACCGACTCCTAGTAGCAGACCTGGAAATTTAGAAGATTCTGAACAAATGTGAAAATAGAAAAAGGAAGATCACAGTATGGAAATTGAAGGATAGAGAAATTAAAACTATAGTTTAATGACGAGGTTAAGGAGAAGATACTGAAACATGAGATCGGAGGGGTAGAGAAAGAAAGAGAATATTTTAGAGATTATTTAATAAGGGTAGCACAGGAGGTGTGTAGTAGAACAATCAATAAAATAAAAAAAGGTAAAAGAAATATATGGTGGGATGATAGGTTAAAGGAAACTGGAAAACTGGAAACAAATCCTGGAGAGAATGGTTCCATAAGAGAGCAGAGTAGAGAGGAAAGAAAGGGATGGACTAATTAGAGAATTGAATAAAATCATTAAAGAAGAGAAAAGGAATGCATGGAAGGAATTTAACACCAAATTACGCCCTTCGGTGGCCGCATGCCTAAGGTGCTTCTCTCACAGCAGACTAGACTGCTGATAATGGAGAGATTGAGGTTTGAATCTTGGTCGGGTGTATTGAGGTTTTTTTTCCAAAATTGTTTTCTACACTTTCTCTCTCTCTTCACAAATGTGGATACACTTCCTCTTAATATAACCTTACTAATCCCTAAAACCATCAGCATAATTGTTACATAAGTGTAGCAACCCGAACAAGTAGTAATACACGGTGCTAAAAAAATTATCACCAAATTGGAGGAGGATATAAACAATGACGTGGCACTATCTAAGCGCACGCACACACATACACATATGTATGTATGTATGTATGTACACACACACAATTCCCTTGCGGGGTAGGCAATAAACTGTTGATATAGCTCAAAAAACAAGTGTGTACCTTCATATCCTCACTAACTTTCTCTACACTTCTCAATCCTTGCATACGTCTTTCGCTTCAACAACATCCATATACCGAGTCATACATGCTCTTTTATTCTTAAAAGTCGTAATGTTTCTTATTTTCACACATTCATTTACAGCATTGAGCTACGTCTTATATGGCCAACCCCTTCCTTTTTATACATGTCACCCACCGGCAATGTGTGAAATCCAGGCGTTCTGTAAAATGCTGCTTATATAATGCCAGAGTGGTTTTGGCAAAGTATGAAATAAACAAGTTCTGCTGTTGTATTTCATACTTATTTTCAAGTTCTTTGTCCTTTTGAAGTCCTGGAATATGTAATCAATTCTCTTATCCAGTTCTATGTAAGTCTTGTGCCGTTTTATTGCAGGTTCACCTAATTCCTAGGATTTAAGTTGGTCAGGTTAGGTTATTTTAAAAAAGAGTAGTTAGGTTAGCTACTGTTCTCGGTACTGTATAATGACTGGTTACTCTATAAATTTCCTACGGAAAGTATGAAATACAACAGCAAAACTAATTTGTCTCATACTTTGCTAAAACCACTTAGGAATATAGAAAGCCCTAGGCATTTTATAGAATGCCAGGCTTACACACATTGCCGTTGACATCCACACACTTTACCTTAATATATTTGCTTCAGCATCCTATCCACACTCATCCTCTCAACATGCCCAAAACAACGTAAGACATTTCTTTCACATTGACCTATTGGATTCCCTTTCAAACCGCACTCCTTCGGCACCCATTCATTACTGACTCTGTCCATATGAGTTTTTAGTAAAACAAAATACTAGCCCATTTCGATGGCCGCATGGTCTAAGACATCACTCTGCAGTAGACTAGACTTGCGATGATGGGAAGATAAAAATTTGAATCTCAGTCAGGTCTACTGAGGGTGGTTTTTTCCAAAATGGTTTTCCCCACTTTCCCTTCCTGCAAATGCGGGTACATTTCCTCTAAATATAACCTCCTAATCCCTGAAACCATTATGTAATTAGGACATAAGCATAGAACCTGAACAGGTAGTAAGGCATGGTAGGCCCTACTAAAAAAAAGATAAAATAAAAATAATATACTCATTGGATCCATAAAATTTAGTATATTTTAAAGGTGTTGAACTAAAAATATCTGGTTAATTTGAGAAAAATAATCTTTATTCCTGCTTTTCATGTATTGGCTCTTTTCCACTCTCTTTCCATGCAAATGTGTGTATACTTCCTCCAAATGTAACTTTCCTCATCCATAAAACCATTGGCGTAATTAGTACATAAGCATATAACCCAAGTGAATAGTAAGACGTGGTGCTAGAAAGATAGAAAAAACTACAACTGGTTTTAGTAAGAAAACATTAAAATCAAAATAATACAAAGCTATTTCAGTTCTTAGTGAGGTTTTCTAGATCTCTTGGGTATTAACGTGCTCATCATTGTTTGTTTTAAGAGTGCCACTTATAATGCCGTTGTGTACCACTAATGGCATGCATGCTTTAAGTTGGCCACCCACCCATATAGTTAGGTAAAAAACAAACAAAAATTATAATGGAAATTGAGCAAAATTTTATAAGAAAACAGGAAGGTGAGCTGGAAAAAGATGTAAATCCTTGAAGTGTGGAGGACATACTTTGAAGGTTTACTGAATATTAGGGATATGCGAGAACCATTTTTTCAATTCAAGATGATCCCGGAACGAGAATATAAAAAAGTATTGAGACACAAGAACAAGACAAGAAAACGTCCCTTGAAAGTTAAAAAAATATATATGTTTATTAAAGTAAATATAAAGTTTATAGAATTTCTTTTTTACATTTGAACTGGCGCTGCTTTAGATTGTCTTATATATATAGTTCATTCAAACACTTGAGATATAACTCATACACATTTTAAATGCAATTAATAAAATAGTGATAGGAAATTACAATGAACACCATTTATAATTTAATTTTACAGTGTAACAGCTTATGTTGTCAACGTTTGATATTGAAAAACAGTATTTAAAACCAAAATATTTCTTAACGAGAGCTGCTTTGGAGGGGGGATTGCGGCCTATTTTTGGGTTGTTACGGTATTACTGGAAATAATAAATTCCTGGTTTGGTTTTTTAATTTCTTAGGGCCATTATTTGCTGTATTTTATTTCTCTAATTTTCGAGAGAAATTTAACTTTCGAGATGAGATTGAGATTTTTTTTTCTTGAATTTTTGAGATATTTTCGAGTCTCGCACATCCCTACTGAATATCATAGATGATACAAACATCCAGAAGAGAAGAAACAGAACAGAGGAGGACAGAACAATAAACAAGGTTAAAGATAAATAAAACAACAGGGGTTGTTGAGTTAGTGCTAGAAATGATCAAGGCAGCTGGACCAGGGGGAATACAATGGTTCTACAAGATAGTGAGGATTATATGGAAGCAAGATATCCGAAGAATTGACTAAAGGCATTATAGTTCCAATATATAATAAGGGGGACAAAAGCTATGTGGGAACTAAAGAAGAATTATACTGCCAGTCCCATTTCAAGCTACACGAGATAATACTGGACATCAAGAATTTGGGAAAGGACTGAAAAGAAAATGATAGAACAGCATGAGTTCCAAGGTGGAAGATTGACAACAGATCTCATTTTCACCTTGAGACAAATAATAGAAAAAGGATAGGAATTTTGGCAATACATGGGATTGGTATTTTTGGACATTTGGAAGGCTTATCACAGTGTTCCTAGGAACTGTATTTGTAATGTTTCAAACCAATTCGGGATAAAGAAATGGCTGATAGACAGGGTACCGCAACTGCACCTTCGTGCAACCGCACATTCGGGCAACCGCACTTGGCAACCGCACTTTGGGCAACCGCACCTTTGGGCAACCGCACCTTGGCAACCGCACTTTGGGCAACCGCACCTTCGGGCAACCGCACCTTCGGCAACCGCACCTTTGTGCAACCGCACATTTGGGCAACCGCACATTGGGCAACCGCACATTTGGGCAACCGCACATTTGGGCAACCGCACATTCGGGCAACCGCACCTTCATACGACCACACCAAATTATTTTTTTACCTTGTTGTTTCTCACCTCCTACGTTATATGATATATAATTGTAATGTTTGAAAAATAACAATTGCATTTATCACTAATCATTCATGGCTTGGTATTCCAAAAAACTAATATTTATCAGTAATATCTAGTTTCTATACTCGTTTGCAATGTTATAGTGTTATTAATTATTTATTTTGGATCGTCTGATAACCATTAAATCTAACAATATATAGACAAGTCATATCTATTATTATAATTTATGTTTTCAATTAATTTCTCTTATTCTATTTTTCCTTGATAATTGTTTGACCTCACCACAATCAAGATTGTTGTCGTTCAAACAATGATAACTATTATTGTCATTCAAACTTGAACCCTTTACCTGGTGCGCACATAGCATAGCTATCTATGTATGCCCGGCAACCATTTTTCTACTCGTATATTCTTACCTGACAAATATTTTTGCTACTCATTATTTTTATCTTTTATTACTTTATTCATAGTAATTGTATAGAATTGAAAGCTGCATCTTTCAGCTTAAATATAAAGTGTTCTGACTGGCTAAAAGTACAGTTGCGTATTGATAGATGGCATTACATTAACTTAGTGCATTGAAATGTTGATCTGCACCAGGCAAACCCGTGACAGGGAAAGCGTTATCCAACCAACTCACACGCTTCGGTGGCTTCATGGTCTAAGCTGCTACTTTCGCAATAGACTAGACTGCTGATGACAGGGAGATATTGGTTCGATCCTAGTCAGGTGTACTCGGGGTGGTTTTTCATAAATTATTTCCCACTTTCTCCACACAAATGTGGGCACACTTTCATCTAGATTCAACCTTCCTCAACCCTAACATGTTAGCATAATTAGTACATAACTATATAAACCGGGTGGGTAGTAAGACGTGGTGTTAAGGAAAACTAACTCAACTGTAAGAAATTTGTTTTGGTCCAATAAGTGCGGACTAACGAAAAGTGTTGAGCTTAGTGTTTTAATTGTTGCAGACAGTTCCAGCTCGGTCGGCTCAGTGGAAGGTAGCACCAGTGCCGACTCCTCGTCAGATGACAGCTCTCACCCCCCACAGAGAGAGGCCTATGATAATGTCAGTCTTCAGATGGGCTCCGCCTCTAGTTCCCTATACATCACACACTCGGAACCACCCGTCTATACCAGGCTAGTTCCTCAGAGCATATGATTAATTAGTAGGAACCCTCATTGGGGTAAATAAAATGATAGGAATTTGTTGAATAAAAATTTGGATTTTGGTATGAAACGTCGGTAAATAAAATATTTATTTTTGGTTAAAAAAAAGTTAGCGAATAAACTTTTATTCTAAACAGTATAGTTTAACAAATAGAAAAATTAAAGTAAAATTTTTAAATACCTAACAAATGAAATGTAGGAGGTTAAAATAATCAAATAGCTTTCTTAGGCATTGTTTCTTTTTTTTCTTTTGTATTTGGCCACAATATGGCCACTATAATAGCAGGTTTAAACACATATTTTACCTTGTTCTTTGGTTGAGGGAAATAGACTTAATAGGTCGAGAGAACTTTGTTTTTGTTATTGGAATGTTATCATATCACATTTTGAGTAAACAAAATTGGCCATAATTTGCATTTAAAATGTCAAGTAATAAATTTTGGTAAAGATTCAATTTTTTTTCCCCACATATCTTATGAATCCATAAATGCTAAAACATACTTTAAATATGGTTTGATAGCCATTTTACTGCTATAGGTAAAAGTTTGTATAAACATGTCTTGCAAAACTTTGGCATCTCTTTTCATTAACACTGTATCGACTTGGAAATAGCCCCCAAAAATTTGTCAAAAACATCATAAAATCTCAACCTCAGTTAATATGTAACAAATACCTTTTAGAACTAACAGAATATCAATATGTATCCTACTGTTTTTTTTAATCACAAGTCTCTTTAAAAATAGATGGAACTCAACACAATATTAAATTAATATAAACTTAGGACCCATATAACCATTGAAAAGTATTAATAAAATTTTCTATGGTTGCTTCTTCTTTTCAAACAAGTCTTAAAGACATTTTGTAAAAGTCTGTTGGTCATAACTGTTGTTTATATTGTGAACAAAATTTTAGGGGGGTCTTTCAAATATCTCGGTTTTTACTTTGATTCGAAAGTAAAATTTTGGATTGGACTTTTACAAAGCTTCACCAATAAAACTATTTAAAGTTAAACACATTTACGTTTAATTTTTGTCATTTTGTGCTGTTATGTACATCGCAAGTAATTAAATTACAAATTTTTATGATAAGCCTAAATTTGAAAGAAGTTACAGGAAAGGTGGATGTAAACATACAAAGGGGATATGGCTTTTACAGTGGACATTTTATAATAATGGAAATTGATAAAACTAAAGAAAAAGGGAAAATAAACTAATAAGAGTAAATTTGATGAGGACAGCCCACGTAGGGAAAGAGTAGAAATGTGGGAAGAATCCAATGCACAAAGGTGACATCATCTTCTTTTCTTCTGTCTTCTATAGTAGAAGTAGTCACACAGACATTTTAACACAAACAGAATAATATTTAGGCACTGTTGCCTTTAGCAAACAGAAAGAGAGAGAGTAAACTTGACACAAACACTGGATTACTCCATTATGAATTTAAAGAAAAACTGTTAGAAATACACTGTGCCAACTGTTTTTGGGAATAAAGATAAATTTCTTGGCTATGGTTAGTATTTATATGGGCCTATGTATCATATTAAAAAGGGGACTAATAATAATAATAATAATAATGAAAATAATTAATAATTAATTATAAATAATGACACAACGTAACAACAAAACATCATCATTACACCAACCACAACACCAACACCACCACCACAAAACAACAACAATCATATTATGAAAAATGTTAATATTATATTTAAGAAAACTATCTTTAGTTGATGCCTGGTGGTAATCTTGATTTGGTAATGCATTGGTGGACCAGTTCCCAATATCTAGTTGAGAACTGTTGCACGGTTTGGGAAATGCTCTTAAATTTTGGTGGTGTAGCAGGTTTAAAAGTCCTGGTTGTTGGTACCAGCATGGATGGCTTGTCCAGATCTTTGTGGTTTGTGTCAAAGCGATGATTGTTCATTCGCTGTCTGAGAGAACCTGTAGTAAGGCCTATTTTTATTATATTTTGCATCACATGATTTGCACTGTAGTTGATATATCAAGTTATTTATTTTACAATTGTAATGACCAGGGATTTTGTATTCCAATTTGGTAACTTTGCTGTTGAAGGATGTAGCTGGTAGGTAGATTCTTTTTTCTTCTTTGTGTTTGATAAAGGTAACAATGCTGAAATATTATTACATTTGTGTTAAAATGTCTGTGTGACTACTACTATAGTAGACAGAAGAAAGGAAGATGTTACCTTTATACATTGGATTCTTCCCACAGTTTTCCTCTTTCCCTGGGTGGGCTTTCTTCACACAATTTACTCTTATTAGTTTAGTTCCCCTTTTTCTTCAGTTTTATCAATTTCCATTACTATAAAATTATTTAGCCATTGGGCTACCTCATTTTTAAACATTTTACAGTGGAAATATTATTAATATTTATTTTTTATCAGTACGTTTAACTTGTTGCCAGATAATATACAGAACCTAAATGTCTAAATGTTTAGTGAAAATAGAGGTGTGCGAGTACTAGAAAATTTGAGTTCACTCGAGTTTTGGTAGCTGCTTAAACTCGACTCGAAGATTTTTACAAAATTTGAAAATTTTGATTACTCAGAATTTTCAATCTTTCTCTTGAAAATTCTAGCTTGATTAATTTGATTCAATTTTAAGAATTAATTTTATAACAAATAGAGTCCCTCAATAGGCTTGTTAAAATAAAATTGCACAGCTATATTAAATTTACTTAGCAATTCAGATTTGTATGACTATACATTTTTCACAAAAAAATTGCGTCTATTGATTTTTCATTTAATATGTACAGTAAGCTGGAAATCTAATAGTCATTTTTTATAGCAAGAAGAATTAAAACAAATAATGAATGTATTTATTCACATTCTTTTTCATTGTTCCAGACAACACCAAGCACTGAGCCGAGCCCTTTCAGTGCCTGAGACCCCAACTTTGTACAGTACATCACTCCATTCCACTCCCTCCTCAGGCAGCTCAGGGCGAAGCGATAACAACGTCACAGTCATAGAGGTCAGCTCGGAGCAGTTGCCGCCCAGCAATGAGCAGGGAATTTTCAATTTCAGTTTCATTGCAGACTCACTAGTTCCTCCTCTTGACGCTACCACCAGCAACATGACCTTTTCCGAGGACTTAAATACTCAAGAAGTCAATGAACTGTACTACACGCCACCTGTGACTCCTGCTCGACCGTCCGATAGATCTTCAAGAACATCGACTGTTTCTGTACTCTCGAATGCGTCTGCGCAAATATCTTTAAACAGTGGTGAAGTTAGGATACAAGAGAGGACTAACCCTAGTAATGTTAACAATAATTCACTGGATACTGAACCCTTAAGTGTTTTGAATAGTCATTATGAGTGTGTGTTCCTGTCACCCATCATTAATTCACCGATCATAAGGGAAGATTCGGTGAGTGTTTCTACCGGTACTACCACCAGAATCCAACATGGCTCTGCCATACCAGAAGATAATTCCAACTCGAGGCTCCCTGAGACCTCTAGAAGCCAACCAGGAAATAGTTTAGTTGAGGAACGAAGTCAAGTTGTTCCATCTTCTCAGGAGCCCTCTACAGGAGATCACCAGATGAGGAGACGCAGGAGCTCTTCAACTTCTGAAGGAAATCTCGCACAACATGTGCCGACGAGACCTATCACTGTGCCTGGCAGTGAAAGGAGTAGAATAATCTTGGGAGGCACATCTCCAAGAGTGGAAGTAGAAAGAAGATTGCAACCAGCGCCGCATCCTTATCGACAGGTCCAGGTAACTACAAATGTATCTTTTTAATTGGATTTTTGGTATATTCCTAATTTTCTTACTTTTTAATTTTAATAAATTAAAATGCCACATTAAAAAAAAAATCAATGCTAATTAGAATAAAGCGCTAAGTTAAATCGTTAACCACATTCAATCACTAGATGCAATAAGCTATCCTATGGTAAGCGTCCACTGGCCTGCATCGGACGGACCACACGCATCACACACATTGGATTTATTTAGTATACTGCATCCACTGCATTCGGATTTCTGAAGGAGGTGGCTCTCAACATAATCTGTCACTCAGTTTTATCGTGTTGCCTTTTATGTGTTCAAATAATTATAATGACATCATTGGCACGAGGGGTCGTTAGGATATAGGCTACTAGAGGAACAACTCTTGCTGCACCCCACAAAGCTAAAATATTTTAAAACTGTATCATTAATCTAACGTTGGTACTGTTGTAAATTGTTTAATTTGACTTAAAATTATTATTTTTTCTGATCAAAAATGTTTGTTTTCTCCTCATTTAAGTATTTTTTGCTTTACCTGCCTCGGTGGCATAGTTGGCTAACGTGCTAGTCGTGTTGAGCTCGACTGCCGAGGACGGGGAGATCGAGGTTCAAATCTTGGTCGGGTGAACTGGGGGTGGTTTTTCCTAAATGGTTTTCCACTCTCCACGCAAATGCGGGTTCACTTCCTCTAAATTCAACCTTCCCAATTCTTAATCCATTAGCGTAATTAGTACTTAAGCGTATAACCCGATCGGGTAGTAAGACGCGGTGCTAAATAATAACAATAACAATTTTTTTCTTTAATTTTAAGCTTATCACAGCTATTTTGAAAAAAAAAATAGTTCTAGATTTGATTTGTTAGCACACTTAAATAAATTTTAAAAACATTCCCCTGATGTGGAAATTTATTCTGTAACTAGTGATGTGAGGGGGAAATAATAACTCGCTCACATACAGTAGTTGGCAAACCGAGGGAGGACTAAACTGCAAGATGTAAGCCGGTTACGAATGACTGAACCACAAGAAGTAGTTCATGAATGACTGAACTAACTACATGAAGTAGTTTGCAACTTATTGAATTGATAAATAAACTGCTCATTTAGTGAACTAAATCACTTTGAACTAACTGTTTCTAACAGTGAACTCTACTGCCCATTTCTAAATTAAATAGACAAAATAACGCTGGGAATTCCAAATGTGAATGGTGGGAGTGCATATACTACTCAGCATTCCAGATGATGTCAGTCATATGCATTACATGGTTCGAATTTTGAAATATGTCTCTCGGAATCCTTATCAACATTGTCGATGTCCAATGCTTACGATTTGGATAGGTGAATAAGTCTCATTAAAAATAATATAAGGAATTCAAAACTCCTGATGCATATAGTACGTCCGATGTGGGCTAATCGACGCTTATCTTTAAGAGACTTAAAGCAAATTCACTGCTCTATGAGCACCACACACACAAGTAAAATTTATATCTTATACTCATTAGGATCAACATTAAGTTGTTGAAAGAGTCTACTTTTAGATTTCGATTTTTTAAACAACAAATATGCTCTTGATAATACTTCAAACTTGCCTACCTTCTTAACTTTCTTTGTAATTAACTTTGTGAATAGAGACCTTATATTATGGTCAGTAAATATTTGATTTTTCTTCATAAAAAAACTTGAATTTAGATTTTAAAATTCTCAAACAAAAATTTCGTCCAAAAAATGGTTGTATAACTCCAGGAAAATTCACAAAGAATTTCATTTATTGCACAATATATCAGACTTAAATTTTAAAAATAATTTCAGTAAAAAAAAAAAACTAATTTAGACTGACAAATCCTTGAAAAGCATACTTTTTACAGGCCTACAAAATGTTATGGGCTATGTCAAATATTTACATTGCTTAAATTCTAATATTATTAAATACATAGATAATGTTATAGTATACCTTATTTATTCTTTTGACCTGAAAAAAAGCTGGCCCTGAATATAGGCCTAAAATTATGAACACTTTGAAAGGAAAGAAAAAAATATGTCTGAAAATGAATCCTTTAGCTTTCCAAGTGTTCATATTTATAAGATTTTACATTTTTTGTTATATTTAACTCTTAATCATTGCTGAGAGATACTTTTTAAATAATGATATAAGTGTTATTTATTATTTATTAATACACCAATTAGATTATGAATTCAAAATTGAGGTAAGTAGGTTATTAAAATTCTTCAACCCTAGATAGAATTGCGTCTATTGATTTTCCTTCAATATCTACAATAAACTGGAAATCTAATAGTCATTTTTTATAGCAAGAAAAATTAAAACAAATAATGTATTTATTCACATAATCAATAAACTGAAACAAAAAGTTTCTGGAATCATGTTTGAAAAGTAGTAGTGGAAGTCTATAGAAGGTTTGACTATTATTGAATTTTGCCAACCATTTTGGCTTTGAGCTAAATTTTTAATATCTGAGTCAAGGTGGATCTATTTTTAAAAAGTTTTTGAAGCATTGCCTGTTGTGGAGATTATAAAATATTTATATGTAATATTTGCTACATATTATCTAAGGGTGTGACTATAGGCCACTTGAGAAATAAAATCTAGCCTATAAAACATTAAATTTTGTTTTAAAATTTGAGTAATATTAAGAATTTGTGAGAAAACGTTGATTTCGTTATAAATACCTTTATCATTCTATTTCGTGAACTCACAAATATGTAACAGTAATTTCTTTGAGCTTGAAACAAGTTTTGGTGCTTTTGAAATAGATTTTTCAATCATTTAGTGAAAAAAACAGTTTGCAGCATGTCGGTGACCCTACAAATGAGCAGTAAGATGCAATGCACACAAAAATAATTACAATAACAATTTGACAAACTCAGAAGCAAGAGATCAGTGCCTCAATGTTCTTGACCATGAAAGTACCTCCATGATTTAAATTTTGAAATCAAGAATGAGTTGTTTTTTTTGTTGTGTGTAGCAAGCGACCCCAGGTGGAAGTGTCGAGCTGGTGGGCTCAAACCGACTCACACTACGGAACAACAAGTGTTGCAGTTGCGCAGGGAGATGCTGCACCCTGGTGGTGTGAGATTGCAGCTTCGCCGCAAAGATTGTACAGGCTCTATCGCTTTAGTAGATGCATTTGGTGCTGTATGGTAAGTAATGTTAAACTTGAATGAAGGCTACTAACATTTTGACAGCTAGAAAAGCCACTAGTTCTACTTTCACGTACTCATATTTCAGGTCATATAATCTGCATTGTCACTTTTAATAGATTATATCACTAACTATAAGATAACAAATAGTAAAATTTGATCAATGTTGACCTAGAAAAAATATGTTTTTTTCTTAAAGGCTCTTCCACCAAAATTCTCTTGTATAAATCATTGGTCTCAATTTCTAATTAGTGGAAGAACAAGATTTACAGAACCGCGATGGTATAATGCCGCAGGCCACAACCTAAAGAAATAGGTTTGCTTAAATATATTCTATAGTTTTTTTTTGCAGCACATCTTTAACCACCTGTCCAGACTATGCATACTTTATTTTGTTAATGGTTAGGGAATGAAGAAGATTTAATATAAAGAAACTAACCTCATTTGAATGAAGGGAATGTGGAAAACCTTCTAGGAAAAATTACCCTCTGTACACAAAGCTGGAATTCGAACCCTTACCTCTCCAACAATCTGACACCTTAGCTCAGTCGTCACGTGTCTGCCTACTGAGCTAAGGTTTGATTCTTGGCATGGCCGAAAAATTTATAATTGGTAAAATATCAGTTTACCCTTTCACATTGATAAATTAACGACCGGGACTGGATTTTGTGCCTGTTATGGTCTTAAGTTATATTATAAGTAGAGCTGGGATTTCTTTGTGAATACATATTCTATTCCTTACCATTTAGATGCTCAAAAACTAGAAATGTCAACAAATCACTTTATTAGGGCAAGTATATTTTATTTTCATTTTATGACATATTTGACATTTTTACATATTTCAAATGATTTTACATAAAGATACATATTTAGTGATTTGTTTGAAGTATTTGTATACTAATTGCAAAGTTGTTGAATTCTTAAACATTGTTCGATTTGGTTTGCATAAATTAGCTGAAAATAATTTGTCAATGAACTATTAGAAATAATAAAATCCATCTCATTTAGTCAAGTGTATTTCCAAGTACATGCCCCCTCTACCCACACACAAGTCTGCTCACAATGAACCTTAGGAGGGAGTTTTCTAAGAATTTTGCAAACAGAAGATAAAGAATTTTAGTCAGGAACCCCCCCTCCACCCCCACTCTCCACCGCACCTATCAATGACTTGCATTCTTATCCTTTAATGCTTCATAGTGATTTTAGTTTAATATGAGTGGCTTAAAGTGAAAGTCTAACACTAAGTTACCATTAATGTTTTTTCTCGATTTTTCACTATGGCACCAGTCACAGTCTTTGCTGGCTACAAAATTAAAATCATGGGCTGAGATTGATGACTAAAGTTGTAATCTGTCAATCTTGCACAACAACAAAAATTTGATATTCCTTGGAATCACAATTTGAGTGACATGTATGGAACACACTTTATACAAAAAATAAACATCTGAGTTCTTTTAACAGAAATGTAAAATCCTTTCATTTCAAGAAACTAATTCTGTAAGGACTTATTATGGTAGTTGTGGATATATCTCATCTCTTTACCTCCATGTCATTAATACTCTTTATATATTATTATCATTATATATTATTATTATCATATTATTAAATCACCCTCATCTTACTAACCCTGTTCGGGTTATACGCACTTACGTTAATGTGCAATGGTAGGGTGATTGTGAGATGAAATGAGGACCTACAGTTTAACGTGAAACCCGAACCACGGTGGAGGCCTGGCATTCCACACATTCACAAGTTGTGATTAATACACATCTTGTCAGAGGTGAAGGAAGGGTTTGGCAATCAGATAAATATGTGCCGGGACCGAGGATTGAACCCCGGACCCCTAGCACAGAAGTCTGACACCTTACCCCTAGACCACCAGGTCACCTTTAAACTCTTTAAGTGAGTGAATTTGCATCCTTGGAAAAGTACTGAAAGTGTAAAATTGATGATCTTTAAATACTTAGAAATAATTATTTGCAGATCTGCGTGAAGAAACTATTGAAAGCAAAAGAAACTACAGACAAGATTGCTTCATTTTTTTCACTGTAGATAAATTACAGATGTTTAAGGTGCTTTGTCTTGAACCTTATGGTAGGTAAGCTAGATCCTGAGGAACATTCCAAACCATATTTGATTTACTGCAAAGTGCTGAAACACATAAATCATGTTGTAAGATTTGTGAATGATTGAATAAAAGTGTTGTGGGCTAGATGAGTTCACGAAGCAAAGGTCATTTGGTTCTATTTGGATGCAACGTTGTATGTGCTGAAAACTGCAAGCGCTTGAAGTTATTCTACCGTGATATGATAAATTTTACATGTTTGGCTCATGGACTACAACTTGTTGCGGGATTCATTAGAGCCAAGTTCCCCCAAGTGAGGATATTAATTTATTAGATGAAAATAAAGTGTTTGTGAATTCCCCAAACCAAGTCAAAACTTACAAACAACTCTTGTTTGATGTGCCGCTGCCCCCGAAACCAATTCTCACAAGATGGGGAACTTGGTTAGAAGCAGTCACTTTCTACAATGAACAATTTGGAGCTGTGAAATAAATAGTAGATAAGTTTACCCTTGAGTGTGCGATATCTGTGTGTCCCTCTCAGAATGCATTCATTTATCCAAAAGTGGTTTGTTCAACTGCATAGTCTTAATCAGGAGCAACTTCGACTGGCTTCCAGAGAGTATCAAACGATTGAAAACTTCTGGAATTTCATTACTAGAATCAATAGGTACCATGGGATATGCAGTACGTAACTGGTAAAATTGTTTCTACTAAGTTTCAGGGAGTGTTAAAAAGAAACCTTAGCTAATAAACGTTTGTCAGTGTGTGCCATGTACTTGAGGAAATGATAGATCCCCTGAAGACATTTCTCCCAAGAAAATTCCTCTGCTAAAATGTGACATACTGTGACGTGGAAAGGACATTTTCTGTCTACAAGCCTATACTGTATGACAAGCGACAATCAAAGACCATAGAAAACAATTAAATGTACATAATTGTGTATTGTGAAACAAAGTTTAATTATTATTATTATTATTATTTAGCACCGCGTCTTACTACCCGTTCGGGTTATACGCTTAAGTACTAATTACACTAATTGATTAGGAATTGGGAAGGTTGAATTTAGAGGAAGTGAACCCGCATTTGCGTGGAGGGAGAGTGGAAAACCATTTAGGAAAAACCACTCCTAGTTCACCCGACCGAGATTCGAACCTCGATCTCCCCGTCCTCGGTGGTCTGGCTCAACACGACTGACGCGTTAGCCAACTACGCCACCGAGGCGGGTAAAGTTTAATTAATCCACCAATGTATGTGCCAATCACATTTTAAACAAGGTAAATATCGCTTGCTTAGTAAAATATCTTATTTACATATTACATATTTTTTTTTGTGAATCTATGTATTTAATTACATATTTCACTGTATTTTATTACATATTTACGTAACATATTTTGCTATATGATACCCCATTAAAATCCTAGCTCTAGTGATTACCATCACTTCACAAGTTGCCATGCTAAATTTCATTCCAATCCTGTAGCTGTTCCTGTACTTCCTCTTCCTTCTTTCCCCACACCATCGAAAATCATCGGCAAACATTCTTTCTTCCCCGAGTTTTCCTGCCACTTTATTCATGACTATTTACAAAACTATTACAAATAGTAATGGTGAGAGGGCACTCCCCTGCTTCACTCCATTTTTTATTTGGAACCATTCCGTCCTCCCACTCTCCATCTTAACACAACTCCTGTTATCATCATACATGCTTTTCACTCATTACCACTCCTCTTTTCATTTCAACCATTCAATTGCTTTCCTAAATGTATTCTATCCACGCTATCATATGTCATCTCCACATCTACCGTCAGCTGTCGTATTGCAAAGACCAAGTATATTGTAGACCTCTGTTCCCTAAATCCGTGTTGTTCTTCTCTCCACCTTCCTTTGATTTCATTTCTTATTCTCTTTTCCAGTATCTTCTCATATTCTTGTACATTGGGACATCAGTTTTATCCCCCTATAATTTGTACACCTCTCCCTGTCTCTTTTCTTGAAAATAGGTATTAAAACTCCCTTTTTCCAGTCTTCCGGTACCTTGTTCTCCTTCCAAATCACTCTCAGCACCCTGTACAACCATTGTATACCTATTTAACCTGCTGCTCTTATAATTTCCACAGCCCGTTCATCCACACCAGGTACTTTTTCTTGTTTCATCCTTTTTAATGCATCCTCCACCTCTTTCCATCTAAGAGCCCTTTCCTTTCTTTTGGAACTAGATAATTAACCCTAAATGGAGGGGTAGTTTATTCAAGGGCAAAAACGAAATAAAATCAATTTTCTAAAAATCTTCTTTAACAATTTTGATTACATTTTGTATCCAGGGATTGTTGAACATTAAAAATAAAATAGCTACTCAAGTTTTCTCATGAAAATTAGTAAATTACTTTAAGGGTTCTTTACATAAGCGGATATGTTCACATTTGATTATATCTCTGCACCTATTTGAAATATAGTCATATTTGAAAATTCCCACTTATGTAAAGTATCCATTAAGTAATTTATTTTATTTTAAAATTATTTAGTCATTTGGCCACCTTATTTTTAAACATCTTAAAGTAATTTATTAATTTTCATGAGGAAACTTGAGTAGCTATTTTATTTTTAATATTAAAACAATTCTTGGATACAAAATGTGATCAAAAAACTATTATTTTTAAAGATTTTATACTGTTTTCATTACATACTTCATATTTATGTAGACAACCTTAAAATATCATGTATAAACATTAGTTCACATAATTTTTTGCCACAAAACAGATTATTTCAAACTTTTGAAAGTATGTTTGAATAGTTTGTCAAGTTTGAAGCTTAACTCCATTTCACCATTTCATGCGTCATGAGATTTATGCAACTCACTATATCAATAATACTGTGAAAGTTATTAAGTATTTGAGCTCATGTCATGGTTATTGAATTGAACTTGTCTCTCTATGTAGGGTCGCCGGTTGGAAGCAGCGGGAACATCCTATGCTGTACAATGCCCTCCATATCGGAGACCAGGTACTAAGTACAGCAGGATTATGGTGCAAAGTGCTGCTGATGCTCAAAAACTCATTAGGGGAGCTACTAGTCTTTATGTAAGTATTAATAAACATTAATAGATGGACTAAAAGTTGTTGGTCTGCATTTAAAACAAACGTTCACTTTTCAGGCTTGGCAGAAGAATAAAGAACACTGACTATATCATAGCTTGAAGGTGATCATTTTGACTTAAGTTTTACATTTGGTTTGTCATGTTCTATTTTATCTTGATTCTTTGGGGTCTTATGATTTTGGAAGAACCAGAATTGTTATTAATATCATAATTTTTGATAACACAATAATTATTAGCTCTCAAAGCCCAGTATATGAAAGTAGAGTCAACTCCCGATTCTACAACCCCAGGAATAGCATCCCTCTTGAATAAACGACCCTTTTTTGGGAACCGTGGAAAATGGGCATGGGACGATTGATTGCTGGATAGCTCAGTGGTTAGAGCATTGGCGTACTAAGCCAAGGGTCCCGGGTTCAATTCCTGTGTCCAGGTGTCATTTTTCAATTTTCAGAATATAATATCTACAAGAGTAATCCTCACCAAAAGCATAAATAATAGCTTTGACTATTTGAATCTTACATATGTAAGTATAGTTAGTAAATTTGTGTTCACTACTTATTAATATTCCAGACCAGAGCATCAGACTTCATCAGGCCATGGTTTATATTTTGGTTTTTGGTTACCGTCTCTTTATGTATGACCTTAAACATTTCTCCTGCTCATTTTCTTACATGAGTCTAGTCTAGAAAACCACCTAACACAAATATTCATCAACTCGGCCTTACCCCATTAATGGCCGAATGGTTCACGGCATTACTCTTGCAATAGGCCGGACTGCTGACGAATGTTAGAGAGGTCGGGTTCTGAATCCCGGTCGGGTGTACTTAGTGTGGTTTTCCTTGATAGTTTTCCACTTTTCCTACACACAAATATGAGTACACTTCTTCTAAATTCAACCTTACTCATCCTTAACACATTAAAGTAATAAGCACATATGTGTATAACCCGAGTAGGTAGTCAGACAGGTGCTAAAAAAAACCTTGCCCCTATATAAACCTGGCTGCAAGACTCTCACCACTTGCCATCCACACAAAACAATAGCAGATTCTTAACCCTCAACAACTTAAGTTGGCATCACTGAAGCAAACTTCCTGTTCACTCTATTTCCTCCACAGGAAGATGCTATGTAACATCAAAATATTTAAATATTTGTAAATATCTGTTATTGTTTTTCTTATATTTGTGCTTCATTTTCTACTATTCTATTATGTTTATTAAAGGGTTTATTTCAAGATGCTAAGCTTTTATAATCGTATTAAAATACAGGTGGAATTCATTATTCGGCGAGTCCCGTTTGGACGAGTGTTTGCCATTCGCCGTGACACGGAAGGTCAGAGCCTGGGAATCATCCAGGAAGGCAACACTGCAGAGATACGTGATATAGTTTCTGGCAGCCCAGCAGCCCGCCATGGTCTTTCTCCGCGAGCGCAGACCTGTGATGGGTTGTCACTCACCAACTGGGTCCTCACGGAGATAAATGGCCGCCCATTAAATCTCTTCTTTAAAGACGCAGAGGTGAGAGATCGTCTGAACGCAGTCGGGAGGGAAATATCTATACTTGTTCAACCGTTTGATCTTGTAAGGCAGTTGAAGAAACAACTCAAAGCTATCAGAGGTTATAAAGATTATATTTTACAATAGCAGCTTAATGTGCTTCATATTTTATTATATTATTGTTATTGGTTCCATAGGTCTTCTGTATATGGACTGCATTCTTCCACTAAATATAGGTATTCATTTTAATGCTGTTTTATTTCAGTTTTAAATTTCTGAAGCAAATATAATTCAAGGTGGTTTTTTTTCCCCCTTTTGTTTGTAAAGATATCACATCTTTTAAAATGTTATTTATAAATGTATACAAAATATCTATTTAACTACATACACGAAAGAAAGTACAGGAAAGCTTGATACTTGATAAGAACAATCAAGAGAAAGAAACACAATATGATGTTCACAATAAAAAGAGGAAAAACAGTTCATTCCTCAAACTGCTACCGCTAGACAAACTTGTAAGAGGTGCCTCTTAAAAAAGTGTTAGCTAACACTCAATCCCTCGACCTCGGCTCTTTACCAATTTTTCTATACATTCTTCTCTTTTTATTTTTTTTTTCCTCTATGAGGATGTTGTGTCACTTCCTAACGAGTACCTAATTCGAGGAAATGCGCATTAACAGCCAAGTTTCTTTAAGAGATAACCTCTTTGTCCGTTGACAACATTGTAAAGTATAATCTTTCTCCTCCTATTATTGTGAAAGGCATATTTTGTTTCTCCCTTTATTTTGTTCCTATCCCTTTTTCTTTTACCTTCTTCCACAAAATGTAACTCTCGATTGAAAGAGGTTTTCTTTGAAAAGTTATATTAAATCAATTAATTGCCTTTAAAAGTTTTAATTTTATTCTCTTATATTAAAGGCACTTCCATCTCAGAGACCTATAAAATCATTTCTCCACTGTATATTATATTTTAATTTCTCATTTTGACTACTAATCGCTGTTTACTATATAGTGTAACCTTGAGCGATGCAGATGCAGTGCCTTATACACACTGATGTCTGCCTGGCCTCTGTGCGATTGCACTGCAGGCACCTCTAACAAAAGTTTTAATTTAATATACATTTATTTGTTTCAAGATAATGTTTAAATGACTTAAAAAATTTCAAAGAAATACTAACAAAAAATTTTATATAGTTAAAATCAAAGATATATCTGATAATGCCTTTATTATAATCTAACTATTTGTTAAATTTTAGGTTATTTTTAGATTACCAGTTTATAAAGTCCACTTTTTCAATTCAAAGCAAACTAGAATTATATATATGAAATATTATTGAAGCCATATTGACATTTGAGTAATTTTTGTTTTTGGTTTTATGCTTGGAAAAAAATATTATCTTGGTTTTATTTACACTCATATGGTTTAGAAAATGTTTCATTGCACAATTGTTTGTAATATTTTATTCTTTGAAGCTAAAAAAAAATCAAGCTACAATCACAACATGCAAACCAATTACTGGTACTTGAGTTTTTTTTCATATAAATTTTAATTTGTTATGTACACACCGCTACCCTGTAAGGTATCTGTCTTATGTTGACTGATGGCTCTATCTTGTAACTTGCACCATAGTGTAACCATTATTATTAGCACCACGTCTTACTAATCGTTCGGGTTGTACGCACTTACGCTAATGTGCAATGGTAGGGTGATTGTGAAAGGAAATGGAGGACCTACAGTTTAACGTGGAATCCGAACCACGGTGGAGGCCTGACATTCCTCACATTCACAAGTTGTGATTAATACACTTCTTGTCAGAGGTGAAAGAAGGGTTTGGCAATCAGATAAATCCGTGCCGCGACCGAGGATTGATCCCCGGACCCCTAGCATAGATGTCTGACACCTTACCTCTAGACTGTCAGATTCAAAGTGTAACCCATCAAAGGTAAGCTTTTCAGGGTAAACGAAGTGTACATAGCAACGCAGAATAGCAATAATTGTACATAGCATGAGTATTTTAGCAGTAAATATTTTCATTGGCAAAGCTTTGTAATAATCATCGAAGCATACATTTTTTTTTTTTGAAGCCAAGGTGAAGTTTTGAATCTTTGCACACCCCTAGTTTGATATAACAAATACAGATTTTCATTGCCTTCATCTTATATTTTCAAAGCTAATCCATTTTGAATGAAGCAAACAAAATTAAAAACTAATAGCTAGCGTTGGGTTGAATTCACTCCTTTGCAAATCTAAATCTCCCATACCTTCAAATCCTGAATCAAAAAAAAAAAATTACAAACGTAGAGGAAATATAAATAAAATAATATATTGGAAAATACAAATAATAATTAGACATTAACATTATTTCTTATAAACCATTCATTATAACAATCATACGTTCAGTTAAGTGTTAAATTATTACTAATATCTGTTTGTAAATTTTTCTTATAATTATCTTGGAGTTGAACCACCAAAGCAGTATTAGAATTATAACACAAATTAAAATTCAAAATTTTGAAAAAAAAAACCAAAGTATTTTAGTTTTTTAAAAATCTTGAATGGGATATTTTTTCGAATCCTTGAATCTCAAATATCCTTAAGGATTTGAGGAATTAGAAAATCTCATCCCTAATTAAAATAAAATAATTTGTTCATAAAATACTTTCCATCCATAAAGTGTGATGCTAAGATTCTGGTTTTTTAAACTTTTTAGAAATAATCAGTAAGGCATGACTAAGTATGCAAAGCTGATCTTTTTATTGTTTGGGACTTTTAAGAAATCATTTCAGAGCCAGCAAGTGAGGGGATTCCCTTCGACAGTGATTCTCATAATTACACACAACCCATTTATATAAATATTTAATTAAAATGAATAAATTTAAAATTAAAATTAAACTTTTATAAATATTTATTTGAAATGAAGGATGTGTACAGATATTTTAATTTTCAAAAATATTCAAATAGTAAGAAAACAACAAATATATTTAAGTTTCTTCCAGAAATATCATATCAAAATTTACAAATCTTTAATTGTGGTTTACATTAGGAGGGATAGCCAGCACACTTACCTTGGTGATACTGAAGTAGAAATTGTATAGATAGAATACTAAAAAAAAATTTTTTTTAGTGTTTTTAATGTGTGCTCACGCCATTACTCATGAGCGATTAAACCACTACCCCACATGAGTCCAACACAATTTGGGCCGCCGCATTGCTATGGGGACATAACCCCAGCCATGTGTACTACTTATAACAGAAGAAGTCAAATGGGAGCGAGGACACATACACCCCTAGAAGCACCTACCTCCGACATGGGGTGCTTATAGAAACAATCAAATTTCAAAATATTTCTAGAGTAGGACTACTCCAAATATCTTTTAAGAAGTATAATTAAATAAAAAAAAATTCAACGAGGGCCAACCCAAATATATTCTGCGAGATTCCTATTTTCATACATTCACCAAGGGTTCCCAAGCCCCTACACCTTTTAGCTTTGGGGGTCAAAACTCCTCAAACCCCCTTTTTTATTTGCTAAGCTAATTAACCTCCACCTCCACCCCCCCCCCCCCCACCCCCACCATAGGCAAATAAGGTTCGCTGCCACTGAAAACAAGTAGAACAAAGTGGGTGGGGGGGCGCTCATACTTTACCCCTAGTATCCCAGTTTGAGCACCTGGCGGGCCTGACTAGCAATGTATGTTCTTGCTCGCTATAGCTTTGATGCTTAGTCTAAGAGTAATAACATGATTGAGCATGCACAACACTTAAACATGGCGGTTGACTAGTTTAAATCTATCAGTTTAATATTTCTATTTGTTGTAAGTGAAATATAAAATAAATTGACTAACCAAAATAATTTAAATACCTATCACAATCAAATAATAATAGCAAATATAAAAATGTGTTGAATTACTAAATATTTTAGATATTCAGGAATGGAATAATAATTCCTTAGCATTTTTTTGATATTTTTGAAATTACAGTATATCTGTCCCAACATTCGAGTCAGGAATGGGAAATATGTTTTCCTATAGGAATCTTGAAGTTTGGGAATCCCACACATCCCTAATCTTAACCCATTCTTTATAACATAATTGTATAGTTGAAAAACTTCATCTGAAGACACCATAAATCACAACACTCTTCTTAAAAATAAGTTACACACAAAATAAAAATATACAGCACAATAATTTTATTAATTACTTAAATAAGAATGCTAAAATTAATTCATTTATTAAAGCTTATATAGGTTATATTTCCCATCAATATGATGATCAAAGAATCAAATAGTTGATGGGAAAGATTTGGCTGATTAACTCGACCAAAGATTTGATCGACACTCACTCCTATTTGTCAATGGTGCAGCTAGAAATGTAGTTTGAGACATTGATTGTAGTTCAACTTACAACTGATAGTAAGGTTGTAAAAGTAAACAGGAATGTGGCTCATTTAGTTTAATTTGTAAAAGTTGGCAATTTTTCTAATATTTTTTGTTTTTTTATAAATATATTTACTAAATTTTTTATTTAAAATTTGGGCAGCTATGCAATAATATTATTATTTATTTTTTGTTTATTAAATATAGGGTCTAATGCAATTGTGATGCAATGGTAGATTTGGAACACATAAATATAGCTTTTATATATAATTTTGGCTATAACATTGACAAAATTAACTATATAATAATTATCATATTAACAATGCTCCCCACCCCTTTTTCCCATTATTTGACCAACTTCTACACACCCGACTCTAAACCTTACCACGAAAAACTTAAATAACCCACACATCAATGCAAATGTTAAAATAATTTGATCACCATCTTGTTTCAGACCAAAGTGTCTTTGCATTGTGATAAATGATGCACGCCTACTTTGGAGGCACTTTCTGATTTTATTAATTATTTCTTACCAGTGTGCACAAGCCAACACTGTCTATCGAACATTAAACTATTTAATCTAAGGTAGTGATTGACCATTAATTGCAAAAAGATTCACCTCACAGTAAACCAACTATACAGTGGGTATAAAACATGCCACCTTTCAGATTTATTTGCCAGAAATGTTTTCATTAAAATAAACACGTGAGCGGTATTATTGTTATAAAGTTCCTCAGCCTCCAAACCCGTTGCTATGCATATACCCCCACACAGGCTAGCCACATATTTACCCTTGTAAAATAAGGTTGAGGAGGGTAGTATTCAGTATAAATGTATTTTCATTTGTGTGTGTGGCAAGTGGGAAACTATTTAGTAGGAAAAACCTAAATCACTAAAATCAGCCAAGATTTTAACCCAAAAGTCCTTGTCGCCGGAAAACCAGACCAGACAAGACTGACGTAATACTATTTGTACTCAACAATTCTAGTTTGAAGGTTGTTAATTTAGACCACCAAAGGAATAACCTTGAAGTGGTGTTTGTAGAGCTACTTAGATTATAATCAACCATTGACATTCCCTTTTATTATTATTACTATTAATATTATTTAAATACCAATTTGTTTTCATTGAGATATTTGCTAAAAAAAATGATTTAATTGTTCGGTAATAGTGAATATTATTTAAGGGTTTATCAATTCTAATTATTATATTCAAAAGTAATCATCATCATGAACGATTTCCAGCCCTGTCTGGGTCTGTTTGTAACATAAGCCTCTCCAATGTAGCCTTTATCTCCACCACCATTCCTCCTCTCTCCCCTCCACACTTCTCTGCACTCCTTTAAGTCGTCTGTCCTAAGGCCTTACCCTTGGCCTACTGCCCCCCATTTAATATCCAACATCTTCTTTGGTATCTTCTCCTCCTCCATTCTCCTAATATGGCCATTCGTCCACACCTGGGGCTTTTCCTAGTTTCATTCTCTTTAATGCATCCTCCGACTCTTTCTATGTGGGACACATTTCCTCATCATCTGCTAGTTCTTCATGCTCCTCTGCCTCACTCACATCCCTTTCCTCTGCTGGGTTGAACATCTTCACAAAATATCCATAGTTCCTTTTCTTATTCTACTGTCTTCATCGGGCTTCCTTCTTCATCATTCTAACTTCTTGTATTTTCTCTCTCCTCCTGTTTCTTACCTGGCTATACAACACTCTCTTACTTCCTGCCACATTCCTTTCCATTATCTCAGTCAATTTTTGCATCTGATCCTCCCTGGCTTCCTATACCACAAGCTTTGCTCTTCTCTTTTTTCTCCCTATATACTTCTTCTTTTTCCTCATTCCTATTTTTGAAACTCCTTCTGGAGGCTTTATTTCTCTCCTCCACTGCTTCCTTCACCCTGTCATTCCAATACAAAGTGTATCCCTTCCTTAAATTCCTCATGCCGCTCCCTTTCCACTTGGTCTTGCTCAATCCCAGGACATCCAATCTCCTTTCCTCCAATCTTCTTTTAATAACTTTAAAAGACTTGGGTAGTTGAAAAGTGTTTTGATTTTCTAGAAACCAATACAGGTTCTCGAGTGAACAACCGTGGCACGTAAGAACTGAACCGACCCATTCCTGTTATGTAATATTATTTCTACTTGATAACGACATCTTGTGTTGGAATGACGACCTGGATAACTTAGATTTGAGAAAGAGTGAAATTGCCATAGTTCCAAATTTCATGTTTGTTGTCAAGTTAAAATTTTGATAGTTTAACGATTGTCATATCAGAAGCTTTTGGGGAGGAAACCAACACAAGTAATTTTAAATACTATAACAGTTTTTAAAGAAGAAGGGAACACACAACTAAAATTAATAAATGATCATAACTGATATAGTGTGGTGGCTTCTGACCTGTTTTCTATTGCTCTACCGTAGGGTGTAGTATTATTTATACTAAAGAATAGTACATTTTAAGAATAGCACAACACATTTTATTTGTATTCTTTTAGTTGAAAAATGACACCTGGACATGGGAATAGAACCCGGGACTTTAATATGCCAATGCTCTAACCACTGAGCTATCAGGGAATCGTCCTGTTCCCAGGGTCATTGTGAGTGAAGAATGACCCGGTCATTTTTCAATTTAAAGAATATTTAGATGCAACTATAAGCGTAATTATCAAATATGATAACCATTTAATCCATCGTATTATAAGCGTATTCGTATGGTTGTCATTGTACATTTGGCAGCATAAAGTCTTACCGAGTCGATGATGGCTGCGTTATCTGATAACTCGTGATTTTAATTGATCACATATAAATGTGTGTATATACATATATATATATATACATACATATCTCTGACGATTTTCATACATCCATCACATACTCTGAAAATATGAGTGAAGAATGGATCTGGGTATGGGACTATTCCTGGAGCTCATTGGTTATAGCAGTGATGTACTAAGCCAAAGATCCTGGGTTTGATTCCTTTGTCCAGGTTTCATTTTACGATTCAAATAATATATTTAGATGCGGATATAACCGTAACTATCAAATATAATAGCTTTGGTATTTAATCCAACATTTTATTTGGTTCAACTAGTTTGTATAACATTTAATATGGCGTCTGAGCAAGAAAAGGTTTAGAATCATTGCTTGGGTTATAACTGATAAGTAAAAAGTCAACGTAGAGTAGACAATAAGATGTAAATTAGCTAATAAAAGAGATTAAGCTAAGACTGGTTTGTAAGTTAAAACTATTTTCTGTGCAATCATAACACTTAATGCCAAACTCACCAAATGTAATGAGCTTGCTCATGAAAGATTGTTTAGTGATACTATTGTACTATTTATACTATTGTAATTTATTTAAAAAAAATTAACATGAAGGAAAAGATGTCTTACACGCTAGTTGTTTAATATATATATTTTTTTATAGATTGAATAAACCACGGGGTGTTTGATGAAGTATTAGATGTGTTGTACTGAACGTATATATTTCTGTGATATCCAGTTGTTGTGAGATGAGTTTGTCAAGTGAATGTCTTGTGAAAGTTTTATTGAGAAAAGATGCATGTCCTATTGAGACTTTGGCAGACAACACTTTTTGAGTTTTGAAATTAATCCATCAAAGTTTTTTAAGAGCCTATGTCATGTCCATTAACTAGAAAATTAGCTAACACGATTAAGCACAAACAAGAAATCACATTGATGGATTTTCTGCATTCTTCACATGACAACAGTTAGGACCAGTAAAATAATTTTTTCATTTTAAAATAATTCCTTTCCAAATTTGTTATATATCTTCTAAACATTCGCTAAACGATTTACTAATTTCTTTTCCACTGTTTACTAAGCTATTACAAATAGAATACAGAAAATCACATTACAATGCAACGTCTGGTGCGACCTTTATTACCTACCTAAATTGTAAAGTTGGGTGAAATTTGTTGGGCTTTTAATACATATTGTATAAAAATTGTTCATTCAGAGTATTATACACATATATTTAATTTAATTTGTATTTTATTTTCTCGGCATCTTTAATTTTACATTATTGGACAATCATGGAAAATGTTATTGTGTCTTTTTTAAAAAAAAGAGGTCTTAAGTTTCGGAAGAACGGTTTTGACACCAACATATTATATATATATATATATATATATATATATATGTAAAGTAGATCAAATTAATTTAAAGTTGGATTCGCAATACAAAATTTATGAATGGACATGTGTATTAACCCCTTATGCCCTAATTTATTAAATACTGTCAACTGTGCAGGTCCAGGAAGACCTTTTTAAAGTGGAAGTGTCACTGGCTTACACAATATCAAGCAACGTGTCCTACACATTGTGTAGTTATTTGGCTGTTTGCTGCCATCATGTGCGCGACACGTTGTTAAGATGTGTGCTTAAGAACTGAATCAATGCTATTTTATGTTACTATTCACAATTATAGCTGGTAAAGGTTGTGAGCGGTGTAACATTTAATCAACACAGGATGTATTTGATTATATTTTAAATTATTAATTAACTATTGCTACATGGAAAGCAACTGTTTCAACCAATCAGGAATTTTGAAGTTTAGATTTTTTTGTCTTTCTCATTTTGAACATAATTAAGTATAACTGTGATAAATTTTAATTGTACTGTTTTAATATAAACATTAAAGTTACTTGATACTTTTACAGTTCACCTATCCTCAGTTAGGGGACTCTCTTACTGGCATTTATGATTGGCTAGACTTATTTTGTTATGTTTCAATTGAGAACCATTAAACAAACCTAATGTATAGTGTGAGCATAGCACACACATGCATATCTTGACTTTAAATTTTTAAATTGTGAACCCACCTCTACATGTTCTGTTATATTGATCAAAACATACTAAATCACCCCACAACTTTCTCTTCTTATCCTGTAGTTAAAACCGTTTATATTTTGTGTCATTCCTAGTTTTTGTTTGAGTGAATTGTGTTTGAACATAGTAAAATCTTATTAATTAGGACACAATAAACAAATATTTAAACTATTCTAGGTGAAGGTGAATTTGAGATGTCCTCTTGAAATTGCTTCACATTTTAAAGGTAAAGTTTAAAACTGAAAGAGATACAAACATAATTAACAAAGAAACCATTTTTGAGAGGAATACACTCTGTCCACAAATAGATTTTCAAATGAAAGTTTCCAAAATTAAGTATTTTTTCCTCATCTTCAAACAAATATGTTGAAAAATGCGACCTGACATGGGAATTTAGCTCAGAACCTTTGCTTTGCTCTATCATTAAGCTTCCTCTTCCAGACTCATACATCCATTATTGTTTTAAGGCAGAGTCTATGGTATGTAAGTTCATCATCTAATTAATAATAGCCATCAAAAAATAACCTCATGGTTGACTGACTTTTTGTGCTGCCCAAATATATTTGTGAAGGGGATGTTAAAATTGGTTATTTAAATAATTGTTTAAAATTCAACTGTATGTAAGAATTATTATTAATGTGTTTGCATAGAAGAAATTACCTTTGTTCAACCTGTAGTTGTGACAGCCATTGTTTGGTACGAATGGTGAAATAAGTTGTTTGGGCGAGAATTTGGAGTCAATTTATAGACTTTACTGGTACTTCCACTTAAAACTAGTCACATATATAAATTGGCCTTAAATTCTTGTAAAAATGTCAACAAATATTTCTTCAATAATGCTCAAGCCTGAAAACATTAATTTTAATTCAAACAGCGACTTCAAAAGCCTTCAAAATAAATGTACTGTGTCATACTTTAAAACAATTAAACTGTATTTCCATGTTAATACATAAGAGAACCACATGATTAGTATGTATGTATTTAGACTTTTCACCAATCTCTGGACATCACTATTTCAGATTGTTAAGGTTTTAGATAAAGTTGTCACTTACCCATTATCTATCGATTTCTGTACCTCGGAGGTATGACTTAGCTTTATTTTAATAATGATAAACAAAACCCATCAAGAAACTATTCAAATTTTTTTCATACTTTAAAGAAATGCCTAGCAGCGTAGTCTTTTATAAATATAATTAATTTTTGTAAATTATAACCTAGTCTATAGGATCTAAGTGTATACAATTTTCAATAATTTCAATGAAAATTACTCAAAATGAATTTAGGATCTTGTCTTGGAGGTACAAATTTTTATTTTACATTTATATTTGCTTATAATTTATATTTCTCTGTATTGGAATAGGTATAAATTATATTGTTTGTAAATCATTAATGAAGATTTCATATTTTTTCTAAAAAAGTACAATATTTATTTTAAATTGTAGGGTTGGTAAGTGTGAGGGTTCATTTTCCTTGTGTGTAAATATTTTCTTGTGTAAATATATTTTCTTTCAGCAGCTAATTCTAAAGTATTTTTATTTAGTGTTAACAAGTTGTCGTAAAATGTCAACGGTGCTTGTATTTAAAAGGAAGCATCGCTTTACGAAGTTCTCATCTTGTCCGCGCAGGAATCTTATTTAATTAAAACAAATGTTAAAGCATGAGTTTGTAGAATGCATTTAACTTCAGAAGATGGACTTTATCTGTACACTTAATTTGATTAAAAGTTAAAATGAGACATTATAAAGCTGAAAGCAGACATCAATACAATGTTGTATTTTTTATAAGATTAGGTTTGAAATAAATCTTCCCAGTCTTTGAATTAAGAAGATGGACATTCCAAAACAAAATAGTAATTCTATTAGAATTCTCTATTTTATTATAAATAATAAACTTTGAAAGTAATGAGGTCGGGGTTTCAATCTGGGTTGGTTGTACAGAGAGTGGGTTGTCCCCTGTATGGCTCCCCCCCACTCTACATCCATGAAAATGAGAGACACTCCCTCTTAATTCTACCTTCCTCATCCCCTAACTCTATTAAGACCATTAAATAGCCCATGAATAGTGAAGAGCCTGTAGGGGTCGTAAGAAATTGTGCAAAGAACAGGAAAATAAAAAACAAGGAATGTACTGCCCAAAGTTATTTCAAAATAAAAAAAACATTGCTCCTCAATATTTATAAGCACCAGATGACATTTTTCATTGATATTCTTCCTTCTTACTTTTACATTTTGTAGTGTCTGCCAATTTTTATAAGAATTCTAGGTTTGATTCACATTTAGGACCAAAGATATGAAATTAAGTTGACTCTTCTTACACTAAACACTGCTGCACAGTGGTTATATGCGGGATATATGTCGTTCTTTTGTTTTTATGTTTTCGGCTTGCTTTCTAAATGGAATATTGCGTACATTGACTTTGAACATGGGCATGTAATGAGGATGGAAATAGAGAGGATGCCAAAGAAAATGCTAGAAATGCAGTATGTACGAAAAAGACCGCAAGGGAGGCCAAGAAAGCGAGATGAAGAACAGATAACAGAAAGTGTACAATTACTAGTAAAAGAATGGTGGAAGGATAAAGGAAGTTGGAGGCATCAATGATGATGACTGTGAACATATCATTCCAGAGTTGGAAAAATGTCCTTGTTTATACAATACAATATACATAAAACCTGTTTGGGTATAAGTATTTCATGAATACAACAGATTTTATCTTTGTTTAACTTTCACTGATAATAAGATGAATCCCTCACATCTTAGTACTTTGGGAGTGACAGAACCTTACACACACCATGCACACGGCACACACATTTTTTCCTTCATCGAACCATCTCCTTATCCTCTATGAGAAAATGTAATATGGCCTATACAATCCATCCCCATGTTGTGAAATCGTTACACATCAATCGGTGGACTCAATCCTATTAAAGTCACTGCCGTTAAGATAGAATTAGAACCTTAGTCAAATAAGAGCCAGGATATCTCGGTTAACACTGGTTTTTTGCATGCAAACATAAAAGTTTACTTGAATTATCTGTCTGGAGCACATTTTTTTAAAGCTCCCAAAACAAAATCAATGGCCATCTCAAGTTTAACCCACTTTAGAATGTATCCAAACCAAATCTAAACAACCTTTAAGGCTAGGGTGCTCGATATCCATTTGAAGAAAGCCCATCCCCAAATTTAACACGAAGTACCAATATAAAAAATGAGCTGAGAAACTCGCTAACCAAACGAAAAGTAAGATCTATCACATCCATGTTGCTTCCTGTGGGGCCACACTTTGTTGATTACACAAAGAAAATTTGACTTACAAACCTAGTAAAACCAATTATTAAAAATAAGAGACTACTCGTCCAAAGAGAAAAAAGGCCTCTCATTGAACAAGATTTTTTTTTCACATCCATAACTGTTTCCAGCCTGGCCTGGGTCAATTTTTTATGCAAGCCATATATTTTCCACTACCGGCTTGCTAGACCTGTCGTTGCTTCATATGCCTTAAGACTAGGAAAGGCACAACATCCAGTCCCCGGTCGTTAATTTGTCAATGTGAAAGGGTAAACCCATATTTTCATCAATGATAAATTCGGCCATGCCGGGAATCAAACTGGGGACCTTTAGCTCAGTAGATAGACACGCTACCGACCGAGCTAAGGCGTTAGAATGGACAAGAGTATATAGTGGCAATTAAAACAAATTAATAAAAGCAATTTTTATATATATATATAATTTTTAAATCTCTGCATCTTACTACCTGTTCAGCCGTTACACATATATGATAATTATTCTAGAGGAATAGGAATTGAGAAGGAAGCATTTTAGAGGTAAGTCATCCACATTTATGTGGAAGGAGAGTGAGAAACCATTTAGGAAAAAACACCCTCATTAGACCTGGCCAGGATTAGAACCTCGACTGCCCCCTCCCCTTTCACCAAGTCAGTCTAACATGAGAGTTACGGCTTAGACCTTTCGGCCATTGAGGCAGCTATATTTACAATCAAGACTGAATAGAAACTTTATTTGGGTAAAAAGCAACCAAGACTATATCTACAATTTATTTTACTAAACCTACCCCTCCCCTCTTATCCCCCCCCCCCCCCCCCCCCCCCGAGGTGTCGGTCTCATCTGATTTGCCAGTGTCAAGGTGTTCAGTGTTAAAAGTCCCTACCAGATGTAGAGATGATTTTTCCTAGTTTCCTCACTCTTCCTTTTTGCAAATTGACACACTAACACTACATTTTACCTTTTCCATCCCAGATAGCAACACGTAAAGCACAAGAAATAGACAATTCTACACTAATTTAATTCCATATTGATTATTCCGTGTTCAGTAACTCTTTACTATTACACCACTACTATTGTCTCTGAAGTTACCTCCTTGTTCATTTAGTCTTTCTGGGGAAGAATTCTTCTAGAATAGAACCTTATTCTAGACATGAGGCAGTAACTAACTATTCCTCTTTAGACTACGGCCAGCCGAGCTGTAAAATACTGCCAAAACCCACAGTAAAATAGCATGAAAATGCACCCAATTGATTCCAATAGAGATGGCTACACAAGTGTATAATTACTGCTTAGTTAGAAAGTGTAACTTATTTCAAGGTTGTGGCGCAGACAAATAGGCCTGGGCCCATAATTCTAGCGACAGTTTACAGCGAAAGAATGGCCACACGTGCAGTATTGTGTGGCGGTGTCATATTCCTGCCTCGTGTATTCTCTTTATTTTAATCACCATTTTGTTCCAAAATGGATATTGATTCAGTAGAGCAGGCACCTCATAAATGAGGTACAGAAATATCCATGTCTGTATGATGTAAAGGGTGGAGAGCATAAAAACTACGATTTTAAGTTGCAATGTTGGTCTAGTTTAATGGAAGCTCTAGCAGGAGATACTTGGGATGGATTCAGTTTTTAAGAAAAAACTCATTTGGTAGTCAAATGAATTAATTGACATTCAATAATACTCAAAATAATTTTGTAGGGTAGCTACAGTTTCAGTTTTTCATGAAGTAAAACAAATTACCCATGGGTTGCTCGGTTACTAATGATGGGATGAATCTACCACTTTCTATATCTTTTTAGACGGCGCCGACGTTAAACAAGTAACACGCAAAACAAAATTTGGCATTAGGATTCATCACCTTTATCTCATTTTCATAGCTGCACACAAAAGCTACTTGGTGCTAGTTTAACATGAAGAAGCAGCATTACAGCCATCGTCTGCCACCCACAATTTGAAGCAACTTCATTTTATGGTGGTTTTTGGCAGTATTTTAAAGCTCGTATGACCATATTCTTAGAAGCAACCATTCAGTGGCAGCAGTGTCAATTGTAGACTCTTATTACTATTTTCATTAAGAAGACCAAATTTTGTCTTCCTCCACCCATATTACCATAATATATAGTTAATTCTACTATACAACCATTTTATACTTTTGCAGACTTCCTTAATTATTGCAATATGAATAAATAACCACCCGCCTCGGTGGCGTAGTTGGCTAACGCGCCAGTCGAGTTAAGCCAGACCACAGAGGACGGGGAGATCGAGGTTCGAATCTCGGTCGGGTGAACTGGGGGTGGTTTTTCCTAAATGGTTTTCCACTCTCCCTCCACGCAAATGCGGGTTCACTTCCTCTAAATTCAACCTTCCCAATTCCTAATCCATTAGTGTAATTAGTACTTAAGCGTATAACCCGAACGGGTAGTAAGACGCGGTGCTAAATAATAATAATAATAATAATAATAATAATAATAAATAACCAAAATAGTCAAAAGGTTTTTTTAACTATGTTTTTAAGACTGTTCATGCTGTCTGCATTACTTATTTTTAAAAGTTTTTTACTCTTAAAGCTAGATTCACACTATGCATGAATTCACAAATAGTGTGAATGAATAAATTCGTCTTTTTAATGTTTGTGATACATAATTTGTTATTCGTGTTGGTGGCAATTTGCAGAGGATGTGGTATTTTAGTAGAGATCAAAGGGAACAAATTAATAATAAGACCACGATGCGTGAGTGGTCTGTTCAGGGTCGAGTGGTTTGTTATTTGTAGTCATAGAGTTTGAGTGACCAGAGGTACGAGTTCTTGATTTAATTGAAGATATTCTGAGTTACAGGTGTTTTTGGGATCTGATAGATATAGTCAAGAAAAAGAGAAACAAGAGTTTTGATTGTTATTCTCTGTTGGGTGTTGATGCAAGCATGATAAAAATGGCTCTGGCAGTGACCATACTAATGTTGCTAATCGAATCCTCGCCATTCAAGATTAGTGTTCCTACTTCTATCGTCACTCGTGATCAACTGGCATTTGGTGTATTTGGCATGTGCCGGCTCCACGAATCATCACTCAACGAATAACTACAAATCAGTGCATAGTGAAGTCATAAAATTAAAGAAAAAAGACAAATGAAGAATTTACAACAAATTGTTTATGAATCGCAAAAATTAACTATTTATTGAAAAACCAGGCATAGTGTAAATCAAGCTCAATATATTAAATTTATATTCATACAAACTTGGTTGCTACACAATACTTTTATCCAACAAAATGTACACATTCAGTCAATGTAAAACAAGAATCGGAGAAAATACAATGTCATCTAGTTGCACATTTTATATATTAGTTATTAATTTTATCAAATACCTCCAGCTTCCCAACAAACATTACTTGCAGAATTGTGCTTCATTTTCAAATAATAAATTTACACAAAAATATCAATGACGACAGTATTAACTCTAAACCAAACCAACCAACCCATAAAAAAATACTTCATGAATGGCTAGCCAAAAAATTGACTGTTTCAACATTCTAAAATTGTAAAGTCAAAACTCAAAACAATTTTGATCTCAGTGCCCACCACACTTCAAATTCTTAGAAATATATTCAAGTAGAAACTGTATCCTAAGTGTTTCCTTCAACTTTATAACACTGCACAAAAAATAAATTTGAGCTATTAACAATAAAGAAGCAAGCATTTTATATTTGACACTAAAATAAATAACAAAATAAAGTCAATTAATTTAATAAATTCTTTATTCACTTAAATAAACTACAAACATGTTGAATTACATTTCATAACGAAAAAAAAAAGTAAATTAAAAAAAATCACACCATCACATTAAACATCACTGGTTTCTCTGCATTTGTCAAAATACTTTAAATTTATCCCATCCTAAATTCATACGCTTTGAAGACAGCGATTTTATACACAAACTATTGAGGGCAGTAATACTTTAGTACTTTTTAAACAATACATCATTTTTAAATGTTTGACATGACAAAGCTCACAAAGGAAAAACAAAATCGCAGATACATTTAAAAATAAAGTTAAAATGTATTTTTACAATCGTCAACTCCTGAAAAAAGTTTTAATCTCAAACGAAGAGATGTACAAAGATCAATTAATAAAAATGCAACAGCCTGGCCTTAAAACCCAACAGTTTTTACAACTAAATGTATCTCATGAATGAAAAAACAACAGATCTGATAGACCAGCTTTTAAATCTGAATCAATATTGATGCTCACCCCCCCTCCCCCCTTTACAATCGTATCACCATACTTGTCACCTAAGGAAGTGAGAAAGGATGGAAAATGTTCTAACTATTTACCATTTACACTAAGGACGCCAAAAACACTATAGCTTCGGATAGGGCTGTGTGGAAAGCAGCTGCCTACCAATTTGAGTAGTGAAGGTTTAAAAAGAAAAGTGTCGGCATGACAAGCCTCTTGGTCTATTGGTCAATGTCCCTGGTTAGTAGATGTCCTGAGTTTGATTATCCGGGTTTTATTCTCACAATAACTTATTGATCACAGATCTTGGTGGTTGAATACAAAAATCGTCACTATTGCCGGGTTTACTGTAAACCAAATCATTATTTTAAGGCTTCAATATTATAATAAAAGTAACAAATGTATATCCTTCTTGTGGAATTCAATGATATGAAATTTTTATTCTTTAGCATTCTTAATGTAAGTGAGCAGGTAAAATTTAAACATGGTTTTCCATTCACAAATAAAACAAAATTAACCACCTTTATAATACTGCAATCAATTACACCGATGGTCACACAGTCTTAAGTCATTGAACTTGCAATATAGTGGATTATAGTTAATAGAGGCTGGGGGAGGAATGCTTTAATGCTAATGGACGTGCACTGTAATTTTTCTGTGGTTTCCTCATTCCATGCTAATGTGGATAGATACTCTTCTCTTATCACTAACCTTTAAATGAACCCATTAATAATCATGTTATTTAAATGTAATCATTTTTATAAAAATTGATAGAATTTTCAATACAGGAAAAAAAAATCTTGAATCACATAGACTAGGAACTTTAAATTAATTTAATATTTAGAATTTGCCCGTTTTCAAACATCAAGATTAAAATATTTCCCAACCGGGATTTGAATAAGCCCTTACAAAAATGGTGGATCACTCTCAAGCTATTGTTTATTACTAATACAAGATCAAAACATAAATTAAGGAAATATATAAGCCATTATAATAAAGCAAGTTTGTTTTCTATTGAAAAATATTTTTTTTTAAACAGGAAAAATTGCAAAGTAGCCTAGTAAAACGATCTCAAATTACTTAAGAATAATAACTTAAGTCTTCACAGTGAAATATAAATGTTTGAAAGTAAGCTAAATTTTTACGGCTATAACAAAGCAAAATCACACAATGTAAACAAAGTATTTCTGAAGCGAGTATTATATGGATGCTTTTGTCTTTTTAGAATTGTCTCTTACTACTGGTTTGGAATATGCATATGTACTAAGTACTAGAGGTATGCGGAGCTTTGAGACTTCGACAATTAACCAATAGAAATATTGAAACTAAAATTCTAAATTTATGGGCAATTATTGCCATTCTGAGCTGTTATTTACATTAAAAACCATTATTAATATTTTTTTTAACAAAAAAATATTCTAACTTGAATTCAGCACACCAATACTAATGCTCATGTGTTAGGAATGAGGAATGTAATTGCATTTGCAGAGAGCGTGTGTGGCAAACTATTCATATAGCACGCTCAGTACACCTGATCAGGATTTAAACTTTGATCTCCCAGTCATCTGCAGTCTACTCTATTGCAAGAATGGTGGCCATTGAAGTGTATTTGTGCTGTACAAAGAGTGCCAGGAGGATGTTGCATTATAAGAGGTACAAGATAAGTGCACAGAACTATTCAGAGACAATCTTAAGTAATTTTGTAAATATCACTTTTGTATTAAATGTTTCAACTTTAAAATTTAACTTCTAAAATGTGAGATCTTAAACACAATTTGTATTACTTTATTTACTGTCAATTTCTTTTTCATTAGCACTTTTAACAAAAGGGTTATTGATAATTTAATAAAAAGGTAGGGAAGAGTAGTTTAATTAGATAAAATAGACCACATTAGTGTTAAGAGGGAATAGGAAATCAACCCTTAGTACACCAAGAAATTTTATGTTGAAAAAAACTCTTGAGCACAAGGCCAGACTGTATTATGGGCTTTAAGGAATATCATTCACCCTTTCTTTTAATTTAGAAATGTAAGTTAGCCCAAAACATGTTCCTGATAAAGTGCAGTTTATTACAACTGTCAATAAAAAAAAATATAGTACAATATGTAAGACGATTGAATCGGCTCTAAGAGAAATGATTATGTCTAAAAAATATATGTTTATTAAATAATAATAAAAAACAAAAAAAATAACTCCCAAATCCTCGTTTGTATAGTGAAGATCATAGAATCGACACATGATTGCAATAAAGTTACGGTTAGAAGTCAATCTTGTTTATAAATTTGTACAAAATTCAACCCATGATCTGGTAAAATAAAAACATATTAAATAATAGGTTTTTTTTTCAAGCTTCACTGGTTTCAAAATTAAACAGCAGTCAAATGTACAATTTAATAAACACTAATTTATAATAGCCTAATAAAATGCTACACAAAATGTTACCTTTCCTACATATATAAATGTTAATTTTACAATTCAGAGCAAATAACATCTTTCACTTCGATGATACATGAGTATTGTATGAACTTGGTATATTTGTACTTAATCACTTTTACATTTAATGGTAGATCAATATTATCCTATAGATTGCACATTATTTGATTAAGTTAAATATTGTAATGTATAAATGACTAAATGAGTGAGAATTATTAGCATTTTAACCCTATTTTATACAACATACATAAATGTACTACAAGTTAAAGAGAAAATAAAGGGTTTATAGTTCATACCATTAAGGTACAAACTAAATACTTATGTCAATTTCTGCAATTAATAGTTCTACTACTTTAAATATTTCAAATTAAATCTAAATCAATGTGTATTTACAATTTGTTCTTTATCTGAAACACCCAACTTCATTTCATCATAATTAATTCAAGTATTATCCAATGACAATGTTTATCTTAGATACAAAACCCAAGCTCTACTACAATGCTTTCTCCATCTTAAAAAAAAAAACATGTTTCAATTTATCTTTAGTTAAGTAACTATCCATTTGAAGGGGAAATAGTACCTCAAGACTTTAAAAATAAAAATTGAAAGGATGGACGTACACACGGGCCAACAAATTGTCAGCCCAAAAGTTCACAATTAAAATACAACATATGAAACAGGATGTATCAAGCTCTTTCTTCTTCAGAAGACTTGCATTTGCCTTTAAGCTTAAGCGATTCACCTTAAGCTATAATATATAATGTGTTTGTTAGTCTTCTGGTGGAGACGGGGCCATAGGTGCATACAAATTTACTGCGTTGTTTAAAATGTGAATTTTCATACCAGAACTTTTCTTACAAGTTTGTGAGCCTTAACCTTCCTTTCAACATTTATTGAATCCAGCCATTTGGTGTATTTTTATCCCTTTGTAAACATTACTAGTATAAAATCTGATGCAAAAAACAAGAAAAACACAAATCTAGCATTATTGTATACTTACGTCCATTCTACAAAATATTTACTCAAGGAATCCTTTATTAAATGTAATATTATAATGCAAATGTTGAAAAAAACTATGAAATAAAGATTCCCATCATATCCATTGTCTTAAGTATGTATTGCCCGAACACCTTGCAATAGTATGTTTCATAAAAATGTAGGAACAATTTATGATGCTCATAAAGAACATCTACTGGGCCAATAATACCATCGAAATAAAAACATGTCATTTGACAGGTTACGATTTTCTAAAAATAAGTTACATTCTTAAATAATTTTTAGGGGCAGTGTTAAGAACAGGTGAGAGTATAGTCATGGAAAATAAAGTAACGTGCAGGGATTAGACAAGTTTTTTTAAATATATTTGGCAACCTTTAATATTGCATAACACCATTTTAAATTTGCGTAATTTACCACTTATAGCTAGCTAGTTTATGTAATGTATTGAACTGCGGTGGTTGTTATTTTATCTTATGATCAAGAATAAGTTCTCATTCCAAATTTTCGGAGCACACACATTCAAAAATTTTCAAAAGTTTAGTAAACTCATCAATCAAGGGCGATGTTTCACAAACTTTCACCTGCCTCTGGTTTAACCAAGTCTAACACCTTAGCCCAGTCAGTAGTAGCATGGCTGTCTACTGTGCTAAGGGTCCCGGGTTTGATTCCTGGCATGGCCGAAAAAGTTAACAATGGTGAAATGTGGGTTTCCCCTTTGACAGTGATGAATTAATGGCTGGGGGCTAGGTTTGTGTCAGTTCTAGATTTACGTTAGTAAATAAGTCATGTGCTGATATAATCAGTCTGTTCAGAAAGTACACAATAAATACCTCAGATAAAAGCAGGGTGCGGGGGAGGAGAGAATAAAGCTCCAACTCTTCATAATAAAGTAATTTTAAAATACCTGCTATCTTCTGAAGTAGAAACATTCATTCCAAATTATAATATTTCTTAAGTCAAGCTAAACAAAGACATTACAAAGGCTTTTAAAAGTCCATGACATCACTTCATAATTTGCGTTAATTTATCAGACCTTTTAACAAAACATATTTTATGAATAATAA
The DNA here is from genome assembly GCA_033556935.1 of Timema podura. NCBI lineage: Eukaryota > Metazoa > Arthropoda > Insecta > Phasmatodea > Timematidae > Timema > Timema podura. The sequence goes on from JAVRXN010000008.1 coordinate 57,425,549, forward strand.
AATTCAATGGTGCGTTATGTACCCCCTTAAATCGTTGCATGCATGAGATTAGGAAACACTAATCTAATGGATACTTTTGATAAATGATGGGGCTTAACATGTTGTATCATGGCAAAGGAACATGGCAGTCACATATAAAAATAAAATATCGCCTGAGTGACAAAACATATTTGTGAGGTAGATATAAACAACTGTTTTTTTCAGCAACTTTCCAAATATCAGAAAATATCCATTACTGAAAATAACTACATATTTTCATGTAATTTACATAAATGTTAAAATATGACTACTATGAATAGAAGAAAATCAATTAGTCGAGAACAATACATACATTCCTAGTAAACCTATTGAAACAAGTCGACTCAAAACCATATCAACCATATCAACAGTACACTAACAAAATTTTTAAATATTCAAAATTTCAAAAGGCTAATTGATAGAACCTGCTTCGGTTGCGGCATAATCTAAGGCATCTCTTGCAATAGCCTGGCTGCAGATGACAAAGCGATTAAGGTTTGAATCCTAGCAAGGTGTAACAAGGGTGGTTTTTTCCACACTCCTTCCATGCAAATGAAGGTACACTTATTTTAAATTCAACCTTTCTAGTACCTAACTCGTTGGCATAATTAATATGCATGCATATAACCTCAACAGGCAGAAAGATGCAGTGCTATAAAAATAAAATGATCATGTGTGTTAATTTCTTAAAGCACTTCACAGCATGTGGGTGGGGGTTATTGCCCTTTCTTTAAAATGTTTCAAGGTGTGTGGATTGGGGTTACTGCACTACTTTCTTTAAAATGTTTCAAGGCATGTGGGTGGGAGTTACTGCGTTACTTTCTTTAACTCTTTTAGTGCCACGCCTATTCCAGAATTTGTGCACGAGGTGTGCCAAAGGCGCAAAGTGTACAAAGAATGCCACAGTTATTTCATCATTTTTATAAGGGTTTGTAAGAAAATTCGCTAAACCTTTATTTATGTGATTATTTTGATTTTTCTATTATTTTAATCTGTATGTTCTATTCCTTGATAACTTAATACAATTTAATTAAAATTATTTAGTTTCTAAATTTTAATTTTTTTTTTTTCAAAACTAAGGTTAATTATTAACATATTAAAAAAATTATATATACATTTCACTATCATGTTGCATTGCATTTAGTTCTATATAAGAAAATATAGTTTTGAATATATATGATTATAAATAGGAATTAAAGGAATTTCTATTTGATATCCTACATTAAGATATTTTTGGGTTGTTATTGATTACCTTTCAGGAAGATTATTATATTGCTTACCTCATAAATAAATATTTAGGCCTACACATAATGAATGTCTTTTTTTAAAACTTTTATAATGAATAAATTTGTATTTTTTTAACATATTATAAAAATTTATAAAGTTATTACACCTATTTACTTACATTGGTAAATAAATCTTTTCATTCACATGACATAACATGAAGATCTAAATGGTATATTTTTCCAGAGTCTGAACAATTTAACCTGTAGATTTGAAAACTGTTTACAAAACTATTTACATCAGTATGAATGTTAGTCACACTTATGTTTTTCCATGCAGCTCGTATGTAAACTGGCGTTGCACTTAGGACATTGAGAATGTGACTGTCCGCCAGTGTAAATGTACTAAACTCCCAGTTCCAACAACTATTTCCGGCTGATTTTTGTTGCCAACCTTAGATAAAATAATAGAGGAAATGTTATCATTCCAGTGATATATGACATTACTACACATCTCTCAGGTAAAGCGAGAACTAGCGCAAACCTAAGAGAGCCGACCTTATAGGCTCTGATACTTTTAACGGTAGTAGGCGGAGCCGATCAGATCAGATTGTGACACTTTTAGCGATATCAGGCAAAGCCCATCAGATCTGCTCAGTGCACTAAAAGGGTTAAATGTTTTAAGGCATGTGGGTGAGGGTTACTGCACTACTTTCTTTAAATCGTTTCAAGGTATGTGGATGTGGGTTACTGCACTACTTTCTTTAAATGTTAGGTATGTGGGTACTGATTACTTTCTTTAAATGTTTAGGTATGTGGATGGGGTTACTGCACTACTTTCTTTAAATCGTTTCAAGGTATGTGGATGGGGTCTGCACTACTTTCTTTAAATCGTTTCAAGGTATGTGGATGTGGGTTACTGCACTACTTTCTTTAAATCGTTTCAAGGTATGTGGAGGGGTTACTGCACTACTTTCTTTAAATCGTTTCAAGGTATGTGGATGGGGTTACTGCACTACTTTCTTTAAATCGTTTCAAGGTATGTGGAGGGGTTACTGCACTACTTTCTTTAAATCGTTTCAAGGTATGTGGATGGGGTTACTGCACTACTTTCTTTAAATCGTTTCAAGGTATGTGGATGGGGTTACTGCACTACTTTCTTTAAATCGTTTCAAGGTATGTGGATGGGGTTACTGCACTACTTTCTTTAAATCGTTTCAAGGTATGTGGATGGGGTTACTGCACCACTTTCTTTAAATGTTTCAAGGATGTGGACGGGGGTTACTGCACTACTTTCTTTAAAATGTTTCAAGGCATGTGGATGGGGGTTGCTGTACTACTTTCTTCAAAACTTATCTGAGAAAGTGGATAAGGGTTACTGAGCTACACCCATTTAAAAACAATGTAACAATGCATTTAACACATTTGCACAGTTAGTCATGATGGGGATCAAAGTCATTTTAAATAAAATGTAATTTAAAGAACTAGCAAATGTGATGTCTATTTTTTGCAAATAGCAAAGTTAGAATTTTGAATAAATATAAAGATTAATCTTATTTCAAAGTGTATTTAGAGTAAAAGTCTGATAATTTGGCATGATTGGGACTTTGGTAATGCTGGATTACCAGGCTTTACTTGTATATTGCAGTAAAACCAGAAAAATAGCTTTGAAAACAATCATGATTAATATGTAATAATTTATGTATTGATTGAAAAAATAATTGTGCTATCCAGCAGTTTATTATGTATTATTAGTGTCACATGTTTCCATTTCATTCCTTTAGCTGTATCAACACTTTTACTAGGTTGGAGTTTGAAAACATTTTAGGCTAGGCACAGACAAACGATTTTAAGTTGCACAAGTGTTTAGTTTGGATCATGCAACATCAATAATTTCACTCTGACTAAACAGTTTAGTCGGTATTGCACACCAACACCACTCAAGAGTTGGTCGTCCTAGAGTGGAGACAACGCAAGATGACACACGTAAGTTATTTAAAATGGATGTGGAGGAAAGTGCAGCTATTTGTGGCTTTCTTAAGTGGCTTACTTAATCTATGACATTAGAAACGCAAACGTTCATTGATGCACTTACAAAAGTATGCCACCTATCCCTAGCTTGGGCTAGTTCTCCCTATCTAGTACACCCCATTACACTATCTCTTTCAGGTCCATTCTAATGTTATCCTCTCATCTGCGTCTTGGTCTTTCCAATGGGTTTACCAGTCAATAATCCTGAACAATGCTTTAGATTCTCCCATTCTCACTACATGTCCTGCCCACTGTAATCTGCAACTCATCATTATGTAGCACCTCCACTCCCCAATATCTTCATACCATTTGGACCAAATATATTCCTAAGCACCTTACTAGTTAGAATTTGGAAAAAGGGAACAACCCAGAAATACTGGATTCATCCCAACAATAGTTTTCACCCATAGCTACATTTCCTCTAGCAAACCCTCACCAAACTCTGATATTATTGTCCTTTAATTTGAGTTAATAATTCATACTCAATAATTTTGTGCAAAAGGTGATACGTCAAAACTTAAGCGAGGAAGAATTAGTATAGGGAGAAACCGCCCAACCGTTTAGCCAGCAGTGTGCGTGCCTCAATAAACTCATGTTCGCATTTGAAGGGTGAACAATAGTTTCCCTGACACTTTGGTTGGATACAAGTTGGAGTGAAGTCCAGCTTGTCAGTTGGGTTGTGATCAACTCTCATTGTGTGCGCTACCCCATTTAACATCATTCCCTTTTATTATCCAACTAAACTGTTTAGTTGTTCGTTTGTGCCTAGCCTTAACAACTGGACGTAATTATGAACAAGCTAAGTAATAAAAACAACAACTCACAAATGTAAACAAATATCAGCTGGCAGATGAATGGGGTTGGTGCAAAGCCAAAAGACGAGAGGTAGTCGGGTTTGGGGAGGCTAACACGTGCCAAACTATCGGGCGTGTTGAACCATTGGGTACCAGATTATATGACTTTTACTGTATTTAGAAACATTCTATTGACATGACTTTTTAACATTTATTGTTACAGTGTGCACAACAATAAATGTCAATTAATGATGAAAGGAAATAATATGGCCAAATTTGGATTTTAGTCATGCCTAGAACCACATTCATGGAATGGAAGACAAAAACATCAGGCATTGCATAAACTTAACATTTAATTTTAAAAATTATTTTTATTTTCCAATAGTGTGCTCTTCTTAAATGTAGAGCCCTTTCTTTTTTACTATCTAGGAAAGAATTGAATTGAATTATGGTTATCACAGTATATAGGACACATTGGGTACATAAAATGATAAAACACTATTTATTGGACAGAACATAAATATAGTATATTTATTCCTAATAGTATTAAATGCTATTATATAAATTATATATAACTCAAGTTATGAGGAAAAGTATATTTTGGACAGTAATCCCCGATATTGACCAGATACAGTAAAACTTCCCAAATTGAGAGTGATAAAAACCTATTACAATACAAAAAAACAAAAAATACTCATGTGAAATTCTTATATTAAACTTTAAAATACAATACAAAATATCATAATTATGTAGAGTATTTTAGATTTTATAATCCTAATATAATCTTTATTTGGGCCAATTCTTTTTCTTCCACTGAACCATGTGACTGTGTACGATAGCTACCACAATCTTCTTAGTCACTAATAACTTGTTTGCTTTAAATTACAATATTAGGTATACAAATTTCAGGAAAGGTGAGGGAGTGAATTATACAATTTGAGAAGTTTTAATCCAAAGTGATGTAGTTATTTCTTATGATAATAAATTAAAAATATACTATATCATGAGATCCCTTAGTTTAACACTACAATAAACCTCCAATATAGGCCTATACAAATATGGATGGTATTTTACTTACCTAATATTTCTTTAACTGGCAAAAATAAAACAACTTTGAAATAAAAAGACCCCAACACCAAGTGTGAGATTGTTAATAGAGGAACTACTAATTCTATCCAAAAAAAAACTGAAATAGAGGTTAGTCTCTTGAAAAAGAATCGAGTTAGTTAGAAAATGGCCGACTATTAAAACATTTGCCACTACTGTTTTGACATGCTCTATCAAATAATACAATAACTAACATTTCATTAGTACACTTCAAAGGACTTAATAAATATGATAAATTTCAACTTTGATATACATATTTTTGAAACCAATAAAATATTGATTTATAATAAAAATTAGCACAACTTATAAGTTGGAGGGAAAAATAACCTTTTGTATAAGTAATACATAATATATGACAACGAAACCTTGAGTGAAGCTTTTCCTTGCATCAAAGATTACAAAGAAAAGAAACGCCAATTTATCAAGAGAAATTTATGATTGTGGAAGGTAGTGTTTTAAAATCCAATAGTGTTTCATGGACCATTACTAATTAGTATCTAACCCAATCAGTAATCTTGCTTTTAAAGCTTGGTGATGGTCCAAATTTAAATTTCACTAAATTAACATTTTATCATTAAACTTTATTTTCATATCTTATCTTAATGCATTTATTTATATTAGATAATATGGATTGATCACACATTTCTCAATGTTAGATATTAAATAGATATGGATTGAATCCACTTTGAAATATGTATCAATCAGCTAAAAAATACTGAATCTGAAGTTTGGAAGACACAAGTCTTAAGTTGCTATAGAAAAATGAAACAGTACCTACATAAAAGAACTAACCATTATTGTAATAGTGAGTATAGTAGACTACATGCATTCAGTTGCGTGAATAACTTCAACTATAGTTATAGTTAAATAAACCATGGGCAACCACAAGATCTAAAATTGGTGGTTTGGATTATTTTTTACTCTCCTCTTCAAACTCTCACATTTCAAAATATTCCAAGATTCATCAGTTTTTAAGGAGTCATCCCTAATTATGGTTATCTCGTTTACACTTCTAATCGCAAGGTTCCATTGCCAATAAAAAAATAAATAAAAAAGGTTTAAATCAGGGTTGCAAACTGGCATGTTTTGTTAGGCATTCGGTGTTTTTAATTTTGATTATTTATTAGCAAACTTTAGAATTCTTTAAAGATTTTTTTACATACAAATCCAAATTTACTTCTCTTGAAATATTGTAGAATCTACTATAAGTGTCATGAATCCAAATCAAAGGCCCAACAAATTACAAAAGAAACATTCAGTATTTTTGATTTCAAATTAAAAATATAATTTCATGCATGTTTGTATTATATATCAGCTTCACTCATTTACGTTACCTGCTCGGCCCCGATAAGCATTAGAGTTTGCAGCCTCGACTCTAAATATTTATAAATTTCAGTTATCTAAATATAAATCTGTAAACCTAGTATAGGAGATTCACAATCACTAACATGGAGCACTTAAGACAATGGATACTCTGTGGTGATTTAAAAATAAAATATACCACAACAAATAATGATAATTGAATGTCCGAAACCTAAGCAGATATGTGTGGTAGTTACAACAAGGCTACAACCCTTTTTTTTTTTTTTAGCTAATCCAATTATGAAATGTGGGTGACAGAAGAAGAAACATGATTACACAACCATAGCGTAGAATCAATCATATCAAAAAATGCAGTAATGCTTTCATACTACCTAGCCCAAATACATTTTTTTTCCCCTCACTTAAAGTTACCAGCATTCATCACACTCTCATTTGCAATCATGACCACACACACGGGTGTGTACATGTACACACAAACACTGGGAGTAGACTCACATGTGGAATTATTCACAATGACTAATGTTCTCACTTAATCTTCAAAAGACACGCCTCACGGCCTGTCGAAAAATAAAAAAAAAATGTTGTGGCGCAAGACATGTATTTGATGAAGAATAAAATCTTCACATTAGGGCAGGGAGAGATGTAAAAACAGGGATGGAAACACTTCTAAGATGTCTTCGGGAGCATGCTGTTCTGAGCGGCCACTGAATCAGAGGAAGACAGTGGAATAAATTCAGCTGCGTTTGGATTCAGTGTGCTCTGTAAAAGGTAAACAACACACGCTATATGTCCACTAATATAACAAAAGTACAAACTTGTCTAATGGTATTTATTAAAATTAAGATTGAAACTATACTTATTATCTGGATCAGAATATACATTTAACATTTCTATGAGTAATAATTTATATGCTTTACTAGTAGAATAATATTTAATAATATTTAGCACCGCATCTTACTACCCGTTTGGGTTATACGCTTAAGTACTAATCACGCTAATGGATTAGGAATTGGGAGGGTTGAATTTAGAGGAAGTGAACCCGCATTTGCGTGGAGGGAGAGTGGAAAACCATTTAGGAAAAACTACCCCCAGTTCACCCGACCAAGATTCGAACCTTGATCTCCCCGTCCTCGGCGGTAGAGCTCAACACGACTAGCGCGTTAGCCAACTACGCCACCGAGGCGGGTTTTACTAGTAGAAATAAACACTTAAATGTACCTTTTATATAGTCAATTTTTGTTATTATTAATTAATTTTAGGTTCATACATGCTACAGAAAATAGAAAAATCAATAATGACTATGTGCAGAATAATTTTTATAGCTACATATAGTGTTTTAATTGTAGCTAAATAAATCTCAATGTTAAAAAATAAAATAAAATTTCACTATGATAAATTTATCTACATATTTGGTTGTTATTCGATTGGTAACCAATGACGCCAGCTTACTTGGTAGAAGTTTAAGGAGTATTATATTGTGCACTCCTAGCCCTACGCTAATACATATTTGTATGTCACTATTTTAAATCAATGCATGCCGATGAGTCTAAATGAACTCAACTGCTCTAATTTCTCTTATAGCCAACATAAAAATATATATTTTATGAAAGAGCAGATTGAGATCTACATGCCTATTAGCATTTGATTGGACTTTATGTCTAAAAATGTAAAACAAGTTTGCCCTCTGCAGCTGTCTGTTAGTTTATACTGTATATCTTAGATTGTAAGACACCATCGATTGTAAGATGCACCAAAATTATTACATATCACAAAAAAAAATCTATCTTATAGCTAAGAAATATTTTTATTACAGAATTCAATTTAATAACAACACATTACAGGCAGTACTTTCACTATCAGTAGGTGGAATCCCTTTTTTCTGAATCAATATCAGTCTTATTCTTTTGAGTCATCAATATCTACATCTGCATCAATATCAAAGTATACTTCATCTTCAGAGTCCGATTCTTCTGAGTTGCCGATATCTGCATCTGAATCAATATCAGTGTATTACTTCATCTTCAGAGTCTGATTATTCTGAGTCGTCAATAGCTGCATCTGAATCAATATCAGTGTATTACTTCATCTTCAGAGTCCGATTCTTCTGAGCTGTCTTTATCACCATTCTCCCATAACACCTCATCTTCTGAGTCATCGAGAGTGTTGGTGATGCAAATTTTTTTTTAAATGAATGCTGCACTATTCTTTCTGGGATAAGCTTCCAAGCTGTTGATACCCATTTTGCAAATTTTGATGCTGGCGCTTTCTTAATATTTCAGGAAGGTGTCAGCGGAAGGTTATCAGTCAAAAGCCAGGATTCATATTTATTTTTCAAGTAATCCTTAAATGGTTTGTTGACAGAAATGTCAAGGTGTTGCAGTTGGATAGCCATGCCAACTGGAATCACAACCAAGTCACCACCTTTTAGCATGATTTTATTTTTGACCTGTTCAGTCAAATGTCCACGAAATGCATTAAGTACTAGTATGCTAGGTGGGTTGCGAAGACTTCTAGGACGTCTATTTCAGACCATCTAGCCAGTCTTCTATAAGCTCTGCCGTCACACATCCATTTTTTTGTGTGCATGCACAATAACACCTTTTCGATATGGTTTTTTGATTTAAAATTAAATATAGTGACAACTTTGGCCATCAGCGGTGATGTATAACATCACAGTAATACTCTACTTTTCGTAGTCTTTGCTTATAATCTTTACTTTTTTTTAGGACTTTTAGTTTATTTTTTATTTTATTTATTTAGCACCGCGTCTTACTACTCGTTCAGGTTATACGCTTAAGTACTAATTACGCTAATGGATTAGGAATTGGGAAGGTTGAATTTATGGGAGGTGAACCCACATTTGCGTGAAGGGAGAGTGAAAAACCATTTAGGAAAAACCACTCCCAGTTCACCCGACCGAGATTCGAACCTTGATCTCCCAGTCCTCGGCAGACTGGCTCTACAAGAAACAAGTGCGTTAGCCAACTACGCCACCAAGGCGGGTAGGACTTTTAGTAATGACTGTGTAGTTATGAGGCAGTAGACCGGCGTTTAGTCAGCATTTCCAATTTGACTAAAATCATAGTTTCTTTTTTCCCTTAATTTGATCACATGTTGCTGAAAGTTGACCAACTTTTGTTGAAAGTCTGTAGGAAGTTTGACAGATAGACGTTCGGCGCTTTAACAAAAACCCGCTATGACGCACGAGTTTTTTGCACCAGCAGCAACTGCCTTTAAAATTTATATCCTCTATTCCAAGGGGCTTGACTTTCAATTGCATGGCTTGTCGAATGATGGGTGATCCTTTTGTGAGTGTCTGCATTACAAGACATACCTCAGCATCAACAACTTCTGGAAATCTTCCCTTCTTGGGCCCTGTAAGGCACTTGGTTGTTGCTTTGCACGGAAATATGGGATTGCGATCATTTCTCCAACGAGGAACATTTACTTAGCTAATGTCAAAATGTTGACCTGCAGCTCTATTTCTATGTTCTTCTGCATAACTTTTCATTTCAATGCGGAATCATAGTGCAATCTTTTTGACAACATTTTAAACAAAACACAACACAACTTCTTACATAAGGTTCTTACGAGGATACAACCAAAACCTCCTAGTTCTCACCTAGCGAGCTTCACTATAATGAGATAACAGTGGCTTCACATTTGGAAACTGCGTGCCACTTTATTCTCCAATAGAATTGGAAAATGCTCTATTGGTTAAACTTGGAGACGAAGCTTCCACATATAAACAAAACGGCGTTCAAACATGGAGGTGGGGCTTCTGCATAGAAACAAAATGGCGCTCAAAATCGGAGGCGGGGCTGCCGTATAAAAAACAAAATGGCGTTCAAACTTGGAGGCAGGGCTTCTGCATAAAAACAAAATGGTGCTCAAACTTGGAGGTGGGGCTTCTGCATAAAAACAAAACTTATTGTGCCATAAGCATAACGTGGTAAAAATCGAAAAGAACTGTGATTCTAATACGCACCCTGTTTTTATAGATGTTTAAATTGCATAAAAAGTGTTTTAGAATTGAAGATATATGGTAATTATGTTAACTTTTAAGACCGAGGATATATATTGAAATAGTTTATAACCACAACAACAGAGGGTTCTCTTTACCGCTCAACTTTGACGAGGTGAACTATTGTTGCAAAAACCCGTTGAAGAACTTACATTTTCTATATGCATGATAAATTGTAGGACTTGGCTCTAAAACTAATTTAATGTGATTTTTTTAAATGTGTTACCCTTTTTATCTAATCTAACACAATAAGTTTATCATATTTAACTACAATATGATTCAATAATTCAAACTTCATGGATAATATTCGCTTCGATTTGAGCTAAAAAAACCTGCTTCACAGATCATGATGTATATTAAATAATCATTTCTAAAACGTTCTTTGAATATATTTTTTTATTGCTAATTGGTTTACAAAAAAATATCCTTTCTAATAAAATTAGAAATTTGTTTCATAAGATTTTTATTAGATCGAGTTTGGGTCAAAATATTTCTAGTAGAAAACATTTATTTGATTTTTTTGTTAATAGATCTAAATAAAATTCATTCTAGTTAAGTTAGAAACTCTACATAAAAATAGTGTGGGAACAAACAAAATAGTTTTGTGCAGATTTAGCTATTATATATAAAATAAATGTGCACGCCTTTGGTTTTTCTAATAAATCGTCTAGTTTAAATTTTTATAAGATATATCTAATAAATACAAAAGTTAATCTCTAAAAGTGAATAGCTAGACTAAATTAATTAAAAAATGGTTGCATAGTTTAGGCATAGTGAAATTAACAGCCCATTAAAAACATTTTCTTATTACTTTCCAATAAACTTGAAAATCAATTTTTTATTAAGTATTTTTGATGACATTTTTTCTCATGAATTTATTAGCAGTGAATCAAAATTAGTTTACCATTTAAATTTTGCCCAGTATTTCTATCCATCTTTACTATAGCTTCCTTATTCTATACCTAACAAAACACATCTGAATCAAATTGTTATGGTTGTTGAACAGGCATACTTTATTAGTTTTAGGAGTCTGCAAAGTTAACGTCTTCAAAGTGAAGCTGAATCGAATATTTGAAATATTCCTAGAAGCAAGTAAATAGGTTTTTTTTTATGGTTCGGTGTTTTTATTATTATAATGTGCATATTTAGAGCTAAAATGTTTAAGAGATTTTGTTCAGAGCTGAAATCAAGATAGTGACATGCAATTAAATTAATAATGTCTAATGTTCATAGGATGGCCCTTTTAGAAAATACGAACATGATTCTCTTAGGCCAAAATCAATGTCATTCTATGTTTCTAGTAGTGTTATTTTGTATGTAGTGATGATTATCAAAATTGACAGCTGCAGATAACATGATCAACATATGAATATGTGTAAGTAGATTTGATAACTTTTCCAGCTGTTAGATAAGATTCTTCCTAAATAGTACATCCATTACTGTTTCCAGCCTGTTGTCAGGGGTCAGTATTTTATTCAAGCCACATATTTTCCACTACCAGGTTGCTAGACCTGTCGTAGCTTCATATGCCTTATAATCTATCTTAAGACTAGGACAGGCACAACATCCAGTCCCTAGCCGTTAATTTATCAATGTGAAAGGGTAAACCCACATTTCACCAATGATACATTTTTCGGCCATGTTGACAATCGAACCCGGGATTCTTAGTTCAGTACACATACACACTACAAACTGAGCTAAGGTGTCAGATGAGATAAAGTTTTTCATATGAAAATGCAAATAACCATGCATGATAATAATAATAATTTAAAATAATTGTCTATTTTATCTGCTAATATATTTTGTCCAAGACATAGTTTTTTTTTCCAGATGTCTTAGCTAAAAAATATTCGAGGCTAGGTTGAGATTTTCTCTAAGATTTGGACAAACTATTTTTAATAAGCAGCCACATAGCTTTTACCTTATTCAACAAGTCGTCGCCAACCGCAAGAGTGTCCATATTCTGACAGAGATCTGGCAGATCACTAAAAATTAAAAATTAGATTATGAGCTTATCTCCTGATTATTGTTTACACAAACACATCATTAAACACTTGTTACAAAATTTATTAAAACATTTTCATTAGATAAAAAAAAATTTAAGTTAAAAAAATAGTGACAGGTTAATTACCTGGTTTTCTGTTTTGATTCATGGTTCCAATTTCCACTTAGTTCACAAATTAATCTCGGACCACTTTTTTCCACTAAAATATGTCTAAATGGCATCACTAATTACTTAATGGGAAGAATATCCCAGAAATAATTCTCCTATTTTAAAACTAAGTAGAAAATGTGTATGCAAAAGTTGTACAGTAGATCCTCAACTTACAACTATCAAATGCCCCTAGACCTTATAGCTGTTCCAGTAAGCTGTCGCACAACTGATTGTATCATCGCCGTTTTGTTTGTTTCTACCTCAAATGCAAGTCATTTCCACATATTTTCTTTTCAACAACAAAACTATTTTAGTAATAACCATTTTAAACAAACAAATGTATACCAAAAATTAGGGAACAAATATACACCAAAAATTAGGTCTATGCAAAGGATTTTGAGCTTTAGTTTATTTGTGTTTCATGTTGAAGAAGTTTGAGGCTTTGGGGGTACAAGGGTGGATGAGGTAAGGGGGGACGGGGTGCGATGAACCTACCAGAGGGTGAATTGCAGCAGATGGTCAATATTTAAGAAAGATCTTTCCCTGTAAGGCTTTTATAACAAAAATAGCTTAGTGCAATAAGGTATAAAGTACACCTTAATGCAAAAGTGCACTATGTGCATCTTAAAAATCGCTAATACCCTAAATTCTCTTTATGATAATAGGGCAGTGAACAGCTGCACTCCAGATGGACAGGAAAAAATGTAATAAAATAATGCTAAATAATCACTTCCCAAATTTCCTTAGGAACATTAAATTGAAATAATACTTTCGTGACAGTCACAGTATGTTTAAATTTTAATCCTATGATTTATTATAACTTTTTTATTGTTTAAAAATAGGCTAATTTATATTTTTAAACTTTTTTTTATATGTAAGGCTCAAGTTATTTAATTTAAAAAATTTAAAATTATTTCAATATACATTCATTTTTTATTTACATAATTTAGTTTTAAAATTATGAATTTATTCAACTAAAGTTCAAATCAGTTCGATACACGGGAGCTTCATGAGAAACTAGCTCAAAATTTGACTCTTTAGATAATCAAAAAACTCGAGCTCCCAGACACTTACCACAAATAGATAGTATTTGACACCATTTGACTTGCAGTTTCTTTCAGCTTGCGTGAAAATCTTTGGAACAGATTAACCACGCAAGTCGATGTCTTCTTATAGATTAAAATTTAACTATAAACTATTTTTGTGTCAACTATACGATTCTCATTGTGTTAACAAAGAAAATATTATGAGCCGAATTAAAATGAAGAGCTGATAAGACTTATTTTTAATTGAAATGAATTATCAATAAGCCAAAGAACTGAAAAAAAAAATCCTTATTAAAATGTTTTTAATTTTTTATAAATCAAATTAATATGTGCCATTTTAAATACTTCTTTAAATGATTTGTCATTATAATAAATTAAGGCCAAATTGACTTTTCAAAAGTGCTTGCGTTCTCTATAAAATAAAATACAATGATAACCAAATGAAAGTTTAAGTCAAAGGGAAAACCTATTAATCAATCACTTTTTAAAATCGACTACAAAATAAATTCCAATCAAATTATGTGTGAAAGTGAAGCTTAGTTGCAGAAATGCCTTCTTAAGGAAAATCTTTATGAAAGGTGTAGGAAAGAGTGAAATGAGAACACTTTGATTGAACCGAATTTTCCTACCCATCTGGGCTATTCACATTTTACCTTGGATAATGAGATAAGGATGGGGAAGGTAGAATCAAGAGGATATGTATCTACGTGTTTGTGACAGCAGAGTGGAACACCAACTAGAAAAAAAAAATCTTGTACTCCTGGCTGGGATTTGAACCCTGTCCTTCCTATCACCAGTCAACGTTTGAACTGCATAACCACTAATGAAGTTAACCCTTTCCCGGCCCTAGTATAAGAACCCAATTTCCCACCACTATCCCCTTTATTTTTAATAACATGAAAATTTGCACATGAGTCTATGCTATAAGCAATAACTCGGGATGTAATTAACATATTACGTTGACATTTTTAGAAACAGCTTATTATATTAGGGATCACATCAACATTACTAGGAACCCGCCTCGGTGGCGTAGTTGGCTAACGCGCAAGTCGTGTTAAACCAGACCGCCGAGGACGGGGAGATCGAGGTTCGAATCTCGCTCGGGTGAACTGGGGGTGGGGTTTCCTAAAATGGTTTTCCACTCTCCCTCCACGCAAATGCGGGTTCACTTCATCTAAATTCAACCTTCCCAATTCCTAATCCATTAGTGTAATTAGTACTTGAGCGTATAACCCGAACGGGTAGTAAGACGCGGTGCTAAAAAAAACATTACTAGGAACTACATATTTTAGTCCAAACAATTTATTTAATTGATATTTACAGTTAGTTTTCAACTTCTGGTGGTATTCAAGAAAACAATCTATTCTGCAGAGGGGCAAGTCATGTAATTACGAATTACAGGGCATTCAATGTCAGAGCTATGCCAGTAATCAGATATTTCTGGCAAATAAAATACACCCATAAAAACCAATACTCCTATGTAGGCCATCATTTCTTCCTCAGTAGTTTCATACCACTCTTGATCCACTTTACTTATTTTGTGTTGCCTAAACTTGGAATATTTATTTGTATTTTCGGTAAAGTGGTGAAAAATGTAATTACCTAACACTAGTTTAATATAACATAGTTCATTGGAACCTACAGGTAAGTCACGCGCAGGACCAGTATTGCCCACATATTCATTTGGAACATCAAATCGTAGCCTGTCAGTAAATGTCAACAAAGGTGGTTGAAAACGCCTTACAGCAGCAGCACAATCACTACCCCCATTTAAATTGTTTTCCAGATCCCCATCATTTATACCAAATAATTCAGGATCTTCATTATCATTATTACACTCAATATCAATATCGTTATCATTAGAACTATCAGATTCACTACCAGATACGTCTTTATTGAGCTCCAAAATAATCATATCATCTTGTAAGTAGGCCATTCTAAAGCAAAACTAACAACGCTATGAAAATAATAAATTTAATATGAGATAGACAACCTATATTAAAAATAACAACTAAATATAAAATAGTTAGCAAATAGCTATACAGATGGCATAGAGAGTGCCGAAATACGAGTGCTTTTGACCGTTTAGGCCGGGAACGACATATTAACATGCATTAGTCATTATTTACCAATAAAAGAGGCAACGGTTGCTACTTAATGGAGATTATGATGGAAACAAGTGATGCAGATGCCTGTGACTTAGCAGTTTAGGTAGTTGGACTCTTAATAATTTGGTCACCTTCGACAAGTTTTTATTTCCTATGTGACATTACTATGGTTTTCCAATCTTTTCTCCATTTACATGCAGGTGTATTTCCTCTAAACTACCTTCCTCAGGCAGTCTCTACTATACTAATACCGCTCATACTAACCCGTTATCAACCCATAAATATACTGTCCAATAAAAAGTACCATAATTATCTAGGACTAGCCTAACCTTGTGGGATGTGCCACATAGCCTGTGCCATTGCTCCAGGGCTGTCTAGTAGTCTCGGCGCCTCCCCCGTTTGACGGACCATTGGAGGAGCCATTAGAAGGAGACCCATTTGACATGGCCTCATTATGAATGTTGCGGATCTCCCTCTCATCCTCTAGCATTGCCTCGATGCATTGCTCCATTAGTGCTTCTTCTTCCAACTGTTGCATCACCTGGAGTCGTAATTTAACAAAAATACCTAGATTTATTGAATTGCCCTTAATATGATTAGCGGATTCATAGAAAGGATAAAAAATTAATTGCAAATTTATCATAGTAAGTTAGAGGAAGAGTGGAAAACACTCCATGCTAAAACTTTGTTCAACCAACTAAGGACCCTTAGGTCAAAATAAAATACCAACTGGAATCAATAAATTTTTCCCAATATTTATGAAAACGTAATACAAACATAATAGGTTGAAGAGCTTATATTTAACACACAAGAAATTATTAGTTCTATAACGTAATAATAATTAATTCAAGAGATATTAAATGCATGCATTTTATAGTGGCTATCAAACAATGAAAAAATTAAACAATAAAAAATAGTTTAAGACTTAAATATATATAAGACATAAAACTAATTATTGTCTGACTTAGGTTTATTTAAAAAAATTGCTTAATGCATTTCATGAATTTCAAGAATACCTCAGTGATAAATAAAAGCTAACTTACAGCGATTCATTTACTCTTTGAAATAAATGAGCAAGTCACATGTTATCTGAGCTTTTAAAGTATACCTCTTTGTCAAATTCCTCTTCATTTTCCATCCACATGTACTCAGAAAAGTCCCCGTCTAGGGTTGGTGAGTCCACCTCCTCCCCATTGCCAATCTCTGAGCCATCAGAGGAGTATGAAATGAATGACGACTCGTGCCCATAGTAACCATTTCCAGAACCACTAGTAGGTATCTTCATGATCATTACACTTTGGATTCACTCCTGCTAGACAAAATATGTCAATATAATAACCATGACCACCAACACGAAAGTTCCCCCCTCTTGTAATATATTAACATGGTGTCTACTCAACTTGACCAATGAAATTCCCGACCTTTTCCCTGATTTCCCCTGATCATTTCCTAAAATTCTCGACTAAAAAGTATGTCACATCCTTCTAACTCCCCCCCCCCTTCCCCCTTGATTTTCTATTAATATTTTGTTATGAATAATATTAAGTTTAATTTAATTTAATTTAAATAAACATGTTTGTTAAAATTTGTATTAACATTGTTTACTAGGAATTAAAAATATATTTCACACCTACAAACCAAAAAAATGACGGTTTGAATCACATTATAATTTACTGATTTAATGATTATTATATTTCATATTTTGATTAAAACAACATTTTCCCGGATTTTTATTATAATTTACCAACTTCCCGACTTATTCCAGTTTTTTACCGATCACTTCAAATTCCCGGCTAATTCCCGTTTTCCCTGATTGTAGACACCCTGTATATATTTTTTTCCAAAGGCTTACAAAAATAATCTGGACTTGAATAAAATATTTCTTGTGCAGCACGTGTCAATGGTAATTCAGTCTAACACAAGAGTGACACCTTAAATCATTTGAGGGTGATGAGATGGTAAGATAACTTTCAATCTAAATTAGTTTTTTTTTATATACAGGTACCATGTTATTCTAATTTTTTTTTCAGATGTAACAAAAATAAGTTAACTCACCAGCATGATTTATAAATCACTAAAACATTCCATTATTAAAGCCTAAGCAAACAGACCTTTATAGTCTTGGGCAACAAATTGCTCACTTTATTAATAAATGAAAACATTACATATTAATCTATAGTTGTCACTTAGATGTTAATGACCCTAAACACAAGTTTCAAAGAACAAGTACCACTTTCTGTAGATAAGACTATTTTATGTTTAATGAAGTGACAGTGCCTCTACAGAATTAGATGATAACATTAAGTCATTTCCAATTTATCAGGTTTTGACATTCGCTTTGTGTAAACAAGTTATATCAGAATTAAGATAAGAACAAAATTAATACAAGTTATGTAAATGCATTAAACATAAAGTTTTAAGAAGATCATATAAATACAGCACATAAAAGTTATAACTTGTAAAATAGTCTAAAATGGTTCAATTAGTTGTAGAAAGTTACTTAAACTTTGTTTTATATTGTATTAGGCCTAATCGAAACAAATTTAAAGCAGAGTTATTATTTTTTATTATTTTTTTTATTATTTAGCACCGCGTCTTACTACCCGGTCGGGTTATACGCTTAAGTACTAATTACTCTAATAGATTAGGAATTGGGAAGGTTGAACTTAGAGGAAGTGAACCCGCATTTGCGTGGAGGGAGAGTGGAAAACCATTTAGGAAAAACCACCCCCAGTTCACCCGACCGAGATTCGAACCTCGATCTCCCGTCCTCGGCGGCCGAGCTCAACACGACTAGCGCGTTAGCCAACTACGCCACCGAGGCGGGTTAAAGCAGAGTTAAATTCTCAACAAGGTAGGAAGGAATAATATTCTTACTCCCAAAATAAAGATTCACTTCTTTTAGCTGTTTCATAGAAGCATATGCCCACAAGTAGTCTTAATTTAATGGGTTTTCAGCAGGAAGAAACCTTTAAAAAAATTAACATTTTTGCAGCCAACAAAAATAAATAGTATTTTATTATTTAAGTTTTTTTATATAGAGGCCTGTTGTGAATTTTTATATCAAAAATGACAGCTGCAGATCACAAGAATTAATGTATGAATACATGAAAGTAGATCTAGTAACTTTTCCAGCTAAGATAAAGAAGGCCCTTCTTAGTAAAATTGAACATTTAAATCATAAAAGCTATGGGTCTATCTTATTGAAGCTGTAAAACTGAAGTTAACTCAATAAATAATTGGTCAAATATCTATAGACCTATTTTAGGTCCGGTCCGATTTATCGAACAATATTGGCACAATCGGCCAAGGATAGTCAGTTTTTTATCATGCAGCTGGAGGTTTCATTGTGCTGACTACATTACACTCTCTATCCTTAAATGTTGGCACTATCTTCATTAACAGACGGTGGCAGCTCTGTTGGTATGGCTAAATTGCAGACTGACACCATGGAGTTTTTTAATTGGTAGAAAGGTATTATTTAGAGGAAATCAATCTACTTGCATTTGTGTGGAGAGAGAATAATCAACCATTTAGGAAATAAATACCTAAAGTACACACAACCAGGATTCAAACCCTAACCTCTCCGTCATTGGCAAAACAGACTGGAAGAGGTTTTTTTTTGCTTGGTCCACATTCTCACTTATGCGACAGGTTGATAAATATTTTATTTTCTATTCTTAGGTGACCTACATATGCCTAGTTAGTTGTTATATTGTACTGGGGGAAACCAAAGGGTCGTTTTGCGTTAATTTGTGTGATTGAGTTAAATATGGAACCGAGAACCAATACTAGAAATAGTAACATTTTGGATCCAACACATCACTAGTAAAAACCAAGAAATCAGTTAAAAGAAGAGCAGCATTAAATCAGAAAAGGTTTAGTTTAAAGATTAAATAATATATAGGTCTAAAACAGGTAGGCTGCAGAAAGCACACTATTTGATCTTGTTTCAGATAGTCCTAATAGAAGATAAAACATGAAGTGGTATATTTATCAATCCCAGATTTGACAGGTGATTTACTCAAGGCCAGTCTAGGCCAATCTAGAGGGGGTGGGGTAGGTAGTTGTCTAGGGTGGAAGATTTGGAAGCCAAATATGAGATATACAGTGGGTTATGATAATTTTAATTTTATTTCTTTAAATGTAGTAATAATGAAGGTCATGTCAAAAGAAGGCAATTCTTCAAAAATGTGCATTTATAATAGCAATCATATTTCATAAAAATATACTAGGTATAGGTCTATTTACTACTAAATGTTCAGATTTTGCTTTTAATGTGAGCGTGTGGATTTTCATAATTAGTTTTAATTTTAACTATACTAAAAAAATATTCTTAAAATGTTTTTTATGAGAACTTTGTCTGTGCATTATTATCAAAATATGAGTGTCAAAAAAAAAAGTGGTTTCCTTTTAACTTAGTTCTTTTAAATTTATTGATCATGAGTAACTAAATGATTTAAATTTTATAAAAATTTCAAAAACTAATAATTTGAGAAAAACAATTGTGTTGTTTTACATTATTATTATTATTATTAGCACCGCGTCTTACTACCCGTTCGGGTTATACGCACTTACGCTAATGTGCAATGGTAGGGTGATTGTGAGATGAAATGGAGGACCTACAGTTTAACGTGGAATCCGAACCACGGTGGAGGCCTGGCATTCCTCACATTCACAAGTTGTGATTAATACACGTCTTTTCAGAGGTGAAGGAAGGGTTTGGGCATTCAGATAAATCTGTGCCGGGACCGAGAATTGAACCCCGTACCCTCAGCACAGAAGTCTGACACCTTACCTCTAGACCATGTTGTTTTACACTATAGTATAATTTTTTTTAATGAAAGAAAGTGACTGAATATTGATAATTAATTAAACTCATCAATATGATATTGATAAAACATTATAAAATATGAATTTATAAAATTTTAAAATTATATTTTGAGTTTTGTCCCAATTTTTACTGTAAGTTTTTATTTATAATAAAATTTACTATAAAATGAGATTTTTTAATTTAAGGAGGGTAGAGGACATCATTTTCATGCTTTGCTGATGGTAGCAAAAGGGTGCTAATTGGCCCTGGACTTACTCATTCAAAAGTTGGGGGAAATTGGTTTTCTGTAAATGCCTTTTTAGAATACTTTAATATCCAGGTCCTACTTAAAAAAATTATAATGTACCATAGCTCATAGTAAACAAATTAGGCCATGTGGTGTACCTTGAGGTAGTATATAGCACCTATAATAGCCTTAACATTTAATTAGATACACCAATGTCCAATTAATTGAAAACCTAAAAAGACAACCATAATAAAAAATCTTCAACTAAATGAACATTATACTAGATATCATCCAAGATATAGTACATAATATTATAATATAATATTATATAATATTATCTACTTGGCCTAACCCCAACACTATGTGTTGAAATAACCTATTCAAAACAAAAACAAAAGTTATCACAACTTTCTCATAACTTAAAACAAATGCAAAATAATGAAAGAAGTAAAGAAGTTGGTACCAGATTAAATTATATTTAATGTACTAACTTCTTTAAGATATTTTTTAGTGAAACAAAGCGACTTTAAATATTGAAATTAATTAAACTACTCGATTAATGGTGAAACAGTATAAAATTTGAATTTATAATTTTTTAATGAAATTTATATTAGAAAATAAATATAATCAATGTCAGATATTTTGGAATCACTTAGCCTATCTCGATGAAAAATAAATGGTACTGCGCACTGCACAGAATTTCTTTAGCTTTTATCTTAAAATAGATTTGTAAAATGAAATAAAAGTTCTATACATTGTTGTAGAAACACTTCATTACTTTAGGGTTAAATATCTAATTCCAAGAACTCCTCGGGATGGACCTTACAGAAATCCCAGATATCAAGTCCCAATTTGTAAAATAGTTTCAGCTCTAGCCCGAGGTAGGCCTACAGACAGATGGCATTGCGAAAACCACTTTTTTGGATTCAATGGGTCATGAAACGTCGACATATTTGGTCAAAATCTCAAGTTCAATTTTTTTTGATGATCCCAATACTTTTTGCTTAAAGGTGTTGAGAGAAAGTAAAATTAAATATTTAACAAAGTAAAAATAAAATTAGAGGTAGGCCTAGTGTGTTGGTAAGATTTAAAAAATAAACCACTATGCTTAGGTCTATATTCCATTGTATTTTAAAAACCCACATTTTTTGTAAATGTGTATGTGGATGCAAGGGCAGATCTATGATTGTTTCAAATTGGATATGGTGCTTTGTTATCTATTTGTACACCTAAATAAGTTTTTTTAAGCACCGCATCTTACTACCCGTTCGGGTTATACGCTTAAGTACTAATGGATTAGGAATTGGGAAGGGTGAATTTAGAGGAAGTGAACCCGCATTTGCGTGGAGGGAGAGTGGAAAACCATTTAGGGAAAACCACCCTCAGTTCACCCGACCGAGATTCAAACCTCGATCTCTCCGTCCTCGGCGGCCTAGCTCAACATGACTGGCGCGTTAACTAACTACGCCACCGAGGCGGATTCCTAAATTAGTTGTGTCAACACAAAGGTTAGGATTATTTTAATATAATTAATGTAGGCCTATACACAGTTGGAATGAGATATCTAAGAAATGTATGTGGAAAAACTCATATGGACAGAGTCAGTAATGAATGGGTGCTGAAGGAGTGCGATTTGAAAGAGAATCCAATAGGTCAATGTGAAAGAAGTGTCTTATGTTAGTTTGGGCATGTTGAGAGGATGTGAGTGGTTCGAGTGAAGAAGTAAATTATATGAAGGTAAGTGAATGGATCAAAAGGTAGGGTAGGCCATGTAAGAATGGCTAAATGTAGAGAAATGTGTGAAAAATATATTCATTAAAGAGTTTTAAGAATAAAAGAGCATGTATGACTTGGCATATGGATGTTGTTGAAACGAAGGGAGTATGCAAGGATAGGAAAGTGTGGATAAAGTTAGTGAGGATGGATTAAGTGGAGAATAGTTTGTAATTAAGTAAGTAGCCTATGTATGTAAACTTATAAGAAAAATTCAAATTTATAATTCAGATGCAAAATTCTTTTAGGCCTAGTTTTCATTCATAAAAAATGAAAAGGGTTGTTATATCTTTAAATTTCAAGCAATTACTATACTGGCTTAAATACCATGAGAGTAAAATTTAATAAATATTGATGATTCTAAATAATAGTTGTCTTTGTATCACTGTGTCCTAGTACTTTATTTCTCTGTGATTTAGGTAAATTCATTAAGCTTTAAGTTATGAGCCTATATTTAATGTTTATGTTAATGTTAATGTTGCAAAAGGTTACTAGCACATGTCTGACTAATTAAAGGACTGCATAAATGGGTCACACACCTTGGTCTAATGCCGGGATCACGATCAACTTAATGTTAACTTAAAGTTAACTTAACGAAACTTAATGTAAAGGATCTCTTTGTGTGTTTAAATGGAAGCGACACGATGCAGTTAACTTAACGTAAGAGATGTCTGGGAGGTCTTTTACTTTAAGTGAACATTACTTAAAGGGTATCACGTGATCTAGCCAGCCAATCATTATGTAAGTGATGTCAACAGGGCTATTTAGTATTTCATTGTTGGTATTATGACCAATGTTTACTCTTTAGCGTAAGTTCTAGTGACCGGACATTGAAACAAAATAATTAAACTATAATAGGAAAGCTAAATTATCAAAAAAGTTTTGTAATATATGATTGAAAAAATGTAAACATTCACAGATCATCACTAGGCCTATACAACTAGTAAAATCACAGATCATACTCGAGAATGAAGATGTTTGGCTCGAGTTGTTACGTCAATCGTGATCACACATATGTTAAGTTAACTTTAAGTGAAAGTTACGTTTAGTTGATCCTGATCGCGGCATTAGAACAACCAAGTGTAGTCAGTAATTTGAATAGCATAGTTTAAAGTTGTGGCAAAGGTTATTCCCAATACCATGTTATACATTGCTATACAGCTATTCTTTATTTGTATCATTATTATTATTATTATTATTACCATGTCTTACTACCCATTCGGGTTATACGCACTTACGCTAATGTGCAATGGTAGGGTGATTGTGAGATGAAATGGAGGACCTACAGTTTAACCTGCGATCCGAACCAAACCAAACCAAACCACAACCAAACCAAACCAAACCACGGTGGAGGCCTGGCATTCCACACATTCACAAGTTGTGATTAATACATGTCTTGTCAGAGGTGAAGGAAGTGTTTGGTAATCAGATAAATCTGTGCCTGGACCTAGGCTTGAACCCCTGACCCCCAGCACAGAGGTCTGACACCTTACACCTAGACCGCCAGGTCACCCATAATTTATTCACATGTTGTCCTTTAATTGCTGTGGTCAGGGCTAGATTAAAATGTAGAAGCTCACTAGGCCCTTGTCAACGGTGTTGTCGCCCCCCCCCCCCCACCCCCCTTTTTCCAGACACAATATCTACCAGGAAAACAAAATTTAGCTAGTTTCTGTTAATAAAAATAACTTAGGACTAGTTACAAATTGTAGCCTGTTAATGTTAGGCCGCATATTTTGAGTAAATAACATCTCCAAGTAACAAAAATAATTACCTTATAACTAGACCAATTGAATATAATACACCTTTTACCGCCCACTTTATATTTTTGGACATACTAACATACTAAATTATTATAAATTAATAAATTGCTCCCTAAATAAATGAGGTAGCAAAAATAATTTTGTAGGTGAAATGGCTGTATCGGTCACAGCGTGTTCAGCTTTTTTTAACATTACATAACCAAATACTTACCTTCAAAAGGGGTCAATGACAAATATTAAAGACCAAAAATGTCTATGTCAATTTGTTAAATATAGCCTAGCCTACTCAATACCTTATTTCTATGTGGACTGGTTTATTAAATTATCAAAAAAATTTTTTTGATGGAAGTGCCTTAGCATTCACCCTTCAAGCGAAGAGTTGCGCTCTAGGCCCGGGCCTAGTGGGCCTAATGGTAAATTCGGCCCTGGCTGTGATCAGTAAACTGGTCACTTACCACTTATTATATTAATTGAAAACATATTTGATGTAGGCCTAAACAAAATTAGTAGGCCAACCTAATCAACTGTTTTAATATAAATTTTAGGTCTTAACATATTTAATTACGCTTACGCTATTATATAAAAAATTAGTGGAAGTTTTGAAATTAAGTAGGGCTACCAGACATATTAAAAGTTTTACAAAAAAAAATTCTACTAATTTAGCGATAGTAAACTTTATTCGTCCCATTTAAGCCTCTATTTCATTGTTATAGTAAAATGTTTTAGACATTTTATTCACTTTATTACATACACAAGTGTACAGTATGTAGAAATGAATATGAGTCAAGATTTATAGATTTTTTGCACTTTTAATAAACATTACATATCTAAACAGAACTTTAAAACAGATCACCCAAATCACTTTTGAAATGTAAGTATTGGTGATGACATATAACTTTCCATGATTCTGTACACTAAAACGAATATGACGCCATTGTATGTGTGCCACCCATGTTAATTCATTAAATTAGGCCTGAATAGCCTAGTTTATTTTATCTATAATAGTTATAAATGTAATTTAGTAACATATGAAAAGTTAGGTTAAGCTGGGTTGGGAAAGTGTCATAGTAATGAATATATAAATTAGGCTAGTTGTCTTATTACTGCAATGATGTTATCGTATGATGTCTAAGAGCTTATCTCTTTACCTAGGTGAGCGGAACTTATTTTAATTTCATCTTAAGTGCTTTCTTTATTTTTTTGTTCAAATCGATTCTTTATGTTTGGAAGAATGTATGGCTGATATCAATACTTTAGCAATTTTAAGAAAGATTAGGCCAAGAATGGGATGGTTAAGGTATACTATCCCCACTAATTCTCTTAGAAAATTGACTTTTTTGCCATAAAACTATCCTTTTATAGGCCTAATATCTTCCTTGTTCAATATGCCCAAATAATGTTGTAAGTTTCATGTACAATAAAAGAAATCCTTTCACATAATTTTACATTCTTTGAACGAATCTTAAAAAAAATCATCACATGTTTAACCTAGGGCCTGGTTTTAAAAGATAAATGATAAGGGCTAAGAATTTAAATAAAATTGCACATATTGAACCATTAATGTTCTCACATGTTCTAAAAGAAATATTAGAAAGTATAAGAAAAAAAGATTGCACATATGGAATCAATATTACAAGTATAGATTATACATACTGTACTGTTTGATTTTAATGATCACTTGTAACAAATATGTAAAGGTTTTAAATCAATTCCACATTTCATGAAGCAATATAACTTTGTAAGTATGAATATAAGTAAAAACGAAGAAAATAATTTTTTATGTAGGTCATACAGAAATTTAGAGCAACCATCTTACATTTTAAAAGAACCCCAAACATGAACACAAAGGTAAAGCTATCCAACAAATTAATAAAAAAATCAGATTAAACAATAAAAGATCATTATTAAAATTGCTCAGTATATTTTAAAACAATTACTACATACTTTAATCTTTAATTTGAGACCAATAAAGACAAATTTACTCCACACGAACCGAAATTAAGACAACACGTACAAATATATAATCAGCTGTTTAGAAGATGTACTTTTACAACTAGATCCATCTATGAGTCGAAATTGTATACTGACATATCTTGAGTCACTTGAAATTCCATTAATATATTTAAAATTCTTTTAGATAAGCTAGAGTATTGAAATGATAATATTTTAAAATTGTATTATTTATTCAAACGAAATTAATAGTCTTATGCAAAAAAACATGCATGATGCAATTACATATTTTAATAAAGTTAGTTTTTTTTACCACCATCGTAGTTTTTCCTGTAGGTGATGCCAAATTAAAGTGACGTCATAATATGTTGATCTTGATCAGAGAAACCACTCTCAATAAACAAGGTTGCCAGTTTTATATAAATAGTACCAAACGAGTATAATGAGATATTAACATAGGACGACGCAGTATTTTATATATAAAAGCGCATATATTTAATTTAAGTTTACTACTTCAGAACAAGTATAATCACCTCGCAGGAGCATGCAAACGTTATTTTGTTTTAAAGTGGAACAAATTGATTCATCACTCATAGGCGTATTTTAATATATTTTTAGGGGGCTGGCATAAGAACTAAATTAGATAACAATTCCACTATGATGAATAAAAATGCTTTGAAAGATTATGGAAATTTCAAGTTTCCCTAAGCAATTTACTAAATAAAATATTTAACATAATTTACTATAAAGAATTTAAGTTTAACTACCCCATAATATTCAATAAACTTTAATACAAAACCTTTTTTTAAGTTGAAATAATTTAAGTTTAAATTATAAATTGATTTTTTTAATGCTATCAATATATAATAAAAATAATCTCATTTATCTATTTTTCCCTACTATTTTTAGAAAGAACACAAACATTTACAGTTAACAGTTATATAATTATCCGCTAGATGAACCCCAGGCCAAAATAAACTCAATATGTCCAAGATAGCTTTAAAGTTAAGTTATAGGTATTAAAGAAACATTACTTTCAAAAATGCTTACAATAATAGTCGTTACATTTAATATTCTTATTTATTTATATACAATGCGATTATACTTAAATAATAGAAACTTATTTCACTAATGTAGTCGTTAAAGCTTTGAAAGGCTGTCTTTAGAATGGTTGAAATAAGTGTGACGTCACATGTTGACGTTCTACCAAAACAAAGCGTTACCCAGCAGGCAAAGTAATGTTTTTGGACTAGCCGTTCAGACATCTGTCAGTTTATATTTTAACGTGTGAGAGAATTGTTCGTGTGAATTTGATAATGACATCCACTCCTAAATCCGCGACGGAAGATGTACTTGGAGGTAAGATTTTTTGATCATTCTAGCAAGCATTTTAAATGTTCTTATATTACATATTTGAATTTCGTTCAACCAGTATTTCTTTATGTATACTCATAATATTTTGTTTTGTTGAACCAATATAAGTACATTGTTGTTAGAAATGAATTTGTATTGGTATTTGATTGAATATTATCTTATTTACTCTTAAGGGAAATCACTTTAGTGCTTTTAAGATTATTTTGTTTCATGACTTCAGATTATAAAAAATAAGTTTTTAGCTATGGCTGAATGTTTACTTTTGTGGAAAAGTACATTGTATGGAAAATAAATTAATAACTTAACTCTAGAAACAATTAATATATTTAACTAAATTTATCCAACATTATTTTGACACAATTTTTAATTTTAATTATTTATTTTAATTCATTTAGGCCCTAAATGTATCTTAATTTCCGTTAGTTTTATCCAATTTCATTGTTTTGGAGTGGTGTTAATTTCTCATTTCATATTATTTTGGATCCATGTTAATTTTTAATTTCACGTCATTTTCAAACTGATAATTTTTTTTCGAACAAAAATATCGTTTATCTACAATTATTTTTTAAGACCAAAATAATATTATGAATTGATAAAAGAATTAATAATTGAATAAAATTGATTAAATAGGTCTACTATAACTTTTTTATTTACAAATTACAACAAATTAACTTACCTAAGAAACATGATATCGGCTGGTCATATTTTATCCCAAACTAAATTAATTATTGAAAATCCTCTACCAGTAATGAAAGTAATACAAAGTAAACTATCACACCCATGTAGGCCTTTAGTTCACAACTGGGAAGTGTGTGTCAACCGCGCAAAAACTTATATTAAAATGGCATCTAGTAGCTATTTTGGTATGAAATAACTAATTTTAGCAGCATTGATTAATAATTATTATTATAACCTAACCTTCCATGATTAAATAGATTAAAACTTTGATTAATATTGATAATATAAATTAATTTTTTAATACTATTTATCGCTGAAAAAATCTACAAGCCATCATGCGTCAACATTATAGAACTAAGTCAACACTAAAGATACGATAGTAAATATTTACGTGTCTTATGTTTTTCTTGGGATCCTAGTGCTTTTCCTCTAACTGTACTTAAGCCTAATTATTATTCAAAATCATCAAACTTTATAAAACCTGGTATTACTCGATCTGCCATATTCTTAAGTAGCCTATGTAGGTTATTAATAATAAGATAATATTTATATAGGCATATTGTGACAAAACAAAGAAAGTAAGTTTAATTGAGCATGATGTAAGGCAGCGGTTCCTAACTTGGGGTACGCTATCCCCAGGGGTACATGCCAGGACGTTTAGGGGTACGTGAAAATATTTGATTAATGGTGGAAAGAGCATATGACAGCAGTGTAAGACAAAAGATCAGTCAAAAACTATGAAACAGCATGTGAGGGGCGGTGCGGGCTTTCTACTATATTTGACCTTGAGAAACTAATTAAAATTTCAAACATAAAATGGTTTTTATAATTATTAATAAACTAATTAGGCTAATTAAATGTGGGGTTTTATTGCAACTTTTGATTTTTGAATGTAAAAATATATCCACTATTTATTCAACTTATTATCACATTGTTTTTAACCCCATTATCAGACCATTTATTTTCAGTTGCAAAATATAAATCAGAAATAAATACTACTGCAGTCAAATTAAACATTTTGTCAAAAAAAGGTTGGGAAACGCTGATGTAAGGTATCACCGGTACTATTCCTTTAAATTGAAGTGGTAGAGCCTATTTGGTCCAGTATGCTTATTAAAGCCTAACTTCAAGCTTATTTTTATCAAAAACAATTTTTGTAAAAAAAAGCTATAGGTCACTTTATGTTGCAATTATGCTGCTCCATGCATTTGCAGAATCTCTTCACATAGGATTTTTAATTAAGGCTAACCATACTAATAAAATTTGTTTTAAAAACTTTTCCTTTTAAAGTCTTGGAACAAAACATTTACTAACAGAGCAGTTTAAATGAAATTTAGTCCCCTAAAACAATGACCCTGAACATTTGTTACATACATTTATTACTAAACTATGTTAGTAAATAACTTAGGCTAAGCTAAAAACCAGCATCATTTAACTTTAATCAACACCTGAGCTGTTATAATAGGTAGAATAAGAACACTTTAAAAAGAGCATTTTATATAATATAATTTTTTTTTTTACCTTTTTCATTCAACATTTATAAAATGCTGCTATATCATTGGTATTACTCTTAAGTATCAAAAGGAATAGCTATAGATCACACGACTTGAAATATGTATCTTTCATTTTAAAAATAAATTTCTCTTAAATGTAACTGGGAAATACTTGCTTTCCTACCACTTATTTTCATTTGTTATGTCCTCTTGGCAGCTTGAGATTACAGGCCTACTTGTATGTTGTTTATTTTGCCTAATATCATAAATTATTTTATATAATAGGCCTAACTATTTTATTTTATTATTTCCAAGTTTTTATAAAATTAAGTGTTTTCCAAACTGTGGTATTCAGAAGATTTCCCTATAAATAGTTTTATTAATTAGGCTATAACAAGTGTTTTTTGATAATCATAGTTTTGATAAACAAACCAGAAACAAATCTAGGGATCTATTTTGAGTGGTAAGGGACTCTTACCGGGGTATTCTGGGGAATATTTCATCCCTCCCACCCCCCAATGCTGCTCAATTACTTGTGGGTCTAATATGATATTGTTGTGGACATGCAAAGACAACATGTCTTCTTTCCCCCATAGTTGGCCTCAGCCATGTTTTGATTAGACGCAACAATGACACTACCGGTTTACCCTTAACAATCTTTTCAATAGGCCTACCTAAATCTTAATTTTCATGCTATATTATAAATTTTTGTTCCCCTGAAACAAACTTAACACAGATTTTGACATGTCATGGACTTTTTTAAAACTTTCCTTACCCCTTGTTTAGTTTTCTACAAGAGCTTTATTTAAAATTTATAACTTCCATTAATACTTTTTAAGGTAGTAGGTATTTTATTTCCTATTTTTTTTAAATGAAAGCTGAAAGGGCTACTTTGATAAGGCTTTGGCCCTGAAAGTGGTATGTAACTGGCTAAAATTTTAGAAACACTGCCATAATAGATGTATTGTAACTCTTAGCATATCTCCTATTGTATAAACCTTTCTGATTATGTACTGGTACTCTCATTAGTAATTACATTCCTAACATATTTATTTATGCTTTCTCTAATTGCATCACTAAATCCTTTAAAGATATTGTTGTTAAATGGTTTTCTTAACTTTAGTAGTTCATTTTGCTCTAACTTGATACAAATGCCCAAATATAAAAACAAAAAATAGTTACTAAAAACTATTGGTGTAACTCCATTGAGAACACCATTCTATTTAATTAGGCAACTAGAGCTTCAACATGTTTCGATGCATCAACAGCATCATCCTCAGGTCTAATGAAAAAAGAAAACACACCAAATGAAATAAGAAAACACACCAAATGAAATTCGAAGTTCATTTGGTGCGGTTTCTTTTTTCATTAGACCTGAGGATGATGCCGTTGATGCATCAAAACATGTCGAAACTCTAAAAAACGTTGCAGGAATTGCAGCAGTACCCAAGGAACAGGGGATTACTGATAAGGAAGGAATTCAACTTTTACATATCTCTATTCATTCTTTATATTTTCTAAATTCTTACAATTAATTCTGTTTGATTCCCAATATAATACAAGACACGTAATATAGGCATGATTACATCATATCATAACATTGTTTTAATGCAATTTGACTCAAAAGTCTACCATTTTTAATGTGTATTAAACTTTTTAGATGTTTGTTATAATTTCTATGATTGTATCATATTTGTCATTATAAGATGTCATAACTTGTAATTATTACTACCAATCTTTTCATATATAAATCAAATTACTTATAGTGCCTACATTGTTATTATATTACATAATATATTATATCTATGATTTTCATGCTAAATTAACACAATTTATACAACTATACTAAAAATTGAATTCTATTACAAATAATCACAGTTATTCCTTATTAAACTATTAAAATGTTTTTCAAAAAATAGAAACATAGTTTAATTTTCTTCATATGGTGATATCAACAGTTGTTGAATATCCATCATGAGCATAGCGGCATTATCTAACAAACATTTTAAATAAGAGAAAGGGTTGTCACTAAATTCCAGGACATCCTTGACAGATATTCAACAAATGTTAAGGTCACCATGTGAAAAAAAAATGTAATTCTATTTTTGTATTGAAGCTATATTCAATTCATTTTGACCAAAGAAATGATTTGCTAAAAAGTTTGCAAAAAACACTGGTCTTTTCTCACTTCCCTACATCTCCTCCTTAAAACTAAGTTAAATAGTCACAAAAACTGGGTGGGGTGAGAGGGGAATCAATTACTTTATTTTTATTATGATATGAAGTTTTGAGTCAATTTGAGATCTAACTTCTGAGTCACCATGTTCATTCTTTGTGAGCTCAAAAGCCAAAGCGAAGCATGTACCTAGCTAAATATAACATGTGCGAGGTCTGAGGTTTTTATTGCCACGCGGAGTGTGACACAGAGGAGGAAAGCTGTCGAATGATGGTTCTATTTTCTTTGTTCGGGATGGTTTAGGTGAAAAACAACAATACAAAACTATACCATTTATCTGGCTGGAGATCGAACTCAGTCCTCCTAAGTCAGTCGTGCATGTTACAGTTCACTTAACTCTCTCTGTGAAAATATCTGTGCACTTCTACAGAGAAGACAAAATTATATAGTCTTGCAGTCAAAATTGAAAAACTGTAACGGCCATACTTATTTTATTAGCATTGATATAAGTGACAGCCGGAGAACATAATATTCAAGATTATATAATTACTATGAAAATTGTTTTAGTACTAAGTAAGTTACTGATACTGTAACTTTTGTAATAGTCAATCTAATTTTATACATGGTAATTAGCTACGCTCTAGCTAACCTCTACATTTCTACACCTTAGATTGAATTGGAAATAAAAATAATATAGAACAAAATAGGGCTAAGTCACAAGTTTGTGCCGTGGATGAATAAAGGCCTAAGATGTCCAAAATTTTAGTTTAATTGCATATCGCAAATTACTTTAAAAGGCTTAGAATAAAGTGTTTCTATATTAAAATTGAATTACCATAAATATAATCATTATGTCTTCTTTAATGGTGGGCTGAATAAATATATTGGCACATTTATATATATTTACCTTTTCATTATCAACTCTCTTGTGTAAGTAGTTTGCTGTACTATAATAGGTGGCTAGCATATCTATTTTAAGCCAGCGAATGACCTTACAGTTATTTCTTCACCCTTCATGTCAAGTATAGTGGGAGTGGGGAGTTGATTGGATAATCTCCTGTAATTTACATATCATATGAGTCTGGCACTGAACTATGACTCGAGAAAGATGTACCATGATGTAGCATTTACTTGAACGGGGTTGGACCCCTAAAATATGGGGAGGCGGGAAACAAAATGATGTATAAAAACTTTAATGAGCTATGTTATTTACTTTTACTACTTATCTTTATATTCCACTAGCCAAGTATTAATTATTTATTATTTTGTTATTCACTTACAAGATTTAAATTATTCTATTATAAAACTAGCTCATATATTAGCCGTTTTTGTTACATCCATTGTGACATTGAAGAACAAAGGATGTTTCTTAGAAGGAACCCGCCTCGGTGGCATAGTTGGCTAACGCGCCAGTCGTGTTGAGTCAGACCACCGAGGACGGGGAGATCAAGGTTCGAATCTCAGTCGGGTGAACTGGGGGTGGTTTTTCCTAAATGGTTTTCCACTCTCCCTCCACGCAAATGCGGGTTCACTTCCCCTATATTCAACCTTCCCAATTCCTAATCCATTAGTGTAATTAGTACTTAAGCGTATAACCCGAACGGGTAGTAAGACGCGGTGCTAAAAATTAAATTAAATTTAAAAAAATCTTATAAGGAACTATATTCATGTGCTTAGTTCAGAGAAGGAAACTAAATCTTTACCCAGGCGGGTGTTACTGCAAATATAATAGGGTTAAAAGTTATATTAAAATTAGGTCAAACAATTGGTGGCAGAGATGTGGGAGGAAGAAGGGAGCCTTTCTCTCCCCCTCCCTTCCGAAATAACTTCTACCCTCATAGAATACATTTCCCCCCTCTTAGACCAGGAGCTAGGAGGGGTTTTGTTTGGAAAAAATATAGGGACGTGTTATGGTTTTTGAGGTGTGTTAAGGAGGTCATTGGCTTTAAGAAAATGTTGTTGCCAGGCGATTTGTT